>VZQC01000426.1:107456-145881 GCA_009823505.1 Rhizomys pruinosus
AAAAAAAAAAAAAAAAAAAAAAAAAAGGGAGCAAGTTTACTAACAAGGCCATATGAGGTTTTTTTTTCTTGCTACTTGAACCATCGATTCTATGTTGTTCATACCTTAGAGAACTAAGACAACGTGTAGATTTCATTTGTGGAGGCTTTTTTGATGTGGTTACAATGAATCTTCCCATGTTTCACAGGAACTTGAAAATCATTTTAACTTTGGAGCAAGTTTACAGATATATGCATTAGGGGAATGTTCTAAATTTTATCTGTATTTTCTTCCTTCCCATGTCCATTTCTCTTGGCCTATATGACTCTAATATAGGTGACTTACTTAAATGCTTTTAGGCATTTTAAGGTTATCAATTTCTCCATATAGGCCTGTTTTTGCTTTATGTATTTTGAAGTTCTTAGTTGCATATAAGCTTATATTTGTTATCTCTCAAAAAGAATACTTTTTCCTTTTCTTTAAAAATTGTTATTTTGCCATTAGAGAACATCAGATTCCCTGGAACTGCAGTTGTAGGTGGTTGTTAGAAGCCATTCGGATGTTGGTACCCCAAACCAGGTCATTACCAAAAAGTAACCAGTATTCTTAGCCATCTGCCACCTCTCCAGGCCTACCTTTTTATTCTTTATTTCTCCTCTATTGCCCCCTGGTGGATGAGTAAGTATATCCTGTAATTATGTATTATCTTTGGGGGACCCCTTGTTTCTTAGCACACATTCTTAATTATAATTATAATTCTCAGTGAAGTCAAGATGGGTTCTGTTTTGTCTCCTCTCCTCCTTCACAGGGATCTTTACTTAACTATTCAGCACCAAACCACTCCATTTTGTTAGGAGGTTTTGGCTTTATTGTAAAAAACAACACATGGGCCTGGCGTGGTGGCGCACGCCTTTAATCCTAGCACTTGGGAGGCAGAGGCAAGAGGATCTTTGTGAGTTCAAGGCCAGCCTGGTCTACATAGTGAGTTCCAGGACAGCTGCGGCTATAGGGAGACCCTGTCTTGAAAAGACCAAAAAAAAAAACCAAAAAAACAAACCAAAAAACAACACATGGGGCTGGAGAGATGGCTCAGCAATTAAGAGCACTGACCTTGCAGAGGACCAGGTTTCGATTCTCAGCACCCACATGGCAGCTAAGAACCGTCTTTAAAGCTGGGCGTGGTGGTGCATGCCTTTAATCCCAGCACTTGGGAGGCAGAGGCAGGTGGATCTCTGTGAGTTCAAGGCCACCCTGGTCTACATAGCAAGCTCCAGGCCAGCTGTGACTAAAGGGAGACCCCATGTCAACAAAACAAAACAAAACAAACAAAACAAATGCACAAAGCTTCAATTAAAAAATTGGCTTTGAAAAAAAAAAGACCAAAAAAAAAAAACCCCAAACATCAGATTTATTGGGGTGTCTTTATTTTATTTACTTTTTTATGTGTATGAATGTACTGTCTGCATGCAGGTTAGTGCATCCGTGTTGTGCAATGCCGAGGAGGTCAGAAGAGGTATCGGATTCTGCCGTGTGGGTGCTGCAGATCGAACCCAGGTCCTCTGCAAGAGCAGTCGGCGCTCTTAACAGCTAGGCCATCTCTCCAGCCCCTATTGGGGTGTCTTACTAAATATTGTGGTTAAAGTTGCTTCTTGCAGGGGTCAGTTCTCTTTTTCTACCATGTGGGACCTGGAGATCAATTTGGATATCAGGCTGTGTGGCCAGCACCTTTGCCTGCTGAGTCACCATGCCGGCCCCCCAGCTGGCTCTTTCCCATTGCCTTCCGAGTTCACTTTTCTTCCTACTGAAGCATTTCTTTTACTAATTTCTAGTTTCTTCAAGAAGAGTGTGTGAATGGTACTCTGGTGTTTTGTTTTGTAAAGACAGAGTCAGCCAGGGCTGGAGAGATGGCCTAGAGGTTGAGAGCGTCGATTGCTCTTGCAGAGGACCAGAGTTCAATCCCCAGCACCCACACGGCGGCTGAGAACTGTCTTTAACTCCAGTTCTAGGGGAATCTGACACCTTCTTCTGACCTCCGAGACACTGCACGACATGGGTGCACAAACCTACATGCAGACAGTACATTCATACACATAAAAAGATAAAATTTAAAAAATTAAAAAAAAAAAAGACAGTCAGCGGGTGTGGTGGTGCACACCTTTAATCCCAGCACTCAGGAGGCAGAGGCAGGCAGATCTCTGTGAGTTCAAGGCCATCTGGTTTACAAGGAGCGGAGCCTCCAGTCGCTGGGGCTAACAGGGCGACCCTGTCTCAAAAATACCAAAAAAAAAAAAAAAAAAAAAAAAAAAAAGACAGATGGGCCGGTAACAAATTAATAGTATAAACCAGGCTAGCCTCAAACTCCCAGTGATGCTGGAGCCTCAGTCCCCCAAGTACTGGGATTATAGGCATGTGCTATTATCCCTGGCTCAATTCTTACATATTAGTGAAAATATTTGTGTCCTTGTCCTTCAAATAACAGGTGTAAATTCTAGGTGAAGTCATTTTTCTTGGGATCTTGGGAAATACTAATTTCTGACTTGCCACTGCATCACTATAACAAAATACCTGATGAGAACTTAGGAAAGTTTTAGCTTATGGCATCTGAGGCCCCAGGCCATGGCTGCTACCTTCTAGCCCCCAGCTCTCCCCCCCATCTCTCTGGAGGCAGAGGCAGGTGGATCTCTATGAGTTCAACGCCAGCCTGGTCTACAGAGAGAGCTCCAGGCCAGCTAGGACTAAAGTGAGACCCTGTCTCAAAAAGACAAAAAAAAAAGTCTTCACATAACCCAGGATGGCGGTGCTACATCAGCCTCATTGAGTAACGGACTGCAGGCATGCCATGTCCAACTTGGATTTTCTTGTTAGTAGTGTTCATAGATGTTTATAATTTCCCCTTATTTCCCTTTGTTTCACTAAAATGTATCTGTCAAGGTAGGAATTGTTTTGAAAGTTTCTGAATGAGATTGAGAATGTGCTACTAATCTAGAGTGATACTGTTGTTCTGGAAAGTCTTTACTTTGTTCCTTAATTAATTCCTCCTATCTCAGCCTCCTTTCTGGTTTTTTTTTTTTTTTTTTTTTTTTTTTTTTTTTTTTTTTTTCATTAGTGCTCTGCATTGCACTTGGGGGAATTCCATCCTCACTGCCCTCCAGTCCTTGCTGGCTCTCCCCTGTTGCCCCTAGTTTATCCATTTCAGGGTTGTCCCATCCATTGAGGACTTGTCAGGCTTCCATTGCTGTGACACTGGCTCTGAGTTTCTGGCTTATGGCTAAGGCAGATCATCATGGGAGAAGGGTGGGTGAGCTGAGCTGCTTACATCATGACAGCCAGAAAGCAGGAGAAAGACAGAGGAAGGGGCCACCAGAGTTAAAATACGCCCACCAAAAGGCATGCCTCCGTCAGCTGCCTCCTCCAGGTAGAACCCACCTCCGAGGCTTCTATCACCACCCACTAGCGCTACTACTGGAGAATAAGCTACCAACACACGAGCCTTCAGGGACATTCCAGATCCAAACAGAACAAGGATTTTGCTTTCAACTACATGTTTTTAACTCAGTCCATTCCCCCTTTCTCTTGTGTGCAGCAGAATGGAGTGTTACTGACAGGATCTTTCTCTAGTCCCAGCTGGCCTGGAGCTTGCTCTGTAGACCAGGCTGGCCTTGAACTCACAGAGATCCACCTGCCTCTGCCTCTTGAGTGCTAGGATTAAAGGTATGCACCACCACACTCGGCTTTAAAGACCATTCTTAGCTGCCACGTGAGTGCTGGGAATCAATCCTGGGTCCTCTGCAAAAGCCAACTCTCCAGCCCCAGAGTGTTACATCTTTACCATGTGACAAAACCAGGAAGATGGCAAAGGTGACAATAGGTCTGAGAAAGTACAAGAACTGAAGGCAGTGTGTTCTGGTAAGGTGAGCCCTGCTGAGCAGGCACCAGGAGCAGCTGCACAGTCACATCCTCAGGGTATAAGCAGGTGGGCTGTCACATCTATTAGAGAAAGACTTCTGCAGCTTGGGGCCCAGTTTAGCCTGATGGGGCAACAGGACAACCCCACTGAGCCAAAGATACCAGTTCCTGCTTCAGGGACCACTGACAGCTGGTCTGTGGATAGCACCAGAGAGACAGAGGGGCAGCTGAGAAAGGCTGATTCTGGCACTGCCAGCCAGCTGGCACTCAACACCAGAGCTCAACGCCAGTGCCCTGAGTCTTGTCTCCTGCAGATACCGGGCTTTCCGAGACAACGATGGACACTATTCCCAGACGCACTGGACTCTCCTGGCCATCCGCTTGGCCTTTGTCATTGTGTTTGAGGTATCCAAGGCACTGAAAGTGTCTCTAATGACACCCCCTCTCCCTTTTGCTGATCTGATGGTCCTGACTTGCTTTGCCTAACCTAAGCCTGTGGCATGGGAGGGGTCAGTGTGACCACACAAACCCCCACTCTGTCCTCTCAGCCCATCAGAGAGTTCCTTTCTCTTGCTGGCCTCTGCACTAGGCTCATGGGGTTGGCATTTGAGTGCTCTGCGGACTGGAGCATGCTCTGCAAGGCTATGCACCTGGGGTGGTCTCCATGGCCAAGGCCTCTGTTCCTCCAGCAGTTTTCTCTCCTGCATGGCTGCTCTGGGGAGCCTGCCTGGTCCCCTGAGGGCTAGTCTAGGCTTTTGTTCTACCAAGGGTTATTGTGGGCCTTCTACCCCTAGCATGTAGTGTTCTCCATTGGCCATGTTCTGGACCTCTTGGTTCCTGACATCCCAGAGTCTGTGGAGGTCAAGGTGAAGCGGGAGTACTACTTAGCCAAGCAGGCTCTGGCTGAGAATGAGGTGAGCTCTCAAGCCCAGCCTGTCTGCCTCACAGTCCTGTCCCTCATGCTCCCCCAGGTCATATGACTAAACATGGACCTTAGTTCCTGCCTGGTTGGTCCTAGCTAGCACATCTACCAAAAGGGTGAAGGAGGACTTTATAGTCACATCTGTCTGACATGTTTTCTTCATGGCAGGCTCTCATTGGAGCATCAGAAGCTAAGGATAATCAGCCCCTGAGCTCAGAGCCAAGTCTGGGCCTTCCAGCCTAGGGTTCTAGAAGTGGCTGTTCCTTCTGCCCCTTCTCTGAAGTTACAGTAGGGTTGCCAGAGGCCCAGCAGCTGACACATTTCCCTGTCCTCTGGTCACTCATCCCACCTGGTCACTGCTTCTACTAAGGTACCCCTCAAAGCCACCAGCTGGAGCAGCAGTGCCTGAAGACACCTGGTGGTGTTCGTGGGGCTGTTTCACACTGTCCTTTTTATGTTTCATGAATCAATGACAAGCCTTCCTAACCCTCAAGGCAAAAGAGCCATTTGAAATGTTGGCTTCTATGGTTCCATGTTGCTATTGTACTTAAAGAACATACCCTGCACTTGCCTCAGCCATACTTCCTCTTGTCCCCCAGTCAGGAGGAAGCCCGTTTCCTATCCACAAACCAAAACCCAAGGGTCCTCTGCATTCCTGATCTCCTTATTGGCCAGGAGGTGGCCTTTGCTGTCTACACATTCCTTACTGCTCCCTCTCCCCTGCCCCTAGACACAATTTTTCTCCCCATTGAGCTGGTGGATGCTAGGGTCCTTCCCCAGCACTCCTTGAAGTGCTCAAGTTGTACTTTAGGGCCGTCCTCTAGCCCATCCCTTGCCCTCCCACTGCCCTTCCTCACAGGGTCCTTACCGTGCTACATGCTTGGCTCACAGGAGGGAAACATGCTCGCTTGTCCTTCCACTTCTGATTATCCAAGGCCTCTTAACTCACTTCTCAGCCTCTCTGCATCCTGACAGATCAAGGGCCTTTGTGGTATCTTTAACTGAAGAAGACTGTGGAATGAGGCCATTTTCTTTGATAGTAGAGGCACATTCCTTTAAAGTCTGGTGGGCCTTTCCCAGTTTTGTACAGTTGCTTTCCAAATTGGGTAATGGGGCACCAAGTTTTGGCCTTTTCCTATTCCTTTCCTTCTCTTATGCCACTTATTCACACATTCCCTAACTTAGCTGCTTACTCACTGATGGGATATTACCTTTCTCCTCTTTCTACCACTAGACTATGCTGGAATAAAGGTCTGAAAGGCACTGTGTTAACCTGTGCTGATTTCTGTAGGGTTGTTAGGACTGAGGTGGAAGGGCTGTGAAGCATCTACCCTCCTTCTGAAAATCTTTCCAGTGTCCTTGCCCACCCACCCACTGCTTAACTTTGGCAATTCATGGTCTCAGATGCAGCTCTGTTCCTGCCTTGCACTTGCTGAGAGGTGAGGCCGCACCCAAGGCTGTGGTACAGTCACTAGCATTTCTTTTGGACTGATTCTTTCACCCCCCCCCCTTTTTTATTCAAAGAGTGCCATCCTTTGCCACCATTCAAGGGCACTACAGTAGGGATGAGGGTTGGGAGGGGGGCAGTGAGTTGGACTGTGTGAAGGTGGCATCAATATGGCCTTAGACTGCAGCCTGAACAACAGTCCAGCCAGTTCAGCGACTGTTTGCTAAATAAAGCCTTCTTTGCAGGACCCACATGCACTGTCTTCTACCTTGCTTTGTTGTTACAATCTTTTGTCTTTTTGAGACAGGGTCTCCCTGTAGCTTCAGCTGTCCTAGAACTCAGAGATCCGCCTGCCTCTGCCTCCTAAGTGCTAGGATTAAAGACATGCACCACCACACCCGGCTTTGTTGTTCCACTCTTTTAAAATCCCTTTATCAGGGCTGGAGAGATAGCCTAGTGGTTAAGAGCACCGACGGCTCTTGCAGAGGACCCGGGTTCGATCCCCAGCACCCACATGGCAGCTAAGAACCGTCTGTAACTCCAATTCCAGGAGAACTCCAGTTCCAGGGGAATCCGAGACCCTCTTCTGACCTCCGCGGCATTGCACGACATGCGTGCACAGACCTACATGCAGACAGTACATTCATACACATACAAAAATAAAAATAAAAAAAAAATCCCTTTATCATCACTATTCTTGTGGTGTGTATGAGTGAGTGTGGAGTTGTGCCATAGTGAGAATGCTGACAGAAAACAACTCCAGAATCAGTTCTTCTATCATGGGTTCTAGGGAGAAACCCAAGTTTGTATGGCAGGCACTTAACTGCTGAGCCATCTCATTAGCGCTATCTTTAAAACCTTAAGGAAAAGTTGCCAAAACAAAAGAAACAGTGGCTTATGTTTATGCTCTACCTTCCAGGGACACTAAGCTAGGGGTGAGCTGTAGATTGCCAGCCACTTCCACTGGACACCAGGGCCTCATCCATATAGTGCTGGCTCCTGCTGGCTGCTGGGAAGAATCTGAAGGTAGACCTATTGTGGGACACTTTTATTTGGATGGAGCCTTGCTGCAGGATGCATATACTGGACTGTAGATGCTGGGTCACTGGGTAGAAGTTTGGCTTTGATAGAAACTGCTGGGCGTGGTGGTGCATGCCTTTAATACCAGCACTCGGGAGGCAGAGACAGGCAGATGTGAGTTCAAGGCTAGCCTGGTCTACCTAGCATCCTACAGGCCAGCTGGTACTAAAGGGAAACCCTGTCTCAAAAAACACCAAAAACCCCCAAACAAAAACCCCCACAAAACTGCTGGACCAGCATGCCAAGTGGGGAGCAGACTCCTCAGCAGAGGTGCTAGTCCTCCTCCTCTAGCCTGTCCATGGATCCTCTACCATGGGGACTGGAGAAGCTCTTCCTACTTAACCTCCTGGCTCTGTCCTCACCATCGCCCTGCTCAGCTTTCAGCCCACCCTCAGTCTGGGTGTCAGGAGCCTTTCGTGGGAATGCTGATCGACAGCTCAGAATCCTGCGATCCTGCGAAGGACCATGCTGCTCCCTAAGCAGAGTGGTCTGCCCTCCACAGTAATAACTGCAGGGCAGCTACTGCCTGGGGTGGGGAACTGGGCTGAGGTACAGAAGATAAGACTTCCTGCAGACATCAGTGAGCTACCCTCTGGAAGAGCCATGAACAGGGCTGTGAATTCAGAGGGTCACAGCATAAACCAGATAACTACAGTGACATTGTTACCACCTGTCTCAGGAGTCTGACCAAACACTCAAAAAAAATGAGTCCCGCCACGCTGCATCAGGTTTTGGGTTTTATTTTAGAATTTATAAAATTCCAGTGTCATCCATATTCATGAGCCTTTACACATGTTTGCATATAATCTCCAAATTCCAAAGTTAAGGCCAAGGGATGGATGTAGCTATGGAAACATAGGACATGGAAGACATTCAACAAGGAAGGAAAGACACTCCCAGCCCTGCCCAGGCTTCTCAACAGCTTGGAGGCTGCAGGAATGTGGCCTGGGTGCAATTTCATAGTCCTCATTAACAACCAGAGAAAAGGAGTGAGACCCTGAACAGCTTATGGTAGGGCTTAAATCTACAGCACTCAGCAATAAATGGAGATGTGCAAAATTCTGTTGTGATAATTTAAACTTTATCTCCTGGGGGGGTAAGGGGGAGGAGGGCTGGATGTTGTAGGATGATGTAGAAGATGAAGAGGGAACCGGAAGGGCAGGAGGGAAGCAAGATGTCTAGTAGGAAAATGCCCTCACTCTCATGTAGATGGGAGAGGGGACGCCCTTCCCCCAAGGCTCCCCAGGGGAGAAGGAGAGACAGTGAAGGATTCTCCCTGCCTCACCCATCCAGCTCACTCAGGCTACCAGCCTACTGAGCAAAAATGTTCTTTCCTGTTTCAGTTCCTATGAATGGGCACATGTGGGGCTGCCTGAGATGCAGGGAACTGAAGTTAGACTCCGAGAAGCAAATCTAGGTTCTCGGAGAAGTCAGTCTACAGGTGGCCAAGCCTGAGTTATGGAGATTGAAAAGACTCAGGCAAGGTGCCACAATAGAAGTGACCATTCTTAGGGAAGGCCTTGAGGTGGCCACAACCTGGCTTTTCTAGGAACCCAAGTATTTAGGATAGGACAACTTGCTAGTTGCTCAATAGAGACAAAAATACCTGTTATTATTTTTGACAACACACTGATGACCCTCTGCCTGGGACCACCTTTCCTGCTAAGGGTGGAGCTGCAGCCTAGCTGGCTGGCACACCTGAGAACCAAAGTTCTCCCTCAGCCAGCAGGGCTCCTTGTTTCTCATTCTGCCTCTCCTTTTAATCCAGGCTAAGTGACAAGCCCTGTCTCTGATCCCTGCTCCTTAAAGCCTGTCCCTCTGGCCTGCATGAAGCATCCAGGCAAGCTCCTTGCTGGTCCAGCACCCGGAACCACCTGGGTGAAGGAAGGCACCAGCCTCCAGCTCTGAACATGCACCATCCCAAGTCCATACCAAGGCCAAGACCAGTAGAAATGTCTAAATCAAGAGAAGAGCCTTGGGGGCTGGCACTAACCTACACATGAGAGCACTACCACACTGGCTGAGGTAGAAAGAAGGCAGCTGAGCAGGAGGTGTCTGGATGAGGTGGGCACAGGGACAGAAGGTAGTGAGAAAATCTGGCTGTCACTCAGAGGCAAGCCCTCCACCAAGAAGCAACAGTTTCTACCTCCTTGTCTCTATACTCCCCATATCAAGCCACCCAGGCCACTGTGACAGCCACAGGGAACCCAGGTGACATACACACACACCCTTTGCCTCTAGGTTGTGTGCATCAGATCATGGGGCTGAGGTTACAATCAATGGAAGCCCCTGGTGCTTTCAGACCTCGACGTGAGTATCATCAGTACCATCTGAGGACCCAGGCCACCCTTCACCTCTCAGTCTCCTCTATCTCCAGGACATCTGATCTCCTGATGTCCAGTGCCAGGCCTTCCTCCTACCATGTGGCCTGTGTTAAGTAAGCAGACTTTGGCAGCTGGAGAAGGCTGACTGCTTTCCAAAAGAGGAAGGTCTGGATGACAGCGGCCAGGAGGGAGGTGGGAAAGGAAGAGGGCAAACGTTTTGGCTTTTATAAAGTCAAGGAAATTTATTTCCTGAGGTCATGACACAGGAAGTCAACTCCTAGCCGCTGTGGAGCTCTGGTGTGAAGGTCAGAGTGCTGACTACATGCTGGGTGGACCAGGAAGCTGGAGTCTGTGATCACGAAATGCTTGATTACCTTGCTTAGTGTTTCACACAGTGGTATGCCTGTCCCAGAGCACGTCATCAGGAGCAGACCCTGAGACCGCTGGGTGCTGACCAGGCCTGGAGAAGTGGCCACAAAGGGCCAGGCCACCAGGTTTTGCTGCGAGACCTCGGGGAAGGGGGAAGAGCATCAACAATTTATGAGGGTCCAGCTGCTGGGTCAGATTGAAACAAACCATCGTGTGTTGGGTTTGGGCAGCAGGCTGGAAAGGTTTCTGCTTTTTTGATCATTATCGTTTGGGGCCCCAAGGGAGGGTCTTGGGGGCCACTTGAGCCCCAAAACTGGGAAATTCCTCAGAACTGCTCATATCAGGAGCCTGTGGAGAGGGAAGATATGTTTTTTAGTTCAGGGGTTCTCACTGTCTTATGTAGCAGCTCCAACCCCATACCCATTTCCATGGGCCAGCCCACCAGCCTGGCCCATGGAGAATAGGAGGAAAGAGGCACCATCTGACCTTTTCATTGCTGGTGGCAGTCCAGGGAGCATCGCGTACCACAAAGCCTTTGGATGGTGCTTTGGACTCTTCATGTGCTGGGGGCTTCATGTAAACCTGCAGCGCTTCACTGTCCACCACGTCGGCCAGCTGCAGGGCGTGGGAGGTGGTGCTAGTCAAGTCTTCAGCCTGTTAGCTAAGCCTTCTTTTGACAGCTACCAAGGAGCCACCCACCCACTCGTCCTGGCTCTGGAAGCACATACATCACCACAGGCTTATGGCTGGGCCCGGGGCCAGTCAAGGACAGGGTGCCTCAGAACCCAGCCTAGGCTGCCTTGAGGGCCCTCAAAGACTTTGACCACCCGGGACTTACATATTCCTCTTCTAGGTTGAGGATATGGTCAATGGCTTCCTCCACATTCTCCGGGAGTCCTGTCACAGTGACACAATTGGGGTCTGGAGCTCCACTCTGTGGGAAGCGAATGTCCACCTGGAAGGGGCAGAAAGTGTTAGATGGTGTTAAGGGGCTACCACTAGACCAAAGCCCCATCAGCACATGTGAGCAGTGTTCATTCCCTACCATCCCCACAGGGTTGGCAGCTCAGGAGCAGCTTAAGGCTGCTGGTGCCTGGCAAGCATGAGAGCCATCCTCCTTTCACTTCTGTTGGATTCACCTTGAACTCATCCATGATTTTCCGGATGGCTTTTCCTCGGGCGCCAATGATGCGGGCATGCACACGGTGGTCCAGTGGGACATCCTCAGAAACCATCTGCTCAAGCTCACCCACGATTTTCAGAATAGCGTCCCGGGCAGCTTCAGCATTCTTTTCATATCCTGTGATGGTAATTTGGTCCTGGGGCTTCAAAGGGAGAACTCAGTCAGAGAAGAGGGTGGGGCCTCTGGGACTCCCCACAATAGATTTGTCTGAGATGATGACCCCAAGACCCAGTATAGAGGTACTGGCAATAACTAGAAGACTGAGTACATCAGATCTCACCTATGGGAGATCATCTTCTCAGAAAAAAAGACAGAAAACAAACATATTAGGTGGCTGATGTAAAATCACAGGCTAGGGGTAGGGGGCTAGAGAGATGGCTCAGTGGTTAAGAGCCTTTGTTGCTTTTGCCCAGGACCTCAGTTCAGTTCTAGGCGCTCATGTCAGGTAGCTCATGAGAAGCCTCTGAATTCCTATGGACATGCCCGTACATGCAATAGACACAATATAAAATCTTAAAAAAACAAAACAAAACAAAAACAAAGTCATGGGGCTAGAGATGGGTCTGCAGTTAAGAGCACAGGCTGCTTTTGCAAAGGACCTGGGTTCAATTCCCAGCACCCAGATGGTGCTTAACAACCATTCTTAATTCCAGTTCCAGAGAAATCCAACACCCTCTTCTGACCTCCTCGGGCATTACATGACATGGGTGTACTTACGTACATGCAGGCAATACACACAGACATAGACATAGATATAGACATAGAGAAAGAGAGAGAAAATATTTTTAAATATAGAGGGGTAAGATGGTATGGCTCAGTGGCACATGTGTTAAAAGGGGGACAAGATTAAGGATACCTATTCACAAAGATGGAGGGAGCATCGACAGGCTTAGATTTGGGGGGCTACTACTGCAGGGCAAAGGGAAAAGTCCTTAGCCCATTATCCTCCTACTTCTTTGGAAGTGTGCAGGTTCACCACATAGCTCTCCTTGTTCTCTCAGACCCATCAGCTCAGGCCCCTTGCACCACACAATTGGGTACAGCAGATCCACAAAGAGTTGACCAAAAGACCATTCAGGGCATATGGAAGGAGCCTGTGAACAAAACAGCTACAGCTCTTTAATCTTCAGGATAGGAAACAGGCACAAAACAAAGGGACAGAATACATACAGAAAGACCACAAAATAACAAACAGCTGGAGGCAGCAACAAAAGCTGAAAGACCCAGGCTGGGAGGGAAGAAAGAGACTCAGCAACAAGGAAGAGGAAGCAGCCCCAACCAAGAACTTCCTATGCAGACTAAGGGGAAGGCCAGGGAGCAGGGCCAAACAGGGTTCACCTAAAACAGGCACAGCAGAGCCAGCTATCTCTGGCCGGCATACAACCACAGAATCAACTCTGCCAATGCAAATAAAGGCCACACAGGAAAAAGCACTTGCTGCCCACCTGATGGGTTTGATATCATGGTGGAAAATAACTGACTCTTGCAAGTTGTCCTCTGACCTTGACCTATGCACTGCAACACTGTGTGCCCTCACACACATAAAATATACCACCAACAAATGTGATAAAAAAATTAAAGAGACATGCTGTTCCATTTTACCTGGCTCACAGATTAGCTAAGTGGTTCAAACCGTAGATCATGTCCTAAAAAATTAGTAATTACAGGGAGACTAGAGAAAGACAAAATATAGTGAGGATGACAGGTTTTAAAAATGTTAAAGGAGGCACACGCCTTTAATCCTAGCACTCAGGAGGCAGAGGCAGGCGGATCTTTGTGAGTTCAAGGCCAGCCTGGTCTACAGAGTGAGTTTCAGGACAGCTGGGGCTACAGGGAGACCCTGTCTCAAAAAGACCAAAAAAAAAAAAAAAAAGTTAAAGGAGGGGGACAGAGAGATGGCTCAGAAGTTAAGAGCACTGGCTGCTCTTGCAGAGGACTGGGGTTTGATTCCCAGCACCCACATGGTGGCTAACTATCCATAACTCCAGTTCCAGGGCAATTCCATGCTGGCTTCTGACCTCTCTGGGCATTGTATGACATGAGTACACTTACATGCATGCAGGGAATACACTCATACACGTACAAGTAAAAAAAACCTAAAAATCTCTAAAGGGAATAGAGAAATAGGTCAGTGGTAAAGAGCATTGGCTGCTCTTGCAGAGGACCTGGGTTTGATTCCCAGCACCATCATGGTGGCTAACAACCATCTATAACTCTAGTTCCAGGGGAATTCCATGCTGGCTTCTGACCTCTCTGGGCATTGCATGATATGAGTATACTTACATGCATGTAGGGAATACACTCATACATATTAAAAAAAAAAAAAAAAAAGGTGGGCATATGGCTTTAATTCCAGCACTCGGGAGGCAGAGGCAGGCAGATCTCTGTGAAACTGAGGCCAGCTTAGTCTACATGATGAGCTCCAGGCCAGCTTGGGGCTACAGAGACCCTGTCTTAAACTAAAAAGTCAAGTTCAATGTGTGTGTGACTGAAAGATGGGAAGGAGACTAAGCCCCCCCACAAGGGCTCACCCTTAGTTTTGCTTTCTAGGCACAGTGATCATGGCCACCAAACTTGTGAGGATAAGGCAGAGCTACCTGCAAGGCAGCTAAAGCCTCCACTCATGAAGGGCTGCTTAAGGTAGAGTCTAAGGAAAGAAGTAGGATAGGACTGTCCTGCTTGCCAGGATAACCATGAGAGGAGGCATGCTATCATCCGTATTATTCTGAGTGTAGCAGGAGGCTGTGTAGAGCTCACCACGGACTACCAGCAAATGGAATAGGGGTTTCAGAGAACCTAGACCTGGCTGTCTTCTATCTACCTGCTTCCAGGGACCTATGGAATCTAGTCACAGAGTCTTAGGCACTGTTAGACAAGATGTGTACATGTATAAGTACAAAGGCTGAGGCTTACCTGCCTGGGGTACCAAAATGGGCACAGGAAAAAAATGCCCTATATCCCAGAGAATACATGGTTTCAAGGAACCATTACACACCCAGCAAGTACTAAGTCCTCAATCTTAAGTCAGATTCTTGGACATTTGCCCCTCTGATTCACCCACTTCTTCCCTACATGGCAAATCACAGAAACTGCCCTAGGCAGAGTTCCCAGGTCAAGGCAAGGGCTAACAAGAGTCCATCTGCTTCCCCCTCCCCTGAGTGTTTTAACCACAGCATCTGAGATGGATGGTCATCTTACCTGGTTCCCATCATCCTTATCAGGAAACTGGATGTTCACATCATGCTCCAAGCGGATTTGAGTGATCACTGCCCCCTTTCTCCCAATAATTTTGGGATGGTATTTGGGGTCTACAGTGACGCTCAGCTTAAAACTCCTTAAAGCCTATAAAGAGAAAAATGAGACACACAGAAAGAACACATGCACCCAGGCCCCATATTCCAGCCTGATTTTAAAAACACAAGCCAGATTCTCAAATGTCCTGCTAATAGGAGGCCTTTAACCCCAGTGGTCCAGAAGAACTAGCCACTCTTTGCTCAATTTCTGCCACTTCCAATCGTGAGAACTAGAGGTTTCCATCACTCCTCAGTGAATATGTACTGCCTTTGGAACAGGCTGCCAGAATGGCACCACCATGGAGGTGGGTACCCGTGGCCCAGGATAGATAAGCTGAGCAGTGGCATGCTTGAGTTTTTAGACCTACTCCCAAAATTTATGAATGAGAGGATTGGATGAATCAGCTTGAACAAGTTCTAGGCCTTTTAGGACTGGGGTATAGAAGAGGATAGGAATAGGGTGACAAGAGCATCCAGAGAACAGAAAGCTAGGACCTCCATGCCCAGAGCCTAGAGCTGGGCCATGAGCAGAGGATGGAAGGCAAGGCCTGTGCCGGGGCATGTTCACAATGTGCAAGTACACTCAGGAACTCTGTCCCATCACTAGATTGAGCTCCACAGAAAAAATGTTACTCCCCTTGATAAGGAGCCAATTTCCCCAGCACAATTTGTTTACAAATCACCCCACTCCTGAGCACTACATCTTTCAGAATTCTTCTCAGAGCACCTTGCCAGAGGCAGAAGGGCCACTCATCAGCCGAAGTACTATCTATCATCTATCTAGCTTTTTTGTAGGATCTGACATACCATAACAAAGCAGCAAATTAACACAGTCCACTTTAAAAGGAGAGCTTTGTCTTTATTTAGCTCTTCCACTAGCAGAACTACTAGGCCCTGACACAACAGAAACACCACCTTGCTTTATGGCCTTCCCTGGCATCTGAAGTGTGGCCTGAGCACAGAGTGGTCCCACCCTGAGGCAGGCAGCCCTGTTCATGCTCACCCGATCTTCTTGTTCAGCCTGCAGCTCCTTTACTCGATCTAGTAGGCCTGCCTTGGCCCTGTCCAAATTTGAAGCAAGGCCAGTGATGGCGATGATGTCTGACTGAAGTTCGGGAGCTGGTACGTGTATATTCACCTGTGACGTGACAGAGCACACTTAAATGTCTAGAGGCCCCAGAAGCACAGGGAAGCTCACCTGCCAGGGAGTATCTGAGGGAGACCAGGGAAAGTCAGTGCTTGGGTGGACCAACATAGGAGGAGACAGAGCCAATGTGGGTCAATAAAGGATGCTGGCACTTTTTTGTACAGATGTGAGAGCCCCACCATACAACATCCTCTCCAGCGAAAGTGGTCTACCTCAAACTCATCCATCATCTTGCGGATCCCACTTCCTTTCTGCCCAATGATGTAGCGGTGCAGGTCAAAGGGTACCTCTACCTCAATGGTGACGGGAACCAGTGCCTGCCAGAATAATAGTGGCGGTTAGGACATGAGCAGAGGGGAGAGAGGCCTCATGAGCTCAAGGGTAATAGCTCTAAAGACAATGTGTGCTTTCTAGAACCAGCTGTCAGTGTACCCAGCTGAGAAGATCACACAGATCCTAGTGCACAAAGGATAGGACAAGGAATCCAGTTTAGGGTAAAGCTGGAAGAGGATTTACCTCTGCCTCCCACACCTGATTTCTGTACTACAGAAGCTGGAGGCCCACTGGCACGCACAGGGAGACATAGATTTGGCATGTCCCTGAGGTTGTGACCACTTTGGACTGTATGGACTGCAAGGGAGTCTCTTGGACAAGTGCCTCACTTATCTGTGCTCAAGCCACAACACATGCTGCCCATCACCACCCTCCATAGCTTTTGTTCTTTTACAGCATCTACTATCAATCAACAGATACTATGATGCTGGCATTGTTGGTATGCTGGTATGCTGTGGTGCAATGGTGCTTACAACAGGACTTAACACAAATGACTCAGTTATGACAAACCTGAGGTAGACTATCTCTACTTTAGTGGGGCAGTGGGTGGATGGATAACAGACTTGACCCTTATGCTGCTGTGATGGCTGGTTTTAATGTTAATTTGCTACAAATTAGAGTCACTTGAGTAGAGAGCCTTGACTGGGGACTGAGCAACTACTGGACTCTCAGTTTCTCAAATATGAGTCAACTATTACTATTTCAATGTAAGCTGACTTAATAATATATATATATATATATTTGTAAATATTCTTTTTATTCTGTTTCTTTAGAAAACTCTGACTAGTACAACTGCTGTCAAGGGAGTGGACTACAGAATCCTGAGTCTTGGTGAAGAGAAGTGGCTTGCCTGGGTTTAGTCAATGCTTGCAGGTTTTTTTGTTTGTTTGTTTTTTTGGTCTTTTTGAGACAGGGTCTCCCTGTAGCTCTGGCTGTCCTGGAACTCACTCTGTAGACCAGACTGGCCTTGAACTCACAGACATCCACCTGCCTCTGCCTCCCAAGTGCTAGGATTAAGGGCGTGCGCCACCATGCCCGGCTAATGCTTGTAGTTTTAAGACTGAAATGGCAGGGTCCACTGTCTGTTGCCACCTGAGTAGGGTCTGAACCCTCAAGGAGATGGAAGTGGAGTAAATGTACCTCCAGGGCTTCCTTGGCAGCCTCACACTTCTCCTTCCGGCCAGAGATGATGATGATGTCGCACCTCCTGGGAGAGCCAGGGTCACCCTCTTTGGCCTCCCTGCTCTCTCCAGCCTCATCTCCGTTTTCTTGGATGGCAGGCTCTACACTATGAACTAGGAATAAAGGGGAAAGGCCAACTGACAACTGCCCAAGATGCTTGTGCTCTGGAGCAGTTGCTGCATCTACTACAAAACCAGTATTTAAGTACCTGCTATGTGCTGGTTGGGAAAAGGGAGGGAGGAACCACTTGTTGTCAACGAGGCTATGTCTGGGCAGAGAAAGCAGCAGGGATCCTGGCACAGGGCTCCCAGGCCTGGGTGGCAGTATAAAGTAGTCTTATGGGAAGGCTAAGTTCCCAAACTCCCTACTCACCTTTCAAAGTAGCCACCATGTAACTGCAGAAGTGTAGAAATATAGCAGTGATTCATGGTGTTTAGAACAGCACCACTGTTTGGGGAGCCTGAGTGAGGCAATGTTCACCATAGGAGGAGAATGGCACAGAGCTCAGTCTAGGTGATCTAGCTTTGGACAGGCAGTGACAAGATTTCAGAAATTTGGGAGATAGTCAAGAAGAGGCCAAGGTAGACCTGTGCCAGTTCCTCAAGCTCAAGAATTAAAGGGCACATCACCAGCATACAAGCTGACTGTATGTAGACCAGGCTGGCTTTGAACTCACAGAGATCCACCTGCCTCTGCCTCCCAAGTGCTGGGTCTAAAGGAGTGCACTACCATGCCTGGCTGGCTCCATTCTGTAAATGACCAGACAATATTCACCCATGGAACAAAGTATGCTAGTAGGAGAATAACAAACATGAATACCATAAGTAGCACTTGGGCTTAACCAGGGAGAGTGGCTCTGAAGATGCTTTAACACGGCAGTCTAGAATACTGACCATGAATTATGTATTGAAGTATGCCATGCTCTTGAGGAATACACCACGGTTAAGTTAAAGAGTGTTTGTGTTCTTAGGAAATATCCACCACTGATAAAGCTGTATGTGTAAAAAATTCAAATGAGCCAGAAAAATGAGACCATAGAAGGGGAAGGCATGAGGGGACAGGAGACTAGAAATGACTGTGAACAGAACACTGATGTATGAAGTCTCAAAATGAATTTTTAACATGTTTTTTAAAGGATGAAAAGGCTAAGAAAACTTGCTATGACTTGGGATGGATCTTGGTACAAAGGTGTAGCTTTCTGCTATTCCATGCTATTTGTTTCTGTAAGTATGAAATGGTTATCAACACTATGTTCAAGATAATAGACTACTTGGGTATGAAACGTAAATGGGACAGTATGGCTTAGTTTACTAACAAAACAGTCTGCATCCTCAGGACAACGGGCTGAAACAGCTCAGTGTGTCAAGTACCATGGACATCAAGCCAGTGACACTAAGTGGGTGGAGGGTCTCTCTGGACACACAGAGCAGCAGGGACTAACCAACAGAGAGATGCACACCCTAATGGGACCTAAGCAGACATCCTTAGTATGTAAGCACTCAATTCTTAGCAGTTCCCTCAATTTTCTGGGGCCAGAGGGATGCCACTGAAATCCATGGCCAGTATCCAAGCACCACTGTAGTGCAGGAAGGAGGTCAGAGGAGTCACTAGGGATGTGCAGCTGACTCACAAGACAACCCCAAAGGCAGCAATAGTCACCACTGATGTGACTACTACACAACCAAGCCTAAGCAGACCCACCTGGATTCTCTTCTCTATCTGGGAACTTAATTTGAACATTGTAATCCCGAGTGATCTGCTGGATTCTGGAACCTTTGGGGCCCATGACAGATCGATGGAACTTCTGGGGTATAGCACATTCCATTGTCACCTGAGCTTCCTAAAGGGGACACACACACACACACACAAAAAAAAAAAAGCAGCAAAGGTCAAACTACACAGGTTACACAGGGCATTCTCCCTACCACCTTTCACACTAGCCTCCCATAACCACTTATGAAGTGAACCTAGAATCCATTGTGACTGGGTGGAGGGTGCACAGGGCAGAGGGGCAAGCTTCCTTCTGCAGTGGGTCCCTGAGTGAAAAAACAACCTATAGAATGGCTTTTATCACACAGACTGCATATACAGTACCTGCTTTACATACACAAAGGAAGTGCTGCCCCACTGCAGGGAGCTGCCAACAAGGTGCTGTCTAGTGGGTAGACACAACGGACAGCTGAGAGGGACCTTGTGTTGTCCTAGTCTGGGACTCCATGAGGCTGACTATTAGGACAGGGCGTGTAAGACCCTGCAAGGAAGCACCATGAGAGACCTGGAGGGAAAACACTGACATACACTGGTGTTGAAAGCCCCACCAGAGTCCCTTAGGCACTCACCAGATCCTCAATGATTTCTTGAATGCGCTTCTTGGCTGCCTCCACACAGTCCTTGGCACCCTTGAGGGTGACTTTGTCACTCTGTGTGCCAGAGCGTGGGAAGCTGACCATCACCCCACCATACTCTTCAGCAATTTCTCGCAAGACCTGACCTCTTCGAATGACAAAATGGCGGTGGTGCTTGGGGTCCACTAGCATGTAGTCTTCAACCACATTATCCTGTGGTGTGTAAAGAAGGAATGGAAGATGACTTACTTTACCAATGGCACAAACAGAACTGACAGCCTAGGCCCAATACCTACCAGGTTCTGGATCAATGTCTCTAGTTCCTTCTGGGCCTCTCGGACGGCATCCTCCTTTCCTATGATTGTAATCAGGTCCTGGTCCTTATCCTCAGCAGCTGGGAATATGATGCGGGCTCCAGTGCTATCACGTACTTTGCGGATTTTACCACCCCCTTTGCCAATGAGGAATTTGTGGTACTCTGGTTTGGCTCGGATGTCAACAGTAAAACTCTTTGTTTGCTGCAGAAACAAACCAACATGTAGGTTAGCCCCACACAACCTCCCTGGATCACAGTGTGGGTGAACAAGAGTGCTGAGAGGGAAGCATGTAGGACAGGCTCTCCTGCCACACTGTCTGCAGTGTCTCAACCCCAGATGGAACCATCACACCTCACCTTAACAAACATGAAAACACAGACAGACTGCCATTTTTCTCCACAGATATTAGATTCAGAGGTGACGATTTAGAACTTTGGTCTTGTTTTTAGCAGCAATGACTGAACTTCTCCAAACCACCTATGATGTGTTAGGGACTTGATAACATGGTGGCAAGCTCACAGAATTCATGCCCTGAGGGGAGCAGGGCGTACCAAATCCTGATATCACTTCCACCTTCTTTTTTTTTTTAAATGGTTTTTTGAAAATTTTTAATTAATTTTATTTATTTCTGTATGTGTATGAATGTACTGTCTGCATGCAAGTCCGTGCACCCGTGTCGTGCAATGCCGCGGAGGTCAGAAGAGAGTGTCAGATTCCCCTGGAGCTGGAGTTCTCCTGGAATTGGAGTTTCAGACGGTTTTCGGCCGCCATGTGGGTGCTGGGGTTCGAACCCGGGTCCTCTGCAAGAGCAGTCGGTGCCCTTAACCGCTAGGCCATCTCTCCAGCTCAACTTCCACGTTCTTACCTACTTTCAGACCAAACACACATGAAATGCTCCCTGAGCTAGCCCTGTGGCCACTCGCAGTGGTACAGACTAGCTCAATGTATAGCAGGAACTCCCAGCATAAAGGCCATAGCTGAAACTGGGCCCTCAGAAGACTCATGGGAGCACATGACCCCTGTTTTACACCGCAAAGCAGGACATACCAAAAGCTGGACCCTGCGATCTCCTTCTAGTGTGTGTGTGTGTGTGTGTGTGTGTGTGTGTGCGTGTGTGTGTGTGTGTGTGTCTGGCAGACTCTACTAGAGAGAACAGACAGACCCACAGGGTACCTTGCCTTCCTTTGGAACTGTTACCTGGCCCAGAGAATAAATACAGAGGCGGAAAAAGACTGACTAGCATACATAATTCAAACAACTTAATTTTGTTATTAAAAAAAAAAAATCATTGACTTCTCCAAAATACCACCTTGAAAATCTGCCATTCCTCAGACAAAGATATTTATAAACAGCAAGTAACATTATTTAAAAAAACCAATGATTTGGCAAAAACTTATAATATCAGCATGAAAGCGTAAGACAGAGGATTATTAAGTCTGAGGCTAGATTCATTTTACACACACACACACACACACACACACACACATATACAACCAGATATGGTTATGGTAGTGCACATAGAACAAGTCCATAGCCACTCCCCACACTTTTGAATTCAGAAGAAAAAGGAATACCTTGATTTGTTGAAGAGCAACTAAAAAGAACCATGGCATGCTATACCTGAGGACCAGGTAGGAAAGGCTGCCCTGTGTACCACTACTGCCTACACACAGATGTAAGGGCTCTACATTTAAGACAGTGCCAGGGTGAGGACAACTGGTATTGAGCAGTCTGATTAAACAAGGACAAATTAAAATACCAAATGTATTTCTACATTCCAGCCACAGGAAATTAAAAATCACAGCATCACTAAAAAACAACAGAGATACATAACATTTGTATGCTAACAACTACAAAGCACCAACCAAAACCAAAACCTAAAAACTGGAAAGAAACATGCACAAAATTCCAATCATTAAGCTGCCAATCCCCATCATTTTCCTCTCTATAGATTTAAGAACCCCAATCAAAATCTAAGCATGACTTTTCCTCTAAAAAACTGACAGCTTGATTCTGTGTAGAAAGACAAAGGGATTGGAATAGTCTAAGCAATTTTTTTTTTAATGTGTATGAGTGTACTGTCTGCATGTAGGTTGGTGCACCTGTGTTGTGCAAGGCCGCGGAGGTCAGAAGAGGGCATCAGATTCCCCTGGAACTGGAGTTAAAGACAGTTCTTAGCCACCATGTGGGTGCTGGGAATTGAACCCGGGTCCTCTGCAAGACCAGTTGGTGCTCTTAACCGCTGAGCCATCTCTCCAGCCCCAGTCCAAGCAATTTTTAAAAACTTAATAAAAAAAATTTAAATGTATGTATGCATGTGTGTGGTTAGGAGCATGCGTGGTGTGTATGTGCTGGGTGTATGTGTGCATGGTGTGTATGTATGCATGTGTGTGCAGGCCTGAGCTTGACAGTGGGTATCTTTCTTAGTGCCTTCCACCTTATTATATACTGAGGTAGGGTCTCTGGCTGAACCTGGGCCCACCATTTCTGCTTGTCAGGCTAGCTAGTTCTGGAGAGTCCCTACTTCTGCCTTCTAAGCACTGAGATTAAAGTTGGGCCATCAAACCTTCCTGGCTTTTATATGGGTTCTGGGGACCAGAACTCAGGTCCTTATTCTTCCCCAACCCTCACACAAATTTTTTTTTTAATTTTTTAAAATTTTATTTATTTCTGTATGTGTATGAATGTACTGTCTGCATGCAAGTTTGTGCACCCGTGTCATGCAGTGCTGCGGAGGTCAGAAGAGGGTCTCGGATTCCCCTGGAACTGGAGTTCTCCTGGAATTGGAGTTTCAGACGGTTCTCAGCCGCCATGTGGGTGCTGGGGATCGAACCCGGGTCCTCTGCAAGAGCAGTCGGTGCTCTTAACCACTAGGCCATCTCTCCAGCCCCTCACACAAATTTTTAAAGTGTTTTTTTTTGTTGTTGTTATTTTATTGTTTTCATTTTAAGTGTATGAGGTACTGACTGCAATGCACGTAAGTGTACCCATGTTGTGCAATGCCTGAGGAACTAAGAAGAGAGCAGATTCCCCTGAAACTGGAATTAGGACTATTGTTAGCTACCATGTGGGTGCTGGCAATTGAACCTGGGTCCTCTACAAGAGCAGTCAGTGCTCTTAGCCACTGAGCCATTTCTCCAGCCCCTCCCCCCTTTTAAACTTATGTGTTTGTCTACCCACAGAGGTCACAAAAGGGCACTGGAACTCCTGGAGTTGGGGTTACTGGCAGTTATAAGTTGCCCGACACAGGTGTTGGGAACCAAACTCCAGTCCTCTGCAAGAGCACCAAGCTCTGTCTAGACCCCCAAACAATTCTTTTTTTTCTTTTTCTTTTTGGTCTTTTTTGAGACAGGGTTTCCCTGTAGCCCCAGATGTCCTGGAACTCACTATGTAGACCAGGCTGCCCTTGAACTCACAGAGATCCTCCTGCCTTTGCCTCCCAAGTGTTGGGATTACAGGTGTGTGCTACCATGCCCCCCAAACAATTTTCTTGGAAGTTTAAGCTTGAAGGATTCCCCATCACATGCCATGCAGACTTCTTATAAGGCAAGCTATCCCCAAAGCATGGTGCTACCTAATAACAAAAAAACCCAGGGTCTTAGTATGTAAGCCCTGGCTGGTCTGGAATTCGCAGAGATCTGCCTGCCTGTCTCTAGCATGCTGGGATTAAAGTCTTTGGAAGGCCAATCAACTTTGATGGCAGTGGTAGTCACATGACTGTTTTAGTAAAAATTCAGAACTGCTGGGCATGGTGGCACACACCTTTAATTCCAACACTCAGGAGGTAGAGGGAGATGGATCTCTCTGAGTTCAAGGCCAACCTGATCTATATAGCTAGTTCCAGAACAGCTGGGTTGCTAGAGGGAGACCTGTTTGGTCAAAAAGACCAAAACCAATCAACCAACCAACCCCTCAGAACTAGGCAAAGAATCTTGAGCTTTACTGTAAATCATATTTTAACCCCCAACCCCTTACTTAATACCTACACTACAAAGACAAAAGCAAGACAAAAGCCAAAAACTAAGTCAAAGCTGCTACTTTCTACATGCATATATGAACATTTGTACTTACAAAGGTCTTGAGAAATGGAGAGATCAAAGAGACATAATGGTCTATTATAAAGTTTTCTTACCTGCCACAAAGAAAGAGCACTGAAGGTTTTCTCCACAATGATTACAGGGAGTATCAGGTGAAGACTTACCTTCTCCTCAGCTAGGTGCAGGAGCTGCTTCTTGGCCTTCTCCACATCTGAGGAAGGACCTCTGATGACAACTGTGTCACTTCCAGAACCTTCCACAGGAAAGTGAATGTGGACTCCACCACACTCCTCCATGATAGAGCGGATCAGACGGCCCTTTGTGCCAATCAGGGAGTTGTGCAGTTTGGCAGGGATGGAGACCTCCACCTCAGCTATGTTGGCCTGGAACCAAACAGAAGAGGAAGTCACACTGTTGTGTGTTGAAAAAAAGGCCAGGACAAAAGAATGCAGCCCTAGCCTGAAAATGCTCCAGGAAACAGGACCAGGAGACTTTCCAAGGTGTGCTGGGTAGAGGCCAGCAGGGGGCACCCAGAACACTACCAAAGACATGACTTTGGACTATGCAGTGTAGGGCTTTCCTGTTTTAGTCAACTCTGGAAGTAGCTGGCAGACGTAGGTCCAAAATGCCCAAAAACAAACCTTCCTATCAAAACTAAGATTCTGCTTTCAGTCAAGATGAAATAATGAGAGGTATGAATGGATCCTTTTACCTAAAAAAAAAAAAAAAAAAGTGGTTTTCAAGACACTGGTGATGGGAAATAGGCAAGATGAGTTGCATGAGTACTCTGAGGTGAGGAACAGAGCTAACAGCCAGAGCTGAAGCAGCAGAAGGGTAGCATGGATAAAGAACCTGAGACACGGAGGCCACACACATGCTCATCTACATAATACATCACTCTGGGTTGAGGAAGAACTCCAGGACCACAGGGATATTCCAGTTGGGACTACAGATAGACCCTGTCTCAAAAAAACAAAAAATAAGCTAGGTGTGGTGGTACATGCTTTTAATACTAGCACTCGGGAGGTAGAAGCAGGTGGATTTTGGGGCGTTAAGGCCAGCCCAGTTTACATTGTGAGTTCCAGGCCAGCTGGGACTACAGGGAAACCCTGTAGAGAGAGAGAGAGAGAGAGAGAGAGAGAGAGAGAGAGAGAGAGAGAGAGAGAAGGAGAGAGAGAAAGGAGAGAGTTGCTCTTCCTTTGACTAGTAATGTCCAGATTTATAGCTGGAGTCATTTAATGATTCCCATCATACAAGCCGATGGCCCAGAAGATTGTGCTAAAGATTTTACAACATTGGAAATGATTAAGATCCATCAAGAAACCCCTCCCAGGGCCTAGGCAGATGGCTCAGTGGTTAAGGGCTGCTCTTGCAGAAGATCTGGGTTTGATTCCCAGCACTCACATGGTGACTAACAATTGTCTGTGACTCCAGTTCCAGGGGATCCAATGCCCTCTTCTGTCCTCTGCAGGCATGCCTGACGTGGGTGCACTTATATGTAGAAGTAATACTCAAACACATAAAAAAGAAAAAAGTAGAACTTGAAAGGAAGAAAGAAAAAAAGGAAGGAAGGAAAAATAGATGGATAGACAGATAGACAGACAGACAGACAGATAAGGATCTTCCATTACCAGGTCTTTCTGGATAGACAGAATCCGGCTCCGGGCAGCTTCACAGTTGGCTCGCTTGCCAGTGATAACAATGGTTTCAGAGTTGCTGTTCTCTGCAGGAAGGTCAATCTTGGTGTTGCTTTCTTCACGAATCTATAGGGAGGGAGACGTATAGGAGAAGGGGAATAGTCTTACTACTGAGACACACCTGAGCACAGGGCTGGAAGGAAAGGTCAGTTCCTCCTTTTAATCCACAAGGGGATGGTACAAAGGCTCCAAGGTTGGACAAGGAGAGCGAAGATCCAGGGGATGAGTTGATTACCTTTTTAATGTTTGCACCTCCTTTCCCAATGATATTCTTATGAAACTGTTTGAAGATCGGAACAGAAATTGAGTAGCTATTTTCCACCTTAAAGATAAGAAAATGGCACAAGTAACTATCCATGTTAGAGGGTGAGGTCTTTTTTTTAATCCCCCAACACAACATGAACTCAACAGGACACAGCTACTAGCCCAAACTGACTCAATCTACCTTTCTCCCCACCTACTTGATTGTCAAGGACAGTCATTAGGACAAGTGAGGCATGTTGTCTATCATCCAATTAACTTGGCATATCAATTTGTAGAAAGCCCTTTCATAAAAGAATCTGTACTCAGCAGAATCTGAAGTTTTCCAATATAGACGCAATCAAGTCTGACCACAGACCCTCAAACAACATTCTGGCTGAGAGTCTATGCCATATGCCAGAACTGGAGTTGGCTGAGGGAGGGGCTCAGAATCCATGTTCAGGCACAGACCCTGGCACTCTGAGAAGCACAGCATTTAGTGGCTACAGAGCAACAGTTCAGTGCTCCACACAACCACCTCTCTCAGGGGAAGAAGAGCTACAATGATGCCCCCTGGGTGACCATGGACAGTGGTTTGTGGTTTTCCATCAGTTCCCTTTTCACACTTTGTAAACCTTTTAGCTTATTCTACCCCCACTCTTTTTTGGGTCCTTTTGAGACAGGGCTTCTCCCTATAGCTCCAGCTGGCCTGTAACTTATTATGTAGACTAGGCTATCCCCTGATGTCACACAGATCCATCTGCCTCTGCCTCACAGAGTACTGGGATTATAGGCATGTGTTACCATGCCTGCTTTCTCAGGTTTTTTTTTTTTTTTTTGGTCTTTTTGAGACAGGACGGTCTCCCTTTAGTTCCAGCTGGCCTGGAACTCGCTATGTAGATCAGGCTGACCTTGAATTCACAGAGATCCACCTACCTCTGCCTCCCAACCCAGTTTAATTTTTGAAGAAAATAGTCAATTCAGTAAACTGCTCCTCTTTTCATGTGCGTTCTTTCCTTACCAGATTCTCTACCTGAATATCTGAAGAGCCCCTTGAGAAAAAAGGGCCTGAAAAAGGAATTCTACCACACACATTTTGATAATTCTTGACAGTGTAACTAAACATCAAGGGGGCTGGAGAGATGGCTCAGTGGCTAAAAGCACTGGCTGCTCTTGTGTAAGACCGAGAGTCAGTTCCCAGCATATTGACTAATAACCATCTATAACTCTAGTACCAGGGGATCAGACACTCTCTTCAGACCTCCTTGGGCACTGCATGACACAGGTGCACTTATATACATTCAGGTAATACGCTCATACACATTAAAATACCAAGCATCTTGAGTTCAGTAGGACCCCTGCACCCACCAGAGGATGTGTAAAGTTCCCTACCAGGTCTGCCACCATCTTCTGCATGTACTTAGTGCACTTTTCCACCTCATTCTTGGGCCCTCGGAGTTGCACAATATCACTTTTTTGTGCTGGGTCTGGAAAGTTGATGATAACCTAGAATAAATTATCAGGAGATGGGGCACAATTAATTATTAGGAGGACTGGGTTCTAAAGTGTTCAACATGGGACTGGCAAGATGGCCCAGTGGGTAAAAGCACTTACTGCCAAGCCTGAAGACCTGAGTTCAGGACTCACGGTGGAAGAAAAGAACAAAGTTGTCCTGTTGCCTCAATTTACATATCCACTGTGATGTGTGCACATGTGTGGATACACACACACACCCACACGGACAAACACATTTTTANCCGTGTCGTGCCATGCCGGGAGGTCAGAAGAGGGTCTCGGAATTCCCACTGGAACTGGAGTTCTCCCTGAATTGGAGTTGTCAGACAGGTTCTCGGCCGCCATGTGGGTTGCTGGGGATTGAACCCCGGTCCTCTGTAAGAGCGGTCGGCGCTCTTAACCACTAGGCCAGCTCGCCAGCCCCATACTGATGCTTTTGTAACCCATCCTGAGGCTTTTTTAAAGCGACTCTATGTGAACAGTACTCATAACGCATATGTTTGCATATTCTAGAAACAACTCCATGCTGTGGGGCTTATGTTTAGATAATCCAGACGTCATTCAGTGAACAAAAGATCTCCTGGTTTCCTAATGACTGGCTCTCATGCCTCCCATTTTTGTTACATGTAAATAAATGTAAGCTTGTCCACTCCACAGTGGCCTATGAATGGTAAACTCTCCATGGTGTTGCTCTTGTACTGTGTGACATTTTCTTTCACAATAATGATGATCTCCTAACAGAGTGACCTTACTCAGCACTGACTTTGGCATGCTGTTCTATTTTCTTCTGGTCTGAAGATTTCTTTAATAATCTGAAATCTGCTCATACCACCACCACCCAGCCCACCCTTGTCTTGTAACTCTTGTTCTGTGCCATTCAACCCTGAAACTGCTGGGTCTTCACATCACTTCCTGTCAGATTGCTGTCTCTGGTCATGCACTGGTGGGAGTGTATATAGAGCTTCCTCATTATACAATATGTAGGTTCCTACATCACTTCCTGGACACAAGGCTTCTTCAAGGGTTTAAAGATCTGTACCTTCCTTGCACAAGGTCACCATGTTCTATCTGCAGAAATTGGTGGGTGGATTTGCAACTCTTTGTGTTTTGCAAGATATTGAAGCACTCATTTAGAAGGTCAGAACTAACCCTGTATTCCTTGGGAACAACACTTTAATGGCCAGGCATGGTGGTACACACCTAGTCTGCCTTTAGTCCGGCAAGCGGTTGAAGTATAGAGGCAAGTAGATGCTGAGTAGTAGGCCAACCTGGTCTTGTATTAAAGTGCTAGGCGGACCCGGGCTTTAATAGTGAGACCCTATATCAATGTAAAGGAAAAAGGGTCCATGGGGTGATTATGTCTTTATTTAACCAATGTATTTTTTTTTTTGACCTGAAGTGTAGTTCCAAAATAGAGTAACACCTGAAATTTCCTTTATCCTCTTGGAGGCCCTAAAGGGGGGCATACTTGAAACCACTACATTTCACATTGGTTGGTTTCAGTCATTTTAAGCTCTTCAAGCAGTTTCAGCTTACATTCAGGGCTGGAAGACTAGTGCCCTACAGTCTTTGCAGTCCTGTAAAGAGCTGCAAAGTTCTCATTTTATATAGCGTAAATTCTTGTTTTGATTAATGGCAATGACTATCATATTTTGATGCTTGACCCTCTTTCTGGCATGTCAGTCATTGTTGGACCATCATATCTTCTATGTTCAAGATGTGTTTCCTTTTTATCCTAAGTCAACAGAATCAAAGACCAGTATAAGGTGTCTGTGCGCATCCCTCCAGACAGCGAAAAGAGCAACCTGATCCGAATTGAGGGGGACCCACAGGGTGTGCAGCAGGCCAAACGGGAGCTGCTGGAGCTCGCTTCTCGGATGGTAAGCCCAGCATCCAGGTCCTGCCAGAAAGGTGCAGGCCTATGTGTGTTGAGTGCCTCTTAAGAAAAAGCATTGCTGGAATATGCGGTCCTGGATAGTGCAAGTAACCCCTAGAGCTATGTTTCTTTTGTGCTCCCCATATCACTAACATCTGTTGTATTTCCTTTGACCCCTGACTAGAGAAACACAGAGGTCCCATGTGCTTGGTGCCAACTCTGTAGATGGGCTATCCTTCCTGGAATTTGAGAGGATCCCAGTACGGCGCCTGTGTGGCCAGACTTGTAAGGATCACTGTAGGCTTACGACTATAGCCGAGGGTGCCAAGAGCTAGCCCAACCACTTTTAGCAACAAGCATCATCCTGCAAGGATTCTTGACTCACCTACTCGAAAGTCACTGACTTCAGAAGACTCAGAAAAGGTTAGAATAAGGGGCATAATTATCCATAACTGTCCTGCAGGTCCTGTTCAGATCTCACACCGGTCCCCATGCGAAGAAACATCAAACTGAAAACCTTTAATGGCCAGTGACCTTTATTTTCCTTGACTGTAATCCAGGGTGAAGTCTAGTACAAAGGTTTTTTTCTGATCATAAGCCTCTTGTCTTGCATACCTTTCCCTGGGGTGTCTTCTACCTAAAATGAATCACTGTCATATACCAGTCTGGTCCACCAAAATTCTTGAAAATGATAGGCTGATGGTGTTCTCTGAATTTCAGCCCTGTCTGTTGTTAGGTATTTCTTCTGACGTTTTAGTGGGGACTATGGAGGACTTTGAGATTCATGTGGGTTCAGTGTTCTGTGATGAGCTATTCTTTCTTAATTATCCATAGGGGAAATGTTGTCCAAACCCCTGTACTCAGATGTATCTCCCTGCTCTACAAGAGTGCTGGGCCCTCGTGGTTCTGGTGGAAATGTGCTGCTGGGTTGCTTTGGCGATTTTACTTCTGGCTAAAGGGCCTTACAGTCCATTCTTTAATTATACTGTGTTCAGGAAAATAACTCGGCACTAGTGTAACAATGTGATTATTGGGTTGAGCAGGCATTCTGTAACAGGTACTCGACCTGTTGTTTCCAGGGGCCACCTTTGTACCACCTCACATGCTCCCTGGTGATGTAGATTTGTTAGCCTTTTAAATTATATTTTAAGGAAAGAGCGTACCAAGGATCTAATCATTGAGCAGAGATTTCATCGCACAATCATTGGGCAGAAAGGTGAACGGATCCGTGAAATTCGTGACAAATTCCCAGAGGTAAAGCTTTCCCATAGTCAGTCCTCTCTCTCCCTCTCCTCCTCCTTCTGCCCTCCTCTCCCTCTCCCTCCTCTCCCTCCTCTCCCTCTCCCTCTCTCCCTCTTGGCTCCCTCCTCTCCCTCTCCCTCTCCCCTCTCCCGCTCCTCCGCTCTTTCTCCTCTCCCTCCCTCTCCCTCCTCTCCCTCTCCCGCCTCTCCTCCTCAACTCCTCCTCCCCCTTCCCCTCCTCTCCCTCCCCCCTCCCCTCCTTCCCCCCTGCTTACCAAGTGATAATGGCCTTCCACTGCTGTGGCATTCTGCCACAGAAGCATTGGTTAACTGCAAGTGATTCTAATTTGTATTTAAGGATATTGAGTATTCGCCTTTTTTGTAATTTGGTGCTACAGGTATAACTAACAGAGACAAAAGGCTTGACACATAACTTCATACGGCAGTAAAATGCTGCATTTAAACTGTGAGCCATTGAGTGTAGTAGGGTTTTGAGGACTGGCTTTAAATCACAAGCTGTAGCCTTAGGCTTACATCTTCTGCTGGTCAATCACAGGATCTATATGTTGAGGCTCATGAAGCGAGGTAAGGGGGGAGAGGGAGAGGGAGAAAGAGAGGAGGGAGAGGGAGAGGGAGAGGGAGAGGGAGAGGAGGGAGAGGAGGGAGAGGGAGAGGAGGGAGAAGGAGAGGGAGAGGAGAAGGACTGCCTATGGGAAAGCTTTACCTCTGGGAATTTGTCACGAATTTCACGGATCCGTTCACCTTTCTGCCCAATGATTGTGCGATGAAATCTCTGCTCAATGATTAGATCCTTGGTACGCTCATTTTCCTAAAATATAATTTAAAAGGCTAACAAATCTACATCACCAGGGAGCATGTGAGGTGGTACAAAGGTGGCCCCTGGAAACAACAGGTCGAGTACCTGTTACAGAATGCCTGCTCAACCCAATAATCACATTGTTACACTAGTGCCGAGTTATTTTCCTGAACACAGTATAATTAAAGAATGGACTGTAAGGCCCTTTAGCCAGAAGTAAAATCGCCAAAGCAACCCAGCAGCACATTTCCACCAGAACCACGAGGGCCCAGCACTCTTGTAGAGCAGGGAGATACATCTGAGTACAGGGGTTTGGACAACATTTCCCCTATGGATAATTAAGAAAGAATAGCTCATCACAGAACACTGAACCCACATGAATCTCAAAGTCCTCCATAGTCCCCACTAAAACGTCAGAAGAAATACCTAACAACAGACAGGGCTGAAATTCAGAGAACACCATCAGCCTATCATTTTCAAGAATTTTGGTGGACCAGACTGGTATATGACAGTGATTCATTTTAGGTAGAAGACACCCCAGGGAAAGGTATGCAAGACAAGAGGCTTATGATCAGAAAAAAACCTTTGTACTAGACTTCACCCTGGATTACAGTCAAGGAAAATAAAGGTCACTGGCCATGAAAAGGTTTTCCAGTTTGATGTTCTTAGCATGGGGACTGGGGTGAGATATGAACAGGACTGCAGGACAGTAGGACATAATTACTGGCCCCTATTCAACCTTTTCTGAGTCTTATATGAAGTCAGTGACTTTCAGTAGGGTGAGTCAAGAATCACTGCAGTATGATTGCTGTGTTTTGGCTAAAAGTGGTTGCGGCTCAGCTATTGGGCACCTCAGGCTATTAGTAGTAAGACTACAGTGATCCTTAAGTCTGGCCACACAGGAGAGTCACCTGGGATCCTCTCAAATTCCAGGAAGGATAGCCCATCTACAGAGTTGGCACCAAGCACATGGGACCTCTGTGTTTCTCTAGTCAGGGGTCAAAGGAAATACAACAGATGTTAGTGATATGGGGAGCACAAAAGAAACATAGCTCTAGGGGTTACTTGCACTATCCAGGACCGCATATTCCAGCAATGCTTTTTCTTAAGAGGCACTCAACACACATAGGCCTGCACCTTTCTGGCAGGACCTGGATGCTGGGCTTACCATCCGAGAAGCGAGCTCCAGCAGCTCCCGTTTGGCCTGCTGCACACCCTGTGGGTCCCCCTCAATTCGGATCAGGTTGCTCTTTTCGCTGTCTGGAGGGATGCGCACAGACACCTTATACTGGTCTTTGATTCTGTTGACTTAGGATAAAAAGGAAACACATCTTGAACATAGAAGATATGATGGTCCAACAATGACTGACATGCCAGAAAGAGGGTCAAGCATCAAAATATGATAGTCATTGCCATTAATCAAAACAAGAATTTACGCTATATAAAATGAGAACTTTGCAGCTCTTTACAGGACTGCAAAGACTGTAGGGCACTAGTCTTCCAGCCCTGAATGTAAGCTGAAACTGCTTGAAGAGCTTAAAATGACTGAAACCAACCAATGTGAAATGTAGTGGTTTCAAGTATGCCTAGGGCCTCCAAAGAGATAAAGGATATCAGGTGTTACTAATATTTTGGAAACTACACTTCAGGTAAAAAAAAAAAATACATTGGTTAAATAAAGACATAATCACCCCATGGACCCTTTTTCCTTTACATTGATATAGGGTCTCACTATACAGCCCTGGGTAGCCTAGAACTTAATACATAGACCAGGTTGGCCTCTGACTCAGATCTACTTGCCTCTACCTCTCAACAGCTGGGACTAAAGGCAGACTAGGTGTGTACCACCATGCCTGGCCATTTAAAAGTGTTGTTATCCAAAGACTCCAGGGTTAGTTCTGACCTAAACTGAGTGCTTCAATATCTTGCAAAACACAAAGAGTTGCAAATCCACCCACCAATTTCTGCAGATAGAACATGGTGACCTTGTGCAAGGAAGGTACAGATCTTTAAACCCTTGAAGAAGCCTTGTGTCCAGGAAGTGATGTAGGAACCTACATATTGTATAATGAGGAAGCTCTATATACACTCCCACCAGTGCATGACCAGAGACAGCAATCTGACAGGAAGTGATGTGAAGACCCAGCAGTTTCAGGGTTGAATGGCACAGAACAAGAGTTACAAGACAAGGGTGGGCTGGGTGGTGGTGGTATGAGCAGATTTCAGATTATTAAAGAAATCTTCAGACCAGAAGAAAATAGAACAGCATGCCAAAGTCAGTGCTGAGTAAGGTCACTCTGTTAGGAGATCATCATTATTGTGAAAGAAAATGTCACACAGTACAAGAGCAACACCATGGAGAGTTTACCATTCATAGGCCACTGTGGAGTGGACAAGCTTACATTTATTTACATGTAACAAAAATGGGAGGCATGAGAGCCAGTCATTAGGAAACCAGGAGATCTTTTGTTCACTGAATGACGTCTGGATTATCTAAACATAAGCCCCACAGCATGGAGTTGTTTCTAGAATATGCAAACATATGGTTTATGAGTACAGTCACATAGAAGTAGCTTTAAAAAAGCATCAGGATGGGGCTGGAGAGATTTTGGTCGCATCGTGGTTCCTTAAGAGAGCAGGATCAGATCTTTCAGAGGACCGGGGGGTTCAATACTAAGCAACCCACAATGGAGGCTCAAGAGAAGAAGCACGCCATGAGAACGAGACCTCAGACATTTCTTTCCACTCAGCGAGAGATAGAATCTCGAGTCAGAAGAGAGATACTCGAGAGACTGCACTGAGCAGGAGGAGTAACTTACCCCCCTGCTAGTTAGAGCAGAGCACGATGCACCCAGTCATGCGAGACACGACTTCCAGAGCTATCTTTTCGAGTAGAGACGCATAGAGAGACGACCCAAACCCTCATCAGCTGTTTTTCATTCTTCTGAAAATCTCCACACCCACCTATTCCAGTACCTGTATGTAACTCAGTTCCCAGGGGATCTGAATACCGAAGACCCCTTTTCTGATTTCTATTTCAGCGGCATTGCCACGGGACAACACGTGTGCTGCACAGACTTGCATGCAGCAGACAGTACATTGAACACAATCAGAAATTAAAAAAAAAAAAAAAAAAGCATCAGGAGAGGCCTGGGTGTGGCAACGCATGCCTATAATCTCAGTTCTTAAGAAGCAGAAGTAGGTCAGGCACAGTGGTGCAAGCCTTTAAGCCTAGCACTTGGGAAGCAGAGGCAGGTGGATCTCTGTGAGTTCAAGGCCAGCCTGGTCTACAGAGTGAGCTCCAGGCCAACTGGGACTAAAGGGAGACCCTGTCTCAAAAAATAAAGAGCAGAAGTAGGTATATCTCTGAGTTCAAGGACAGCCTGGTCTAAATTTTGAGTTCCAGGCTGCCAGGGCTACATAGTGAGACCGTCTCAAACGAAGCAAAACAAGCATCAGAAGCAGGTGTAATCCCAGCTTTTAGGAGGGGAGGCTGAGGCAAGAAGATCATGAGTTCAAGGCCAGACTAAGCTATAAAGTTACCCAATTTGGAGGTGAGGAACCCTTGGCCTAGCACATGCAAGAGTCAGGACTCAATTCTCAGCACTCAAACCATCAATCCTTGGGGATGGCTCACTTTAACACACATCACTGAAGTCACTCATTCATATGCTATTCCTACAATTTGAATCGGCAAGTCAAAATGCTGAACCTGAACTGGCATGTGACTGCTTGCTATCAGCATTCGTTGCTGAGTTAACAGACTAGGGAATGATTCTAGAGGGTGACCTGGAGAGTTCCACAAACACTGGTGGGCTAACCTCAGCAGGTCTGGATGAAGAGTAAAGATACAATCCTTGCATGTGCCTTCAATGCAGTCCTCGGGTCACCCAGGGAGGGCTGATGTCTGAAAGTGACAGGTTACCAACAGACTACATGGCTCTAAACTGGCCTCGGCGCAAGGGGAACAGTAGTACCTTGCCTGGCTTATCTGCCCCAAGGTCCCAACACCCAGGAGGCTGAGGGAGAAGATAATGAATTTGAGGCCCATTAACTTAGGGTTGCAGGGTGCTATGTCCCTACACTACTCTTCAGCCTCACTCACTGTTGGCTCCACTCTTTCCAATGAGGTGTCTGTGGAATTTGTGGTCAATGTTGATCTCTACGTAGTCCATCCGGTTAATCTGTGGGAGGAGAAAGGTCAGCAGATGAACACTTCTGGGTCCAGAATATGCCTGGTCATTTAGACACTGAGCCAGGCCACAAATCTAGAAAATATCATTGATTGCCTTTTCCAGCTTGACAAGGAATTGCTTCAAGACTCTCCCTTTGACATCTTGAAAGATTCTGTCTAGATCCTGTCTTCAAAATAAAGTTTCCTCTATCCAGAATTCTCCTGGGACCTCAGCTTCCAGCTGTTTTAACACCTATTACTCATACAGTAGGGCACAACTGTCTCCTATGCCCAGCCACATGAGACCCAAATGACACAATTTCCACCTATCCTTTCCTTAGCAAGCCTCCCTTCTGGTCAGCAAGTGGACTGCTTAGAGGGGCACTCACCAGGTCTTTGACCATTCCTTCAATCTGTTCTTGGGCCACATTTACATCTTCTGTGGGGCCCTCCAGGGTGATCTTGTCCTCACCTTCTGTGAACTCGATGTGAACCTAGCAGACCAAAATGAGGGAAAGAATGGCCAAGGCCAAATAGCACAGCTGCTATGTGGCTGTACAGGCATTGAGGGTCACATCCACCAGTACCACAAAGAACTGCAAGGAACAGTTAAGGTACAGAAGTAAATATTATACTCTGATACACATTCCTTTTGCAAAGAGCAGGACCTGGAAAGTTTTTTACACCGTGCTTGCCATTAATCCACCCAGCACCACACTCCTCATGTTCTCATGCATGATGTTCTCTTTGGAAGGCAGACTCCACTTTGTATAAAGAATCAGACAGATGGCAAGGACAGTGTTTTCTTTTTCCTTTTTTTTTTTTTTTTTAACAGGGGAGAGCCTGAACGCAGTCCCCCACTACCACAAATTATGCAGTCGAGTTTCCCGCATTTGGGGAAATCACAGGGGTCAGCACATCTGGAGTGCAATGGGTAAGCCTCGCCCTGGGAAAACCACCTTCGTGATCATGGTATCTCCCCTGCCAGGTAAGTATTCTTTTTCTATTTCTACACTTGCTCGTCTATAGAAGCCTGAGGTAAATGTCAAGAATCATTCCTTGATTGTTCTTCCTTATTCATTGAGGCATGGCTTTTTTTTTTTTTTTTTTTTTTTTTTTTTGTCTTTTTGAGACAGGGTCTCCCTACAGCCCCAGCTGGCCTGGAACTCACTCTGTAGACCATGCTGGCCTGGAACTCACTCTGTAGACCAGGCTGGCCTGGAACTCACAGGGATCTGCCTGCCTCTGCCTCCAGAGTGCTAGGATTAAAGGCGTGTGCCACCACGCCCAGCTTAATGATGGTTCTTAACTGCCATGTAGGTGCTGGGAATTGAACCCGGGGCCTCTGCAAGAGCAGTCAGTGCTCTTAACTGCTGAGCCATCCCTCCAGCCTGAGGCATGGTCTCTTAATTGAACCCAGAGCTTACTAATATTGGTAGTCCTGATATCCAGCTTGCTTTGGGGACCCTCTAAGGCTAGAATTATAGGTGGGTTGCCATGCATATTTGGCATTTATGTAGGTTCTGGGGAATCCAAATTTTTGTCAACATGGTTTAACTACTGAGCCATCTCCTCAGCCTAAGGAGGAATATTTTTTTAAAACTAATTCATTATTACTCTTAAATATTTTATTATTTTTGTTTTATATGAGTGTACTGCCTGCATGTGTCTAAGTACACCTGTGTTGTTCAATGCCCGTGGAGGTCAGAAGAGGGTGTCAGATCCCTTGGAATTGGAGTTACAGATGGTTGTTACCTGCCATGTGGGTGCTAACAACTGATCCCAGGTCCTCTGCAAGAGTAGCCAGTGCCCTTAACTGCTAAGCCACCTTTCCAGCCCAATTAATTATTTTTATGTGCATGAATACAGTGCCTGCACGTGAGTGCACTCATGTCATGCAATGCCTGTGGAGATCCAAATAGTGTTGGATTCCCCTGGAACTGAAGTTACGGATGGTTGTTAGCTGCCATATGGGTGCTGGGAATTGAACCCAGGTCCTCTGCAAGAGCTGGCGGTGCTCTTAACTGCTGAATCATCTCTCCAGCCCCCCCCCCAAATTTTAAACAAAAGTGGAGTAAAATTCACTTTAACCTGCCCAGATCCAATGTCCTGTGTGCATGAAAAATATATAAGGGGTAAGGAAAGAGAAAGCGGTTTGCCAGCATCTAGGTAAACCAGGAATTGGAGGCTACAAAAGTGGAATGACAAGCTGGATAACACTAATGTCAACAAAACAGGAATCAGAGTGGGGTGGGCTCTCTGCTGACTCCTTTTTGTAAGGACAGAAACTTGAGTATGAGAAGCTGATGAAGAAACACTTAAGACTGTTTCCAAGTGCTACTCTTTAAACCATAATGAACTCATACTATAATTACTAAATGTGCTGAAGACACTCACTAAACCTAGCAATGCATACCCTTAGTGGTTACAAAGGCCAAAGACTGGTGCATAGACCTAAAACATTTACTCTGCTCTTCCACAGTTGTATTTATTCAAGCTGCCTGTATCAAAGGGATAAATGAAGTCTGACAATGCTTCTTCAGTCTTCAGAGCATCCACAGGACAACCCACAAAAAAACCCAATGTCAGATAAACTTGATATACTAAATTTTAAATGTTACCCTACCTTTGGCATTTGCTGAGTGATTTTGGCCAGGTTCTGCCCTTTCTTACCAATGATGAAACGGTGAAGCCAAGATGGGGCAGAGACGGAGGAGACTGTAAAACTGTTGGCCTACCAGAAAAAACAAAACAGGAAAACAGTCCAGACTTGTGGGTTTGTAGAACTCAAGTTTATGTTAAAACAAAGGTCAAATTGCTCACTTAAAAGTTCAGAGGTAGGAGAGCTGGGCGTGGTGGCGCACGCCTTTAATCCTAGCACTTGGGAGGCAGAGGCAGGCGGATCTTTGTGAGTTCAAGGCCAGCCTGGTCTACAGAGTGAGTTCGAGGACAGCTGGGGCTACAGGGAGACCCTGTCTCGAAAAAGGCAAAAAAAAAAAAA
>VZQC01000426.1:155813-171928 GCA_009823505.1 Rhizomys pruinosus
ACGCCTTTAATCCTAGCACTTGGGAGGCAGAGGCAGGCGGATCTTTGTGAGTTCAAGGCCAGCCTGGTCTACAGAGTGAGTTCCAGGACAGCTGGGGCTACAGGGAGACCCTGTCTCGAAAAGACAAAAACAAAAAAAAATAAAAAATAAAAAATAAACTCCAAGAACTGGCAATGGACTGCTAAGGTCAGGGGAAAAAAAAAAATCTGATCTTATTTTCCCAAAGTCTGGGGCCTGAAAAAGTGGACTTAGTAACAGATGCAGCAGCCTGGGATTTGATGATCTATATACACTACCTAGCAAGCCCGAGAGCTTTTAAATGCCTCAAACTCTGAGATAACCCTTAATTTTCAATGCATTCAACTCAATAGACAATCTGATAGGCACCCTAGTTCTATGACTAATCTATAGGTAGTTTTGACTAAAAATTCCAAGGGTAACAAATGCTGCTGTTCTAACTCCAAATGACTGAACCAGACTGAATCCAGAGCAGCTTTGTCTTGCACCAAGAGAAGCCAAGCAACATGGCATTAGTACACAGTCACCCAGGAACACCAAGCCTGGGGATACTCACCTGTGTCTGCAGTCTAGCAACAATGTCCTTCCGGGCTTTCATGACAGCATCCAGCTTCCCTGAGACCATAATGGAGAGGCCTTGGTCTTTGGCCAGAGAGAGCTCCAAGTGAGCACCAGTCCTCTGCATGATCTCAAGGCAGATCTTTGCTTGTTCACCTTCTCCAAACTGGTTCATGTCCTTATATTTTCTTTCCTCTAGGGGTACATGGAACACCTGCTCAGAACAGACCCAAACAGGCAAGGTTAAACTATCAAAGAGAGGGAAGAATGACTAATAAGTAAGACAGGAAATTAATATGTACTCAACCAACATTCACTTATGGAACTGTGCCTTAGCACAAGGCAGTCAGAGGGATAGAAAACAGCACCCCAGGACTACCAAACTACCAAGGAGGCGGCAGAGAGCTCTGCTCACTGCAAAAATGAGAGCATCAGAAGTATTAAGGAAGGAGCTAGTCAGAGCTGAGTGTCTGGGATAAATTAACTGAGCACAAAAGAGAGACCTTCCTGAAAACTCAAAGCAGAGGTGGCAGACAGGAGAGCATACCAGGAGGTGGGAAGGGGCACAAGGAACACCAAGAGTTGTAAGAAGACCAGCTCTCGATGGACATGGACAAAAAAAAAAGAGGCAAATTCCACAACTGGGAACAAGGACTAGATTGCAGTGAGTGGAAAAGCACATGGGCCCCATGAATCTGACAACTACCTCGTACTTCAAACTGCGTGCCAGTCCTCAGCATGCTGGGAAGGAAGGGTGAGCATGGCAAAAGCTGTGCTCCAGAGGTACAAGGGGAGCTGTGTAACCATCTTCCTCCTTTGACACACCCAAAGCACCCTTATCTTTGTATGTTCAAAACTTTCCATTGGATCTTATACTTTCCTACAAGGAATAGACAAGACAGAAAGGAATGGTGTTTCTACCTGAGTGATGACAGAGGCCTTGATGGGCCGGATCTTGTTACTCCATGCTCCAGCAGGTTCTTGGGCACTTTCCAAGCACGCTGCTTTCTCAGGAAGTGGAGGGAAAGCATCTTTGTAGGTTGGAGGGTCACTTTCCTCTTCTGAATTTAAAGTGGCAACTAGACCAGTAAACAGAGATTAGGAAGAAACTACAATTAACATTATATGAACAAAAACACCTGTGAGGCTATAGCGGGAACCTGGGTAAAGGGCCCAGCACCCTGAGTATATTATCTGGATGGGGCCAGAGACTCCTAACCTCTGAAGCTAAACTTTTGGCCTTCTATGTAGCCACCCTGTGAAGGGTCAGATGGGATAGGTCCCATTCTAGTATTGGGATGTATGAAACCCTTGAAGCCAAGTGAACAATAGACTTTTTAAGTCTTCACATCTTTTTAACAGTACAAAAAAAAAAATCGTGATCATGGTAGTGGCTGGCATAGAACAGAACTTTAAATACTACCTTCAGTTACAATTTTAGAGCTCACTTTGAAGTAAGTTTCAGAAGACTTTCCCCTTAATGTACAATGGTGAAATGAACACATAGGTACTATGTCTCCTCAAGCCAAAGCAGGGAACAGCAAAACTTTGTGAAAAACCAGAACTCCTGATATTAGCCATGTTCATGTTCCATACAACATCCTACCTGTTCAAGTTTTTGTTAGGTTAATCACAATCTCCACAGAGCAAGTGTAGGACTGTTATAGATAACCCCAAATCCTCAGGCTGAGCAGTGTCTATCAGGAGCAAGGCCCAATAAAAACACTGTGAAGCTATAAACATGGAGAGAAACAGAGGACCTTTGGAATTAAATAGGCCTGTGAGTCCAGATGCATTGCATCCTAACTGCAGGCCATGTTGCCCACCCGATAATACTGGCACAATCAGGAGCTGAACTATTACAGTGTCACCTTCTCTCTTGAAAAAAGGAGACACCACAGATGGCTGCATTGAGGAAGAAGACCTTAGGCCTCAGACACTCGGAACCAGTCTTAGGGCTCCAATGCCCAAGAATGGCCACTGGAAATGAGCACATTAAATGTGGCTGCTTGGGGGCTGGAGAGATGGCCTAGCGGTTAAGAGCACCGACCGCTCTTACAGAGGACCCGGGTTCGATCCCCAGCACCCACATGGCGGCTGAGAACTGTCTGAAACTCCAATTCCAGGAGAACTCCAGTTCCAGGGGAATCCGACACTCTCTTCTGACCTCCGTGGCATTGCACGACACGGGTGCACAAACCTGCATGCAGACAGTACATTCATACACATACGGAAATAAATAAAATTTAAAATAAATGTGGCTGCTTGACAGAAGTAAACTGTAAATGCTACTTCATGTTAAATTTAAGATCTGATATTCATTTCAGTTATAAAACAACACAAATATGTGACTTAGAACAATTTCTTTCATTGGAAATTTTTAAAAAATTAAATATAGATCAAGGATTTACAAAAATATGTGTGTCTGTGCCTGTGTCTGCATGCCTGTGTCCATGTATGCATGTGTGTCATGGTATGTGTGTGGAGTCAAAAGACCAACTGCAGGAATCATTTTTCTCCTTCCACAATGTGAGTGCCAGGAATCAAACTCAAATGGTCAGGCTTGGCAGCAAGTACGTAGAGGCTAAGCCATCTTGCCAGCCTAGATCATGGACTTCTGTATGAAAATTTAACATTCAAGTCAAAATGTTCTATACCTTTTTTTTTTTTTTTGTCTTTTTGAGACAGGGTCTCCCTTTAGTCCCAGCTGGCTTGGAGCTCGCTACTAGCCAGGCTGACCTTGAACTCACATAGATACACTTGCCTCTGCTTGGATTAAAGGCGTGTGCCAGCCAGGCGTGGTGGCGCATGCCTTTAATCCTAGCACTTGGGAGGCAGAGGCAGGCGGATCTTTGTGAGTTCAAGGCCAGCCTAGTCTACAGAGTGAGTTCCAGGACAGCTGGGGCTATAGGGAAACCCTGTCTCCAAAAGAACAAACAAACAAAAAAAAAGGCGTGTGCCACCATGCTTGGCATGTTCTACAATTTTAATATACACTAAAATTTGAACTTGAAGAAAAATATAAAATACCAGGCTTTAAGAAATATTTTATATTGGGTTAGTAAATGTGTACTGACACTACAATTCCAGAGGCAGAAGGATCATGAGATTGAGGTCCAGCCTGGGTTAGACAGTAAAACTTCATCTGAAAAGATTTTTTTCTTTTTTTTTTTTTTGTCTTTTTGGGGTCTCCCTTTAGTCCCGGCTGGCCTGGAGCTCACTCTGTAAACCAGACTGGCCTTGACCTCACAGAGATCCACCCACCTCTACTTGTTATTCTTGAATTTCTTCTATAATAAACCAATTTTTATAATCTTAAAAAAAGAAGAGTACTTGCTGCTCTTGCAGAGGACCTGGGTTCGATTCCCAGCACTTACCTGGCAGCTAACAACCATCCATAACTCTAGTTACAGAGGATCTAATGTCCTTTTCTGGCCTCTTCAAGCACTGCATGCATCTGATGCACTTACATACACACAGTCAAAACATCCGTATACATAATATAAATAAAAAAATTACTTGTTCTTTCTTATTTAACATGGGTATATGAAACTTTCAAATTGCTTCTGAGGCTGGCATTCTAGTCTATTGGACAGTGTTAGCTGTGATCTTGGCTAGTGCCCTTCAAGAGCTCAGAAGTCAGGCCTGATGCTCATTCTTGAGGAGGTTCAACAATGTCTTGGCATGCTTCACAGCCAGTATTTTAGAACCCCATAACTGGGACAGAAATTTTTATTTCTAGAAAACTGGCCACATTTTATATGTTACTCTGTCCAGAGTCACTTCTCACATCTAATTCATGTACACCAACTAGTGCAAATTAGCACTTAAGCCCAGCTACTAAAGGCCAGACAACACTTGTAGAAACATAGGAGATTTGACAAGAACTTGGAGGTAGCTGTCTCAGATGTACAAGGAGAGCTTATCAATTGTCTGTCACCTTTGATTTGTTGCGGAACCAGCCCACTTCGATGTTCAGCAAAACTCTCTTGGGTCAAAACTGCAACGGAGCTCATGGTTAATCTCACGTCCACACGGAATCCGAGTAAGCCACTACAAGCAAGAAAGAGAGGATCAAGGAGACAAGAACTTGAGCACAGACATGATGAGCCACAGAACCACTAACATGGACGTTCTCATCAAGGTCTGAGCTTCTTACAAACCAGACCTTTTTATTTTCCTGATAAGGTGTAATTACTCAAGCTTTCAACTGAGGGGTGAATAAGGAAATGCATATCATGTAGGGTCCTAGCAGAGCTGGTGAACAGTTTTCTCAGAAATTATCTGGTACAGAGCAGACAAGGCCAATGCTAGCTGCTCAGGGGTTACAGTCTGTATTACCTACTGCAGGGGCCATACAGAGGCAGCCTCAGTGACTTGTAGCTGTCCCCCCAAATCACAGGTGCTTTGGGACTGTAGACCCTGCCACTTGCCTGACTCAGCTTTGGCACAGATCAAAACCAGGATCATTCTCTTAACAATTATTTCCATCTTATTTTGTTAATTTGTTCAACATGTCTCCTGATACTTATAAATGTTCAACCTCTGCTGACCATTTTCTGCCACTCTTACCCAGGTATAGAAGACTCATAAGGAGGCAACTGGGTCAAGGCACAGAGTTTCCACAGCTTGGTGGACACTGGCTTTGAAGACCCCAGCTCCCATATTTAGATGGAAAGTCTAATGCAATTCACTATTCTAAGACCAGGTTTTAGCTTCTCTTCCCTCTTCCAAATTTTAGGTAAATTTCATACATTATCAGGAAGAACTCATTTTCTCTATGCCTAAGTGTCTTATCTGTACCACTCCTTGGTTTAAAAAAAAAAAAAAGGCCAAATAATTTTATAAATTATGCAAGATCTCACTCCATTACAATATAGTAAAACCTCTTCCTAACTTTAGAAAATTAACTTCGGCATTCCTAAAACATATCAAGACCAAATTTCCATAATCTTGAAAAAACCCAATTCATGTATAAAAGATTAAAACCAGATGCAAGTTACAGGACACAGCTAAAGGGCATAAAGGCTGCTCATACTGGGAGATGAAGCCACAGAGATACCTCTGATAGCACAGGAAGTCTTCAGACAGAACAGTCAAACTTACCAGCAAAATGGTCAATAGCCAGAAAGTCCGTCCCGAGGTTGCCACTGTCAGCCTGCCAGCTTTTACTGTTATAGGACAGGAAGGGAGAAACCTAGAGAAGTTACTATCCATGCTTAGAATTCACTCAGATCCTTTAATCTTTCACGCAGAAAGACCTAAATTTTCTTTACATTAGGCCACCAATATAAACAGACAAGTTTCTTTAGGAAAAACAACACAAAAGCTCTGCTCTTAGGCTATTAGCTCTCAAAAAGACATATTACAGCAAAACTTTATCTCAAACTTCTGGGGGTAAGGAAGGAGTGATCCTCAAGTGTCAAAACTTTTAGGTTATGTCAGGCATGGTGGTGTGCACCTTTAATCTCAGTACTTGCGAGGCAGAGGCAGGTGGATCTGTGAGTTCAAGGCCAACCTGGTTTACATAGTGAGTTCCAGGCAAGCTGGGACTACAGGGAGACCCTGTTTCCAAACAAACAAACAAACAAACACTTTTAGGTTTAACTATCATTAGTAAAATTCTCACAAAACTGACAGTTTCTCCTACCAGTTAAACTACTTTCCACAGGTCCTTGTGAATTTTGCCAGCCAACTGGCATACAGCAGAATGTAGACCTCTGCTATGGAGCCTTCAGAGTGGCCAAGGGCTCATCTTTTCAGAGAATTCTTGGCAACTATGCAGTTCCTTTGCTCTTGCTGTTATCCTGTAAAAGTCCTTCAGTTCCTTCTAATCCACCAGGGATTTAAAAACCAGGTGTAAAATTGCAGGATTGGAAGGAACCTTCAAAGGCCACCTGGGGAGGGCCAAAAACTACTCAGGTGAAGTTAAAAGAGTGAAAGAGTATGGGTCACCTTGCCTCAGGAGACTTCTGGATAGGGCCATCAGGCAAGTCACTTACTGCTGGTGGAAACCACCCCAATATGCAAAGGTGGACTTTTTGGCAGGTGTAAGCTGCCACTAAGATAGTGGGAAAAAAGGGGCTGTAGGATCAGACCATCTCCCACAGTCCTCTCAATAGGCTGCAACTGCCTTGCTACCAACCTTCTGCCTGGTGTGGTTTGGTCTCTCAGGTTAAGGTTGGTCCAGGCTCCATTGTCTTTTTTTTTTTTTTTTAAGTTTTGAGATAGGGTGTCCCTGTAGTCTCAGCTGGTCTGGAACTCCGCTATGCAGACCAGACTGGCCTCAATCTCACTAGAGATCTGCTTGCTTTTGCCTCCTGAGTGCAGGGATTAAAGGTATGCACTGCCATACCTGGCCCACTGTCACTTCTTAAATCCAGATGCTCATCCTACTTTACTAAGCCAGGTTCACTGAGTAGACTTCAACGACTTTGTTTCCATGTTAACATTACTGAGTCTCAGGCTTTCCAGGGCGGGGCACGTCTATGCCATGTATTACCTTGCCCAGACGGCAGCACACAGCTTTATGTACACTATCTCTTTTGACCATGTTCTCACACTTAAGCCTTTATAGTGACTCAAGTGACCACAGAAAGCAAACCCCGACACCTCACATGTCCAAGCCTATTCCCACTGCCAAGGAAAAAAACTGGAGAACCTACAGAGCTCCTGACATATGCAAACACCCTCTGGCAGCCAGGGATAGAAGAGAGGACCTCTAGAAAACTCCAGATTGGTTTGACAAGACTCAGTGGGCCTAACCTTCAGATTCTAAACAGTAGTTTGTCAGTGCTTAGGGCAAATGGATTGTAACTAGAGACACACTGAATATATAGGGTTCTGGTATCATCGAGTAAGACTTTATTTTTCTTATTACCCACTCAAAACCTTGTTTTTATAGACTCAATTTAAAACATACCATATGTAAACAACGATCTCATTTCTATGAGACTTTGGAATAAGCAGCTTTATGAAAGGCTAGTCTGCTCTTTTTATGCCTCCAATCCAGTCAGTAATGGCCAGCCCCAGTGTCCATGTGCCCCTGGTTTAACACAGCAGCACCTATGCAATGGCCCTTCCATCTCTACACTCTAACTGCATACACTGCTTCCAGCTTCACCTACCCTGAAAATACTCAGAGACCCAACCTGCTGCACCTGGATGCTCCATTGCTCACTGCAGCCACCACAGCTGAGTGTCTTCCATCCTGTACGTCTACTGGTTAAGTCCCCAGGACAGTAGCCTTTGTCAAGGAACAGAAGCCGAGTATTTGGTACCTCTGACTCTTGTATTCTTGGATTGAATCATAAAAGTCAGGACAGAGACATTGGGAATTATTCTAATCTAGTTTTTAAATACCAAAGACAGGAATTTCATGGGAGCCCAGGCTCCTCTGCCTCGAGATAGGTTGAACTCTACAGGGCCTTTCCCCTTCTGGCCAGAGAACTGGTCTACATGCCTCAAGCCTCTTCCAGTGGGTGCAGCCCCTCCTCCCAAAGGGCCTCCAGTCCCTCAGCACTGGTACCACTGAAATCACCTAACGGCACAGGAAAGCTAGGGTCAGTCAGTACTCAATGCAAACCTTAAACTATTTTCAACCTGGACATTACAATTTGCTTCTTGGAGAGTAAACCAACAAGGCAAGGGTCAGATCTCAAAATATAACTACAGAATAAAGAGAACTAGAACTAAGGAAATCAGGGTAGAAACCAAAGGCCTACTTCTTCCCCAAGAACTGAGGCGCAACAGAGGCTCCAGCAAGACAAAGGTGAAATTGTGGCAGCTTGAAACCAGGTGGTAATACAGACAGAAAAGGCAAGTGAAGAATTCTACTTTTTAGCTCCAGAACAAGGAAGTATTTAAATTGATTCTCCTGTGATAAGTCCTGCCAACTGCTTATGTAAGGGGCAACAGTATGCAAAAAGAATCAGTTATACTCCAGAAAGAATTTCATGTCAATCTCAGCTAATGGGATTCAAGTTCTTTATACACTTGACCAGGCTGCATGTGGGGGGGAGGGGGCTCAGAGAAAAAAACCTCCACCTCAGATCCAGGTTTCTCTTCCAAAGTTAAAACTGCTTACTTTTATGTCCTCTTAAGTCTTGCACGTGAAGCTTTTTTTTCATAAGTACTTAAGACTACAAAGTACTAAAATAAAAACAAAATTCGTGCCGGGCGTGATGGCGCACGCCTTTAATCCTAGCACTCGGAAGGCAGAGGCAGGCGGATCTTTTTGAGTTCTAGGCCAGCCTGGTCTACAGAGTGAGTTCCAGGACAGCTGGGGCTATAGGGAGACCCTGTCTCGAAAAGACCAAAAAAACAAAGCCAACCAAACAAAAAACAAAATTCAGCTCCCCTGAAAGATCATACCAAGGCTGGCCTAGTGCTTTACCCAGCTCTGGAAGTCAGAGACCCAGCCTGGGAGGAACTTTCGCAGATGCCACCTCAGCACGGCCCTCCCACCGGCCACGAGCACCCGCGGGCGGGGACAGATTTAAAGGGACAGTATCATGCACGGCCTTCCAGCCTTTCATCCAAATTCGGTATTTTTCCGTAATGTCTTTTTTACCCGCGAATCCTGGGGCACATCCAGGGGTGCTCAGGCCACGACAGCCACGTCGCCCGCCACAGCAGGTGGAGGTGCGGCCGTGGGCCGTGGGACAGCCAGGCCAGAGGCGAAGACCCCAGCCCGCCGCCCCCACGCGCCGCGACCCCCCGGCAGCCCGCCGCCTGCGCCGAGCGGCCCGGCTGGGGGAGGGGGTGCAGGGGACCGGCCTGCCGGCCGCCCACGTCACCGACCTGGGCCAGGTCGTTCCCCTCCCCCACCGCAGCTTGGCCCGGGAGCCGAGGTAGGGGAGGCCGGCCGTGCACGCAGCCCTGCGGCGCACTTGGGAAAGTTTCTGCGCTCTGGCGCGGCCATGCGCAGAGTGACACGTAGCGGCCCCCGCCCGCCTCGGCCGCACGAGACCCGGCACCAGCAGCGGGCGCAGGGACGCGGACCGGCCTCCCGCATCTCTGCTCCTCGCGCCGCCCGCCTCCGAGCCCCTGGCCCTCACCCGAGAGTCCAGCCGCCCGAGTCCGCCGCTGCTGCCGCCGCTGCGCGAGAAGCCGGGACGCTCCGAGGCGCGGCGCTGGGGCCGCCGCTGCTATATAGGGCGGCGGCTCCAATCCCGCCGAGACACGTCAGACCGGCCGCCCGCCCCGCCCGCCGCCCGCTGCGGGGTCCTCGGAGCGCTGGAGCGGCCAACTCCAAAGAGTTCCGAGGCCCGGACCAGGCGAGGAGTCGCCAAGCTGGCCACCCTCGTGGTGAGCAGACCCCAGAGCTGGGGCGCAGGAGCGGAGGTCAGCAGCCAGGGTCGCCCCAAGGGAACCGCAGGCCCAGCAGGCCCTCACACCAGAGGTGGATGAGGACACCATTCTTACACCCCCAGAGCACTCCCCATGGGGTTCTAACCCTCCTGCCCACTTCTACAAAGTACCCCAGCTCTACTCAACCACCAACGTGAAGACCAACAATACCTTCCTCCAGGGTCCCATCTGCACAGACCTACTGAATGTTACCCCCCTACCCCCAGATATTGAACTGGGCAGGGCAGACAGAATCCAGGAGCTCAGGGGGCTTCCTTATCTGGAGGGAAGTCAGTTCTATACCTATAGGTCTAAAACCTGGAAGTTTGTAGATACATCATTTTGAGCCTCTGCTGGGGTGGCACACTCAGGTGAGTGGGACAGGCTGTGGCCATGAAATGGGTGATGCTCAGGATGACTGGACACCGGTTTAACAAACGCATGACTAGGTGTCCCTCTCACCCCCTTTCAAAGGCTTAATTCATTATGTAGAACTAGCGGTAAACTTCCCTCTGCCTCCATCCCTAGTGCTTGGATTACAGGTTTGTGCCACCAGGTCTGCCTAATAGGTTTTTGCTTTTTGTTCTCCAGATGGATTTTTAGTGGGATACTGATATACAGAAGGGGAAGCTGTATATATAGTATTTAGTCTACGGTTGACAAGGATTTGGATTATCAACGAATAGCAGTCATATTTGATACACAGAAAGCAGCAGCACAGTGTGGACTGTAATGGACATCAAGAATGGCATGGAAGTTCTTGGCTTGACCCACTGGGAAGAGCTGACCTCATTGAGCTGCAGATTAAACGACAATAGAGAAAGAAGGTGTTGCAAAGAATCAGGAGTTCATGCTGGGGATGGTGAGTGCCGAGGCAACTCTATGGTACTTGAGGTCAGGGTTCAGAAGCCCAGGGGCCAGCAACCTGGCTGGCAGGAACATCACAGCCCTTTCTGACATAAGTCCATCACTTGAAAGAGCGAAGGGCATCTCCCACAGAGCAGGGCTCCAAGCTGCCAGCAGTCACTGGGCGGTGCAGCTTCTTGGCCTCTGTAAGCACAAAGCTGTCTTCTGTGTTCTTAAATGTGGTCTGGAGGTGTCTTTTCTTGGAGATGAAACAGGCAAGCGACCAGAACAGTGCACGGTGAAGTTCTTTTGTTACTGAGGCTCAGGGCTGTGCAGAGGGAGATGAGGAGGGATGAGCACTGACAACAGGCAGGATGTCTGCTGTCAAGGGATTTCCAGTGAAACGCAGGTATACAAGCTGGCACCATGCCTGCTGTTAAGGAGACCTCAAAGAGTTGGCTAAAAAACATGTAGTTAGCTGGGTTGTTAGTAGTGGTGATATCTGTAACCCTAGTACTCAGGAGGCTGAGGCAGAGGACTGGGACTTGCTGAGCTACATAAGATTCTGTCTCAAAAACAAAACAAACACCACCACCACCACAAAACAAACACAAACAGATCTTAGAGTGCTGATAATTATGACTAGCTAATTTTAGCACACTGAAACACTAGCTGCTTCAAAAAGTGAACATTGGTCTGTGATATGTGAATTTTCATCCCTCAAGGAACATGGGATAAGCTTCCAGACTGCTCAAAGTAAGTGTTAGAACACACAGACATTCTCTAATTATCTCAAATCGTGATTCTGTAAAAGGACCATACCCTAAACAAAAAGTAGGTCTAAGGGGAAAAACAAAAGCCCAGTAACATAGGAACAACTGGATACTTTCTAGCTGGCTTGGGAGAGGAAGTATCTCTGGGGAGCTTCCAGAGACATGGGGATTATAACTTTGGAAAGGTCTGGGTTCAAATCCCTACCACTGTTTTGCCCAGGAACCCCTAGCCCAAACTGAAAAATTAAACAAAGTAAACCCCAGAATAAATCTCACACCAGGATAAAAGTGACATTATCACCCTTCACTATAGAGGCTAAAAGTCCAAAGTTCAAAAAGTAGGATGAAGTGGGCTGGCTCTATGGCTCAATGGTTAAAAGCACTTGCTTTGCAATCATGAGGACTGGAGTTTGGATCCCAGCACCCACAGAACAAAGTGGGCATCCCCACAGATGCCTGTACTTCATTTCCAAGGGGACCCGAGATAGGAGGATTCGTGGGGGTTGTTTACCTCTAGCTTAGTCAAGAGGCCTCTAGGCATTTACCCAGAACCTATGTATACACTCACACATACACACACGCATCTTTAAAAATGAGGGGTGAGGGGCTGGAGAGATGGCCTAGCGGTTAAGAGCGCCAACCGCTCTTACAGAGGACCTGGGTTCGATCCCCAGCACCCACATGGCAGCTGAGAACCATCTGAAACTCCAGTTCCAGAAGAACTCCGGTTCCAGGGGAATCCGGCACCCTCTGACCTCCGCGGCATTGCACGACATGGGTGCACAAACATGCATGCAGACAGTACATTGATACACATACCGAAATAAATAAATGCCCGGCGTGGTGGCGCACGCCTTTAATCCTAGCACTTGGGAGGCAGAGGCACGCGGATCTCTGTGAGTTCGAGGCCAGCCTGGTCTACAGAGCGAGTTCCAGGACAGCCAGAGCTACAGGGAGAACCTGTCTCAAAAAGACCAAAAAAAAAAAAAAAGAGGGCTGAAGTGTGAAGTCCAGTGGTTAAAGCATTTGTCCAGCATTCAATAAAATCCTGGCTTTGGTCTCCAGTACCACAAAAATATTCAATTCTTAAAACCACAACTGAAAAAAACAAGAACTTGAGAATGGCATAACTATAGGAGACTTATTAAAAAGCAGAAAACATAAGTTGCAAAGATGGCATTAAAAAAAAAAAATCAGGGCTGGAGAGATGGCTCAGCAGTTAAGAGCGCCGACTGCTCTTGCAGCGGAACTGGGTTCAATTTCCAGCACCCACATGGCGACTGAGAACTGTCTTTAACTCCAGTTCCAGGGGAATCTGATGCCCTCTTTTGACTTCCAAGGCATTGCACGGCACGAGTGCACCAACCTACATGCAGACAGTACACTCATACACATTAAAAAGAAAAAAAAAATAGCCGGGCATGCAGACAGTACACTCATACACATTAAAAAAAAAAAAAAATAGCCGGGCATGGTACACGCCTTTAATCCTAGCACTTGGGAGGCAGAGGCAGGCGGATCTTTGTGAGTTCAAGGCTAGCCAGGTCTACAGAATGAGTCCAGGACAGTTGGGGCTATAGGGAGACCCTGTCTCAAAAACACCCAAAAAAATTAATAGTAATAATAATAAATCAAAAGAATGGAACAACAACCCTGAAATGGAATTTCAGGGTTGGGGATGTAACTTAGTGGTAGATCACTTGCCTAGCAGGTGAAGTGTCCTAGGTTTGCTGGGTATGGTGGCACACACCTTTAATCCCAGCATTAGGGAGGCAGAGGCTGGCAGATTTCTGTGAGTCTGAGGCCAGCCTAATTCCAGGCCAATGAGAGAGAGCACTACATAATGAAACCCCATCTCAAAAACCAAAACCAAAGACAAAACATTTAAAAATCATGGATTAGGCTGGGCATGGTGGTGCATGCCTTTAACCACAGCACTTGAGAGGCAGAGGCAGGTGGATCTCTGAGTTCCAGGGCAGCTGGGGTTATAGGGAGACACTGGCTCAAAAGACCCCCAAAATAAGTAAAATAAATAAATAAAAATAATCATGGATTAGAGGATGAGACAGACCAACATATTCTAATAGGAGTCCTAAAACAAGAAGATATAAAGAATAATGGGGCAAACAAAAGGAGAAAACATTCTAAGACTTATACAGAAAAATCCTTCATTTAAAAAAATGACTGGTCTGGAGAGGTGGCTAAATGGTTAAGAGCACTGGCTGCTCTTGCAGAGGACCTGGGTTCAATTCCCAGCACTCACATGGCAGCTAACCACCATTTGTAACTCCAGTTCCAGGGGATCCTATGCCCTCTTCTGACCTCCTTGGGCATTGCAAGACATGGGTGCACCTACCTACATACAGGCAATACATTCATACGCATAAAATAAAATAAAAAATATATAATTTTATATTAGTTTATTTAGCGGAAGGGGACATGCATGTTCTGGTGGAGGTCAGATGACAGACAACCCCCAGGAGTCCTAACTTGCAGGAGGTGGTTTGAATGAGAATGTTTCCCATAGGCTCCAAATAAGTATCTGATAACTTGGCCCAAGCTAGTGGCACTGATTGGGAGGTCATGGAACCTTTAGGAAGTATGGTCTCACTGGGGCAGGCTTGGAGGGTTAGTAGCCACAACCCATTTCCAGTTTCCCTGTTTGTTTTCTGAGCTTGCTTGAAGATGTGAGCCCTCAGCTTTCTGTTCCCATGTCTCCCTGCCTTGATGGACTCTTAAGACATAGAAACTCTTCCTTCTCTAAGTTGCCTTAATCATGGTGTTTTATCTGTAAGTTGTAGTGACAGGGATGGTAGTGCTTAGCTTCACTTAAGTACAACAATCCACTAAACAAATATATTTACTATGTAGGTGAGCACACTCTACAACATTAATTTCATAAATACCAAAATAACACAGATATGGAAATAGTTGAGAAAAATAAGGAATATAGTTAAAAAAAAAAGTTGGACGACTAAACCATCTATTTTTTTTGGTCTTTTCGAGACAGGGTCTCCATGTAGCCGGAGCTGGCCTGGAACTCACTCTATAGACCAGGCTGGCCTTGAACTCACAAAGATCCGCCTACCTCTGCCTCCCAAGTGTGCCTCCACACCCAGCTAACCATCTATTTTTTTTTAAAAAGTTGGAACAAATGTTAAATTCAAAACAGTAAGTTAGGGGGCTGGAGAGATGGCTCAGCTGTTAAGAGCACCAAATGCTCTTGCAGAGGACCAGGGTTCGATTCCCAGCACCCATGTGGTGGCTAGGAAACATCTTTAAGCCTGGCGTGGTGGTGCACGACTTTAATCCTAGCACTCGGGAGGCAGAGGCAGGTGAGTCTCTGTGAGTTCAATATCAGCCTGGTCTACAGAGTGAGTTCCAGGCCAGCTGAGGCTATAGGGTAGCTAGTTCAAACTGATATGTGTTGTGAGCCTAAATATGTATCACACTTTCAAAATAGTTGAAAGACAATGTAAAAACCTTACTAATCTTGATACCGGGTCACATGTTAAATTGTACTTTGGGTGAACTGGGTGAAATAGTAATTATCACTTGCTTCTTACACTTTAAAGTAGATACAAGAAAATGTTAACATTTACTGAAGTGGTTCCTCTTATATTCCTATTGAACAGCTATGTTACAAACTATATTTTCAAATTACTACCAAAATATAACCTGACAGTTTTTTCTTATTAGCAAACTTTATTTTTGTTAGTTGAGATAGGGTCTTTTTGTATAGGCTGCCCTGGAACTACATAACCTAAGCTGGCCTCAGACTTGCAATCCTCTTACCTCAGGTGTACACCACTATTACATTGGACTTTAAGAATCCAATTTAGGGGCTATAGAGATGGCTCAGCAACTAAGAACACTGGCTGCTCTTGCAGAGGACTGGGGTTCAGTTCCTATATGGTGGCTAACAACCACCTGTAACTTCAGTTCCAGGGAATCCGATACCCTCTTCTGACTGAGTACTGCATAACATGGGGGCACTTAAATACATGCTGGTGATATACTCCAATATGTAAAATAAAAATAAAAACAATCTTTTTTTTTGGGGGGGGGTCTTTTCGAGACAGGATCTCCCTGTAGCCCCAGCTGTCCTGGAATTCACTCTGTAGACCAGGCTGGCCTTGAACTCACAAAGATCCGCCTTCCTCTGCCTCCCAAGTGCTAGGATTAAAGGCGTGCACCACCACGCCCAGCAAAACAATCTATATTAAGGTCAGGCTTGATAGCACATGCCTTGATAGCCCAGCACTAGAGATGCAGACACAGGACAGGTACAAGTTCCAGGCCAGACTCATCTACATAGTAAGATCCTATATCAAAAATAAATAGGGCTGGAGAGATGACCTAGCAGTTAAGAGCGCCGACTGCTCTTGCAGAGGACCTGGGTTCGATCCCCAGCACCCACATGGCGGCTGAGAACCATCTGTAACTCCAATTCCAGGAGAACTCCAGTTCCAGGGGAATCCGACGCCCTCTTCTGACCTCCGCGGCATTGCACGACACGGGTGCACAGACCTACATGCAGACAGTACATTCATACACATAAAAAATAAA
>VZQC01000426.1:174516-205503 GCA_009823505.1 Rhizomys pruinosus
AAAAAAAAAAAAAAAAAAAAAAAGCTTGCTAGGTGTAGTAGTGTATGCTTTTAATCCCTATACTTGAGAGGCATTGGTAGGTGGACCTCTATGAGATCAAGGCCAGCCTGGTTTACATAGAGAGTTCAGGCCAGGAAGGACTACAAGAAGACCCTGTCACAACAGAAAATCACAATCTGTTATTCTTTAAAACTTTGCCAGTTGTGGCCTTCTGTGTGTTGTTACACTCTGTTTAAGGAAGCTTCCCTGGTGAGAGTTGAGCAATGCAGTAGTATTCTCTCCATCCCCTGTTCCACTATGTTCCATGACCCTTAAGTGTAGAGGTTCTACTGTAGACATGTCACCTAAGGCTGGGCATCTCTCAGACGTATATTCTCTACGTGTGACCAGCTGTGGAACTTTGCAGTAGCTGCCATCTGTTGCAAAAAAAGTTCTTTGACAAACTTGCAGCAATGGTGACATCAAGCACAAGATCCATGCCAACTCAATCACACAAGGGCCCCCAGAATGGAGTGAGGGAAATGGGTAGCAGGCCGGCCCTAGCCTGGAAACTGTTGGAGACTAATTACTGCTAGGTGAGGGAGAGTAGACCTTTCCTTCCTTAAGATCTCTAAATAGGCTGACTAGATTCCAGTGGATGAACTTGCACTGAAGGACATCTGGGAAAAATTCTTGGCGGAAGGCATATGTGTGTATGTGTGTGTGTGTGTGTGTGTGTATGTTCGGGGGGTGTTTAAATTTGATTAGGAACTGCTGTATGTAGAAAATCTCAATAAAAATTATTTTTAAAATGATAAAAACAAAACAAGCCTGGGCTGGGGATGTACCTTGGTTGGTAGAGTGCTCGTGTAGCATGCACCAAGCCTAGGTTTGATGCCCAGCACCTGCTAAAAGCAGAAGCAAAGGTAGAAATATCAGAAGTTTAAGGTCATCCTCAGCTACATCCTGGAGGCCAGCCTATGCTATATGAGACCCCATGTTTCCAAAACAAAAAAAACAAAGGTGATGGAGCAGAAGTTTAGTGGTAGAGTGCTGGTCTTGCCATCCATCCATCCATCCATCCATCCATCCTATCAATCATCTATCTGTATGCCATGTAAGAGGAAGAGGCCACAAGTTAAGTAATGGCTTCTAACAAGGGAAAATTTCGGGATCCTTGGAGTCTCCAGAAAGCGCTATCCCAATGACTAGTGACTCTAGTTCTGCGAGATTCCTTTTAGTCATACTCAGGGAATTTGCAATAGGAAACCAATATATCAATGAAATAATTGATCCAAGAAACAAGCAAAATGACTGTAAACTTTTATAACTTGATTTTTTTTTAATTTTTAAATTTTATTTTTGTATGTGTATGAATGTACTGTCTGCATGTAGGTTTGTGCACCCATGTCGTGCAATGCCGCGGAGGTCAGAAGAGGGTCTCAGATTCCCCTGGAACTGGAGTTCTCCTGGAATTGGAGATACAGACAGTTCTTAGCCGCCACGTGGGTGCTGGGGATCAAACCTGGGTCCTCTGCAAGAGCAGTCGGTGCTCTTAACCGCTAGGCTATCTCTCCAGCCCCGACTGTAAACTTTTAACTAGTCAATAAAGAACTTCACAAACCAGCGTGCTGTCACTGCATCCACTGACCTATCCTAACATGAGATACCATACCTTCTGGCAAAGTATAAGAAACACCCAGCAATGTCTGTAAAATATTCTTGATGCCTTCTAAAGGGGGGGATCTGAAACCCATGAAATTGTCTAGATCTAGGTACCAATTTACAGGCAATGTTAGGATCAGAGACTCACCCCAAAGAGAAACACTGTGGTGAACTAAATCTAGGATGTGGATATCTCACAGCACAGATGCCTGATTGCTTTCATAAGTAAATAGTATTAAAGAAAATTTTATTAAAAGGAAAAGAATTGTGACAGATTTTCTAAGACCTTAAACCAAATGGGGGGAGAGCCTTTGAATTTGATTCACATAAGTATAAAGATATTTTTTGTCCTTCTGGGTATGGTGGCACATGCCTCAGGAAGCAAATACAGGCAGATCTCTGTTGAGTTCAAAGCCAGCCTGATCTACACAGTGAATTCCAGGACAGCTGGGGCTACTTTTTGTCTCAAAAAGACAAAACAAAACAAAAGCTTTTTTGTGATATTAGGAGAAAATTGAATATACAATATATNAAAAAAAAAAAAAAAAAAAAAAAGCCGGGCCTGGTGGCGCATGCTTTTAATCCTAGCACTAGGGAGACAGAGGCAAGTGGATCTTTGTGAGTTCAAGGCCAGCCTGGTCTACAGAGTGAATTCCAGGACAACTGGGGCTACAGGGAGACCCTGTCTCAAAAAGACCAAAAAAAAAAAAAGTTGGGTGATACTACTCTTTGTTTTGGGATATATTTGAAGGTTCTCCTAAGAAGAAAGATTTTTTTTAAAAAAGAAAGTAAAGAAAACTATTTATCAAAGTCTATAAGATACAGTAAAACTGTACTCCGAGGGCGACAAACTTACCATTCAAGTAAGATAGAGAAAACCTATAAACAGAAGAAATTAATAACAAAAGAACTGGTCAAATAGAAAAGAACTGGTCAAATAGAAAATAAACGCAGTAACAAAAACCAGTTGACTTTACTTAACAAAAACCAAATCAGACCAGGTGGGGTGTAAATGCCTAATTTAGGAGTAAGAAGAAAGAGAACTGCCAGAAGTTGCAGATCAGTTAGTTGTAGGCTATACAGAGAGACTATGTATCAAAAAGTCCAAACAAACAAATGCCAGCCCACCCACCCACCAAGGGGAAGGGAACCTCTCTGCAAAAATTCAAAATCAGCTTATTGGTTTCACTGAAGAAAAGAAAAAACAAAACAAAACAATCAGTAATAGCTCTAGCTTGACAAAGATGAGAAACACACACACACACACACACACACACACGCACTTACACACACGTGCACATACATGGGATCTCAAAGATACAGTATTATATGTATCTGGTACTGAAACAAGAACAGTGTTACAAACATCAGTAATTATATCTTCTGGTAGCTCCTAAGGAAACAGGAGCTTCTTTGCCTCATGGGAGCCTCAACAATTATTTTGGTATTTCACTGGCAGTAATTGGGTTCTGAGCCCATTAGGAGACCAAAAACTGCAGTCAAGGGGCCAAAGGGATGTGATATGTCTATAAGCCACAGCCAACCAGTATCTACCTTCACAGCTGAGCCATTCTATCCGAAACTTTTACAAGACCTGTACCAGTGGAAAGGAGGGTTCCCCAGAGGGAAAGACAGTTTCACCTACCCTAAACAATGAGTGGATGTTGCAAAGAGATTACTAACTCAAACCATATGAAGACATATAAGACTTTAAGTAAAACATTAACTAACAAATCAATCACAAAATTTAGAGAATAAGACACTAGAGTTCATAGGATCTATTTTATAGGCGCAGAATTTTTTTAATCCTAGTAAATTTGTATTTGTATTTGAAGGACAAACACATACATGACTGACAGAGGGTCATTTTAATATTTCCTAGCAGTAATATACATTGTATTACTGAAAAGCTACAATTACATTAGAACTAACAAAATTACAAAGATGTTGTTAGCATCAAAGTCTAGCAAACATGCAGTCTAAGGAAACAAAACTAAAAGACAAGTAGTAGTATCTGAGAAGACCCTCTGGTCTTGAAAGCCCCACGGTTACATTGAAGCCCTAGGAACACTAACAAGAAGTTCAGGATGCAAGCAAAACTTAAGTTTTGCTACAACACACAGGAGCCTGTGTGCATGCTAGCAGGAGAGCTTGAATCATGAAGGAAATGTCAAATCTCAGCCCAGGATACTTTATCACAACAGATGCTTGCTCTCCTCACAGTTCATTCTATGTGCTCTCCTAAGAGGGGGGCACACCTTTAATCCCAGCACTCAGGAGGCAGAGGCAGAGGCAGAGGGGCAGAGGGGCAGAGGCAGGCAGATCTCTGGGAGTTCAAGGCCTGCCTGGTCTACAGAGCAAGTTCCAGGACAGCTGGGGCTGCAGAGAGATCCTGTCTCAAAAAAGACAAAGTGTGTGTGTGGGGGTCCAATAGTACAATATGAAGGAGCATGCCACACAAAGAGGCAGAAATGGGATGACATGGTTTCCACCAGAAATGGAGAGGAAATGTAGTCTTGCCAGATTTTAGAATACCCTCCACAGTTGTGGAACATAAAGTTCTGTTGCTGTAAGGACCAAGTTTGTAGTAATTTTTATGGTAGTTACTGGAAACTAACACAACATGCCACTTCATTTAAAAACAAAAAACTGAGAAAGAAATCTCCAATTTATCTAAAAACAAAATCAGCTTCAGGGCTGGAGAGATGGCTCAGTGGCTGGGAGTGCTGACTGCTCTTGCAGAGGACCTGGGTTCGATTCCCAGCACCCACATGGCGGCTAAGAACCGTTTTTAACTCTGGTTTCAGGGGAATCTGACGCACTCTTCTGACCTCCGCAGCACTGCATGACACGGGTGCACCTACCTACACATAGGCAGTACACTCATACACATAAATAAAAAAAACAAAAACAAAAAACAAACAACAAAATCAGTTTGAAAAAATTCTGGAAAGCACACCATACACATATCTCTATCTCTCTCTCTCTCTCTCTCTCTTTCTCTCTCTCTCTCTCTTTCTCTCGGGAGGGGAGTAATCACCTAAACTTAACAGAAGCATATACTGCTAAATAATGGTAATTAGTATATGATGTTACTAGCTAAGGAAGAGGCAAATTAATGAATCAAACAGAATTACATGTACCATGAGTGTTATCAACTGATATAAGTGTCATTTTGAATCAGGAGGAAGGGTATCAATAAACAAATTGGACCAATTTTGAGAGATACAAAATTTGATTCTTACCTCACACTATACTCCAAAATAAATCTGAGTTGGATTTCAGATCTAGAAACAATTAAGCCTTGAAGGTCTGAAGACTGAAAAGGAAAATCTGTAACTTGCAGGACAGAAGAAGCCAGTATGACACATACTGTGGAAACCATGAAGGTATTGATTCACTTGATTATACTAGAACTAAGAACTTTGCAAAGCAAACAGGTGCTAAGACAGAAGTTAGGGTATAAACACTGGGAGACAGAGGCAGGAGTTTGAGGCTAGACCCATCTTAAAAACAAAACACCAAAAAGTTCAGATTCAAATAGTTTTTTTCTGTTTGGAAAACTTCTCAGTAGTACACATAGACACGAAATCATAAACGGTTCATTAAACTGTCCACAGAAACACAGCAGATTTACCCTTGAGCAGCTCTAACACTCTGAGACTGGCAAAGATAAATAAGGAGACTCAGGCAGTTTTTGCAAAGGGAGAGAGATGACTAAACTGGTGAGGATAGAGAAAATTAAAAGGCACCAGGTGTGATGCAGCATGCCTTTAATCCCAGCACTTGGGAAGCAGAGGCAGGTGGATATCTGTGAGTTTGGGGCCACCCTGGCCTACATGGTGCTACAGAGAGAGAGAGACAGGGATGGTCTCAAAAAGACCAAAAAAAAAAAAAAAAAAAAAAAAATTAAAAAACATCTGGCTCTGGCTTGAAAACTAATACCAGAGTTTGAAAATTAAAGCTTCTCCTTTGGAAGAACATGTTTCTTCAAGCTCCCTCCCATCAAAACCATCTTCTGCACTTAATTAAGCAGAGTTCAACCCCAGGTAGCAAAAGACAGGAAGGTGAGGATGGCCACAGCAACCTCTGCAACACTGCTCCACCAAAATAAAAGCAGCTTTCACAATCTTTCACCGGTTAAGGGAGGCAACTACCAGCCTTCTGTTACTTCTCCCCAGTTAATACCATCTTATTTTCCTTACACTTACCAATCTCAAATGATGACAACCATTTCTGGAACCTGTGCCGATTAAGGATGGCTCCTGACTGGGTGCTCTGTCTCTCATGGAGATAGATGTCCCAAAGACTGCCAAGGTAAGCCCTGAAAGTCCAAGAGTACCATGTGAGCTGGCCCTACAACCCCATAGGACTCATTGTGCAGGCAACAGAGAGCTTTAGTCCTTTGGGACTGGCAAGTCAGCTCCCAGCAGGAGCAAATGCATCAAAATAGAAGCCTTGTTTCAAAAGAAAAAAAAAGTGTTCTTCAAATTGATGTCTCACACACAATGATTTAAGCCAAAGCTATATAAGACCATCTAGCAAAATAACTTTTGGGGAAAAAAAATAAGCTAAAAAGCAAATACAATCCATAATTCTATTTGCAATATTTATTTAAGAAAAATGCAGTTTATCTGATTTCATCCAGAGTAGAACATACTAGAAAACCTGGAATAAAGTAGAACACACTAGAAAACCACCTATAACCAACCATCAGATGAGACACATTCAGGCTTCAGCAAGCAATCTCCAACATTTAGGACACAAAGTGACCAAGGCTGGAGAGACAAACCTGTAATCTTATGTACTCTGGAGGCTGAGGCAAGAGGATCCCAAGTTTAAAACATGCCTTGGGAACTTAATGAGGTGGTCTTAAAATGGAAAAATGAAAGGGCTGGAGAGCTGGCTCAGCAGTTGAGAGTGGCTGCTCTTTCAGAAGAGTTTGAATCCTAGTGCTGACACTAGGCAGCTCACGAATGCCTGGAATACCAACTCTAAGGGATCTAATGTCCTCTTCTGGTTTCCATAGGAATGTGGGCGCCTGTGTGCATCTGTGTGTACATGCGGGTATGCACACAATACCCCCCCCCTTACAAAGAGAAGTGAAAAGTGGGCTGGGGGTAGTTCAGCGCTAGAGTGCTTGCCTTGCATGCTTGAAGCCTCAGGTTCAATCCCCAGTACCACAAAACAATTGCCCCAAACCCCACAATTACAAAGGGATTGTAAGTTTCTACTCATATACACTTCATTAAGTCTGAATTATCAAGTAATACAGGAATTTACACTATATACTTTCAAAGGAATGGGAGCCCTGAGAACACTTCTGCAAGCCAGTTACCTCCATCTTAATTTCAAAAACAGCCAAATAAACCCCTTTGAAAAACCATTTCTCAGGGCCAGAGAAATGGCTCAACGGTTGGGAGCACTGGCTGCTCTTGCAGAGGACCTGAGTTTGATTCCCAGCACCCACACACTAACAATCCTATGTAGCTCCAGTTACAGGGGATGTGACATCCTGTTCTGGCTGCCATGGGCACTGCACACATGACTGCACTTACACACATGCAGGCAAAAACACTCATAAACAAAAATAAAAGGATTTCTTTTAGTTCTATACTTGCAAGGTTCTCTTTCCCCACTTCTACTGTCCATGGATCAGAGCACTTTCTCCAGCTTCCACTTCCCCCAGGCCTCTGCATGGCAACCACAACAGCAGCTGGCTCCCTCCAGACCTTCTAACTTCCACTGGCTGGGCTCCCCTGCAGGCTGTACTGTCAAGGAACCCACAGAGGGGCACTTTCCATTCCCTAGGAACCCCAAAGCAGGGGCTCAGCCATATGTCCTTATCAACCTAACCCCAGGCAGGAAGGTCTTTGTTCAACAGAACTCTCCCAATCCCAATTAACCCACCTCAGGGAACCAAGTAAGAAGGCTTAATATTTACATTAGCACAGTAGTGCACTCCAGAAAGCATCCCTGGGAGGAATGGCTTCAAACTGTGAATGGCTTCAAAGATGACAACATGAATGGACTGTATACCTGGTTGAAGTCATTTCACTTTCTCCAGAAAGAAACCAGAAGTAGCACTGGGTCCAGCCAGCAAGGTTAGGTATGAGCTGTGAAGGAAAAGCCTGTCTGCTCTGTCCAGAATCACTGCACCCTGGGCCAGCCCAGCACTATGCATGTTCTTTCTACCTGGCAGAGCAAGACCATGAACCACTGCTCCCAAGCTTGAATACAGTCCCCAGCTAACCCAAATTCTCCACAAAAGGAGTCCCAAAGGTCAAAGGAATTATGCTAATGAAGGAGATCAGTACAGAAAAGTGAGCCACAGAAAAGAGGCAGCATTTCTCTTGCTGAAGAGAGCCTCACATACCATCAAGCAATAGGATTCCTAACAATGAAAATATAGCTCCATGAATACTGGGTTCAGTCACAAGATGCACACTGACCCAAGTGCACCTGGACCTCAATGGTCTTTTCATAGCACATGCAAACCTCTGAAGAAAGTTGGGCCATGAGGCCACTTGCTGGCTTTCAGACTGGATTATGTCTACATACAGCATTTTCCCAGAGCTTGGAAAAAAAAGAGGATCTAGATCCTGGAAGCCCATTATAATTCACCAAAAAAGTCAGTTAAATGACAAATTAAAAGGACCATTTTACAAATCAGTAGTACCAAGTTTATCCCCTCAAAAATGTGCAGCATCCTCAAGGATCAGACTACTCTGTTAAAAGGTAGGGATCCAAAAGAAGAAAAGGTACCTCAATAGCCTGCCCTATAATCTGGAGTTGGGGTGGAAGCTTCATCAGATGACCAGAGGGTAGCTAGAATCACTGGAACTATATGACTGACGGAATGACAGACACACTAATAATACGGGTAGAGTAAACCTGAGCCAACTCCCTAAAAGCAGCTATATGCAGCCTTGGCCTCAGTGCTAACCAGCAGCAAATTACGGTGAAGATGGGCTTTGAGTACATGATGGCTTTAGGACTTAAGACTTTGATTTGTTCATTCCCTACTAGAAACCTGCTTTGGATATGTACTTGGTGAAAAATAAATGTTTGCTGATTGAATCAATGAGGGGCACAGGACAACTTCACAGTGTGTATTTTGGGATAGAGTACCTTTCTGCAAAGGCCTTGCTGGTCCTACTTTCAGGGCTAGAAAGAATGGTATAGACATTACTGCCTTAACCCTAAAGCTTTAGGTAACTGTTGAGACTAAATATTTAAATTTGTCAACTTGTAAAAATAAGGACAAAGGTAAGAGGAAATAATCACCTATCTTGGCTCTCTCTGTACCAGTCTCTTCTTATACAAAGGAGCTATACAAAGACCTACTTTTTAGAGTCACCATGAGGATTAACTAAATTTATGCACATGGCTTAACCCAAGCTTGGCACAGGTAAGCAGTGCTGATCTTTTATCACCAATACCATCCCTAAGGACACTTACACTGAAAGCAACATAGCTCTAAATCATATTTTCAAATGGCTTTATTTACACCACTAGGCTCTACTTCCCCCAGAAGAAAAGCAGGACCTATGACAGGTCCATTCTACAGCACTTCTAAGAACTGACCCTAGCTGGTCCTGGTTGCACATACCTTTAATCCTAGCATTCAGAAGGCAAAGGCAGGCAGAGCTCTATGAGTGCCAGGACAGCCTGGTCTGCATAGTGAGCTCTAGGCCAGCCAGGGCTACATAGTGAGACTGTCTCAAAAACCAAAATAAACAACAAAGAATGGGTCCAAAGAAAAAGCAGGCAGGTCTTCCAGGGACCAACATATCAAACTTCCATTTAGTTAGGGATAAAAATGCAAGGCCTCGCATTCTGAACCTAATTTTTTGGAGGAGTCTTTTTTGAGACGGGGTCTCCCTGTAGCCCCAGCTGGCCTGGAAACCCCTATGTAGACCAGGTGCTGGTCTCAAACTCAGAGAGATCTCCCTGCCTCTGCCTCTGCCTCGGCCTTCCAAGTGCTGGGACCAAAGGCTTGTGCCACCACACCCGCATATTCTGAACCCAAGACACCAAATACTGTCCAGGACCTTCTGAAAATAACAACATACAGGAACAAAGGGCAAGTGTGACAGAATTTTCAGAATCTTATTTGAGAATAATTCATACTGACTGCTCATTGCCACTTGCAAACTTCTGGTTTCTGCATGAACAGCTTCCTACCTTTCCACTCCAGACCTAGCCTACTGCCACAGCCAAAGGTCTCTAACTTTACCTCCTGAGAGTCTTCTGCCCACAGCAGGCCTTGGGATGGGACAGGAGGGGCTACATTAATATTGGTTTGAGTAATACTGTTAGAATGCATTTAATGTAAGTCTAGCAGGGAATGAGATTTTTTAAGCATGCAGATTATCGAATACATTCAACAAAACAATGTAAAAATCTACAATCTCACAGGTTTATTCTTTAAGTAATGGCTCCAAAATCAGTGTTCAACCTTTTTTAGATATATTGTTTAAATAAAAATAAGATCTTGTTATATATACTGTTCACTACCTGCCACACCTATTTCCATCTAAAAATAGGCCATGGCTATCTAAGATTTATGAGTAATTCTTCCAAAATTTAAAAAAAATTTTATTTTATTATTTTTTAAAGGATTTGAAGTCTTTTTTGGGGGGGTTGTCTTTTTAATTTTATTTATTTTTGTATGTGTATGAATGTACTGTCTGCATGTAGGTGTTTTTTTTTTTTTTTGTCTTTTCGAGACAGGGTCTCCCTGTAGCCCCACCTGTCCTGGAACTCACTCTGTAGACCAGGCTGGCCTTGAACTCACAAAGATCCACCTGTCTCTGCCTCCCGAGTGCTAGGATTAAAGGCGTGCACCACCACGCCCGGCTGCATGTAGGTTTGTGCACTCGTGTCGTGCAATGCCGCAGAGGTCAGAAGAGGGTCTTGGATTCCCCAGGAACTGGAGTTCTCCTGGAATTGGAGTTACAGACAGTTCTCAGCCACCATGTGGGTGCTGGGGATTGAACCGGGTCCTCTGCAAGAGCAGTCAGTGCTCTTAACCACTAGGCTAGCTCTCCAGCCCCTATTACTATTTTTTGTGTATGAAATGTACTGTCTGAATGTAGATTTGTGCACCTGTGTCGTGCAATGCCGCGGAGGTCAGAAGAGGGTGTCGGATTCCCCTGGAACTGGAGTTAAAGATGGTTCTCAGCTGCCATGTGGGTGCTGGGGATCGAACCCAGGTCCTCTGCAAGAGCAGTCGGCTCTCTTAACCGCTAGGCCATCTCTCCAGCCCCAAATCATACAGTTCTATTTTTAACACTTTGACCTGTGGAGGTTCTGGCCTAAGTGAAAAGACTTTCCTTCCTTTTTTTTTCCCCTTCTACTCTCCTCCCTTTGAGTCAGGATCCCATTATTTACACAAACTAACCTATTTAGCTAGTTCTCTGTCTTCCTTCTTCAGTCTCCCAAGTGCTGAAATCACAGGTATAAGCCACCACAGCCAGCCAGAGAACTTTCTTTCAGTAATTACAAAACAACAACAAAAAGTACAAGCAACACAGGAGTTGCCTATCAGTAGGGGTTGTATTAGTTACTTTTTTGTTCCTGTGATAAAATACCATGGCCAAGGCAGCTTAAAGCTGGAAGAGTGCCAGAGTAAAAATGCCCTCCCAATGACTGGCTTAGCTGTTCACAGTCACAACCTGTGAATACACCTATCCTTGTTACCCTTGAAAACAACACAGTTCTTACCTGCCACATGATTTTTTTTTTTTTTGACTAATGAAGCCTAAAGTATTTATAACTTCTGTCCACTTTTCTATCAGTGATTCAACATACATTTCTTAAGACAATGCAAAATGAAGTTAGTCAACAGAGCAGGAATCAACAGAGAAATAATATCTTTGTTGTAAGCTTAAAATAACTGAAGAGCAAAGAAAATTCATGAGAAAGCACTGCTGAAAAGGCCATTTTTTTCTTCAACTATTCACACAGTAGCTGAGGATGATTGTGTGAGAAACCTAAGCCTACCAGCCTTCCATGGCATTTGTAAACACCAATCTATTCTAAGAGACCATCTCTCCAATAAAGTAATTTTAGTTGCAAGAGTCACAAATGTACGCAAAGTTTTGGGGATATACAACTTTCTGGGTAGGTGGTGGAATGTGACAGATAAGGCCATGCCAGGCGGGGTAGGAAATTAAAAGTAAAGAAACAGACTGCTGAGCTGGAGAGATGGCCTAGTGGTTAAGAGCGCCGACGGCTCTTGCAGAGGACCTGGGTACGATCCCCAACACCCACATGGCGGCTGAAAACTAACTCCAGTTCCAGGGGAAAACGACAACCTCTTCTGACCTCCGAGGCATTGCACGACACAGGCAGTACATTCATACACATACAAAAATAAAATTTTTAAAGAAAAAAAAGAAACAGACTGCTCTGTTGCTCAACAATTGCAGTTACCCTATGGGATAAGTTAAATATTTGCCTCTTAGGATGCCGGGAAAAGTGGGAATACCTATAATAAGGTCTAGTCTGTGGCTATCTCATGTATCTATCACTGTATCACTGGGTCACTCTGGTGCAGTTCTCCAAAGGCCTTAAGGTCTGCCTGCTCTGAGTAACCACCTCTTCTTCATCTCCAGCTCTCCAGCCACTCACTTAGCTCTGGTCTATGTAGTCTCCTAGAACCTGTTGTCCCACCCATATTCCCCTTCAACACACTGAACCTATCCCCACCCATGTTTCTGTACTTCATATTCACTGCACTCAGAAGGCTCTTTACAGATGGCTTTCCATAGCTTGTTTACTCACTTCAGGCTTGAATCAAATATTACTCCACTGGCAAGTCCTCAAGTAGTTTATGTCCACTGACCACTGCCTTCTATTGCTTTACCCCATAATGCTATTATTTCCTTTTCCTTACTAATCCTTAACTGCCACACTACATTTGGCTATCTCCCCATACTAAGACGTGATCTCCATGAAAGCACAACAGAACATTCATATTTTTATTCCTTATAGCATCCCATCTCTCATATGAGTTGTGAGCATGGGGCAGTTAATACATTTACTTGTACTTTCTTGGTTGGTGCTAGGCTTCTCCCTTCACAGGGTTCCTGATCTAAATACCCAGGCAGGGTACTTGAACTTCCTTGAAGAAGTCTGTAGAAGACATTTTTCTGCAGAACTAAAAAAGGTGTTGGAATGCTCTAAGTAGCCAATCCTACCAGGCACCTCTGTAATGAATGTTGCCATACGTAATCCAGAAGTACAGGCTCAGAAGTCCTCTAAAACATCAGCAGGCACTAAAGCCTAGATGGTCCAGAAAAGGCTCTGAAAGAAGGTCAGAATCCCCAAAGAAAACAGAGCAGCCTGAGGCAAAAGGTGACTTTAGGGTAAAGAGAGCCTAAAAGGAAGTATCTACAGGAACATGAAAAAGCTCTTAGAGCCAGGTGTGGTGTCACAGGCCTTTAAGCCTAACACTTGAGAGGCAGAAGCAGGTGGATCTTTTTGAGTTCAAGGCCAGTCTGGTCTACAGAGTGAGTTCCAGGACAGCTGGGGCTACAGGGAGACCCTATCTCGAAAAAGACAAAAAAAGAAAAAGCTCTTAGAATTAAGAAAAATTCAACAGAAAGGCTAGGAGATATCTTCTAGGAGCAAAATGAAAAATTAAAGGTACGAAGCTTCAGGGCTGGAGAGAAGGCTCAATGGTTAAAAGTGCTGCCTTGGCTGGGCATGGCGGCTTTAATCTCAACACCCTGGGAGGCAGAGGCAGGTGGAGTGCTGTGAGTTCAAGGCCAGCCTGGTCTACATAGTGAGTTTGGGACGGCTGGGACTACAAGAGAAACCCTGTCTCAAAAAGACCAAAAAAAAAAAAGTGCTGTCTTGCAGAGGACCTGGGTTCTGCTCCTAACATCTACATGGTAGCTAACAACTGTCTATAATTCCAGTTCCAGGAGGTCCAACGCCCTCTTCTAACATCTGTGAGCACTGCATGACATAGGTACACCTACCTACACACAGGCAATACACTCATACACATACAATATTTAAAAAAAAAAAAAGGCACTAAGCTTCAATAAGGATTTTTCTTTAAGAGATATTATGTAGTGTTGTGAACACAGCAAATATGTCATATTTCAAAATTCCAGAGAGTAAATTTCAAATATTTTCATGATAAAAACCAATACTTGGATCTGCTGACTGCTAATGAGCTGTGTATTCTACTATTGTACATTACAGTCATCATTTTTAGTCCCCAAATATATATAACTAAAACTTGCCAATTTATAATTCAAACTGGGAGGTGAGTAAAAAGTTATGGTGCCAACCCAGAAGGTCTAGCAGGATTCCAGAAAGAACAAGGAAATGGGAGAACTCAAAATGACAAAGAAAAATCTACCAAAGAGAAGAGAAATTTCAAAGTGAAGAGGCCAATGTGTAGGCAAGACATTGGATGGAAATAGGCCCTACAGGAATTTTGTTCCAGGCATTCTGAACTTCAGGGCTGTTTTTGTTTTTGTATGCTCTTTTTTGAGACACGGTTTCCCTGTAGCCACAGCTATCCTGGAACTTTCTCTGTAGACCAGGCTGTCCTTGAACTCACCAGCCTCTGCTTCTGGGAGTGCCAGAATTAAAGGTGTGCACCACCATGCCATACTGGAAATTCTTTTATACTTCACTACTGAAAATACAGTTACATGTCAGGACCCTCACTCAGGATGGTTTAAGACTTCAGAGACTTTGGCAACTGGAAGCTGGGAGAGGAACTGGTAAATGATGTCCAACCTGACAGAGACTAGGGCAGAAAAACAATTTCAGATACTCAGGCTCTCTAAACTTTATCACCCACACTACCTGACAACTACCACTTATAATAGTAGAGTGAAATACAAGCTGGGGGTGGTAACACACACCTGTAGTCCTAGCATTTGGGAGGCAGAGGCAGGTGGATCTCTGTGAGTTAGGGCCAGCCTGGCCTACAGAGTGAGCTCCAGGACAGCCAGAGCTACAGGGAGACCCTGTCTCAAAAAGAAACAAAAACAAAAACAAAAAACAAAAAAAAAAAACAGTGAAATACTGAAATACAGAAAGAAGTGGACAGGAGCTCCTGAAAACTGAGGTGGCATCAGACCCACAGGAAGAGTCCAATCATAGGCAAAGCCAGAGGCATTGGAAAAACCAGATACATCTCAAGGCTAAGAGCACTAACTGCTCTCACAGAGGACAATGGTTTAGTTCCAAGTACCCATAGGGTAGCTAGCTCACAATCATCAGTAACTGCAGTTCCAGGGGACCCAATATCCACTTCAGGCCTCCACAGGCACCAGGCACACACATGGCACATATACATATACACAAGCAAACACTCATATGCATAAAAGCAAAATAAATGATCGGGCTGGAGAGATAGCTTAGCGGTTAAGAGCGCAGACTGTTCTTGCAGAGGACCTGGGTTTGATCCCCAGCACCCACATGGTGGCTAAGAACCATCTGTAACTCCAATTCCAGGAGAACTCCAGTTCCAGGGGAATCTGAGACACTCTTCTGACCTCCGAGGCATTGCACAACACGGGTGCACAAACATGCATGCAGACAGTACATTCATACACATACAAAAATAATAATAAATTAGCCGGGCGTGGTGGCGCACGCCTTTAATCCTAGCACTTGGGAGGCAGAGGCAGGCGGATCTTTGAGTTCAAGGCCAGCCTGGTCTACAGAGTGAGTTCCAGGACAGCTGGGACTACAGGGAGACCCTGTCTCGAAAAGACCAAAAACAAACAAACAAACAAACAAACAAAAAACAAAAATAATAAATTAAAAAAAAGCAAAATAAATGAAATGGGCAGAATACTGCATCTCATCACATAAAAAAGACAACATTTATTGAGAAGAGATTTAAATAATTGAAGAGTTGGGAGTTTAGAGACACATACACAGAAAACTAAAAAAGCAAACCTTACTTTACACCATTTGGCATCATGCAGTCTTTTTTTTTTTTTTTGGTCTTTTCGAGACAGGGTCTCCCTGAAGCCCCAGCTGTGCTGGAACTCACTATGTAGACCAGGCTGGCCTTGAACTCACAAAGATCCACCTGCCTCTCAAGTGCTAGCATTAAAGGCATGTGCCACCATGCCCGGCCAGCATCATGCAGTCTTAATATAAACATTAAATACTGAACAAATCGAAGTAAGGATAGACTGGCTCAGAGGAGCCACCAATCTGTCTGGCACAAAAAGAGAGAGAAAGCTAGAAATTTCACATCTCTCAGGTTCAAATGAAGAGACAACACAGCAAACATGGGTAGGAAATTTAACATGATTTTCAGAATGCTATATACCACCAAATCTGGCATAATTTAAAAATTCTTACCAGTACCAATAACAAAGTAGTAACAGGTACTGGGCATGCTTGTTGACATCTGAAATCTCAGCACTTGAGAGGTTAAGGCCTGCCGGGACTACATAGTTCTAGGTCAACTTGGGTTGCACAGTGAGATAAAACAAGGGGCCAGTGAGAGAGTTCAATGGGGAAAGGTTCTTACCACCAAGCTTGGGACCCACATGGTAGGAGAGAACTCCTGGAGGTTGTCTTCTGGCCTCCACACACATTGTGTCACGTGCGCACCTCCCCCCAAATAAATCTTTCTCTCTCATAAATATTATTGAAAGCTTTTTAAAAAAACAAAACAAAAAAGGAGGAAGACTACCCATAATCAAAGTACTGTTGTTCAATTAACAGTATATCAAGATAAGCAATGCAAAGACAAGATGCCCAGAGTTCTCTCAGAAGAGGTTGTTGACCTTCAGTGGTACACAAGGAACTTCAACACGTCTAACACAACAGTCCAATAGGGGTTTCAGCATTTATCATTCTAGAAATTAGAAAAAATAAACTTTGTTTTAGTCCAAAATAACACATAACCATTATACACACGAAAATTTCATTATTTTCTTGGTTTTCGAAAGCTGACTGTGGTGATGCTTTTACAATTTAAGGGAAATGCATTCTGATTCATTATATTGTTTGGGGTTCTCAGGCTGGCTTTTACTCAATCAAGTCTTTATGTGTATCTTGGACTTTATGTCACTATCAATCAGTAACGGAGAAATCAGCTACATGACAGACTTCCTCCAGAGCTTATGTACTGCTTAACTGAAAAGTTAAAAGTTTTCTTATTAACACTTGAATGTGGGAAGAATGTACCCTTAATAAGGGGCCATCTTAAATATATGCTTCAAAAAACAAGGTCTTCACACTTTGGTTACAAAGACAAGAGAAATCAAGCTGGAACTGACCTGAAAACTTCCTCCCTGCTGTTTAGCTTTTTCATAGTGCCGGAATATAGGTTACAGGCTGCTGGGGAAGAAAGACATCAATGGCTTCCAAACAGCCAACCTTGTGTGCTACAACACTAACCTCCCAGGCATGATGAATTGTGGCACAAAGGTTATAGGGGTAACCAACTGCTTCTTGATTGGAGTTGAGGCCTGCTTCACAGGAAAAGAATTCAAAGGCCTGATACTATAAACCTAATCAAAAGCCCATGGATCATAGGGAACTTAATCCTATTGTTTTGCTACCAAGGCACTGTCAAACTGCCCTCTAAATTTATGCTTATATCCATAGACTAGTCCTGCCTTCAACCTTGGCCAGAGAAGCATCTCTCTGAAGCAGCCATCAGCTAATGCAGAGACTCACTGGTCAAACAAGCGCTGAGAATAAAAGCCTACTGAGTGCTCAGCCCTAAATGAGATACAAATCAGCCCATTCCCCCATCTCTCCCCAATGGCTCAGGGAACACCCTGAAAAGGGGTAGAAAGAATCTAAGAGGCAGAGGAGGAGGAATGCTGTGAAATAATGTCTTTGAGGCAGGAGTAGCCACCGAATCCATGGTTATCTGTACAAGATCAAGTCAGCAGGATCTGTCAGCACTCCTACCGGCAGCACTAGTTAGACTCAGTGGATTATTAAAAAGGAGCAGACTGGAAAGGGGAGGGGGACTGTTAGTCTGGGGGAAATGAGAGGGAGACTAGGGTATGCATATGATCAAGATGTATTTTTACATGTATGAAATTGTTGAACTGCGGGTGTGGGGGCACGAGGCAGAGGCAGGCGGATCTCTTATACTAAGTCTTTTAGGTTTCTGATAGGTGCTACAGGTTTGCTGAGCCTGTGCACACACATTTACTAATACACATGTATGCACATGTATATGTTCGTACATGTTTGTGACAAGTAATCAGTTCCATTTTCTTTCATTTTTGGTGTGTTTGAGAAAGGGTCTCACCATGAAGCCCAGAGTAGTGTGAACTCATCATATATCCCAAGCTAACCCCAAACTAGTGATCCTCTTGCTTTAGCCTCCCGAGTGCTAAGATTATGGGGATGTGCCACCATGTCTTGTTATTTTATTTTCTGCTTGGTTACTTCTGTATATAAGAAATTGAGCCGGGTGTGGTGGCACATGCCTTTAATCCCAGGACTCAGGAGGCAGAGGCAGGTGGATCTCTGTGAGTTCAAGGCCAGCCTGGTCTACACAGTGAGCTCCAGGCCAGCTGGGGCTACATGGGGACCCTGTCTTGAAAAGACCAAAAAAAAAAAAAGAAGAAATCTGCATAGATCTGCATATTTTAGTGCTTGGTCAACCACCTCACCCAAAACCTTGTTACTAATAGTTTTGATTTTCTAAAGTTTTCCAATTAAGCAATTATGTAACATAATAAATAACCATTCTGCCTCTTTCTATCTCTGATCTATGCTGGGAATAATTATGAGATAATTCACTGAAGCATCAGTTATAGTGTTTTTAGAGTCTCATATAGCCAAGGCTGGCCTGTAGCTAAGACTAACCTTCAACTCCTGATTCTCCTGCCACTACTTCTCAAGTGTTGAGACTACAGTTTTTATCCTGTGCTTATCCACATACATAAAGATGTATTCTGGGTGAATGAATGGGTGGAGATGGCCCACACCAGTAAGGCAGCCATAGACCAGTGACACCAAAGAACAGATCTTCAGAAGCCCACTGTGGACACATGGGAGTCTCTCAATCTTTCAGCAATAATGGATCAAAAACATTATGCTGCATTTGCCACAAGCACACTCTTATCATTGTGACACAAAGGACATTCCACTGTAGCATGTTATGAGCCAGGGAACAAGTTATCACTAAAAATTACACAAGAGAGTTGGGAGCGGTAGGGAAGATCAGTAGGACACAATCCAAGACACCAGACCTTGCCAATGCCAGAGTACCTCCACTGTCTGACACCTGGAACAAGGACTTGACTGGCTGAGGTCACAACCCATCGAGAGTCCTCCATCCAGGGCTAGAGAGATGGCTCAGTGGTCAAGAGCACCGACTGTTCTTACCGAGGACCCAGGTTTGATTCCCAGCTAACAACCCTCCATAACTCCAGTTCCAAGGGAATCTGACACTCTCTTGTGACCTCCTTGGACATTGTACAACACAATACCCCCCCCCCAAAAAAAAGTCCTGCATCCTTTGCTGTCAATCCATACTGAACATCTAAAGACCAAACAGTAGTGAAAAGGCAGGGTCATGTTATGTAGCCAAGGCTGATATGGAACCCTCCCCCATCTGCCTTAGCCTCCCAAGCGCTATGTTTACAGATGTGTACCACCATTTCTGGCCTAGAGCTGTTCCAAAAATTTTTTAAATTTACTTATTTACTGTGTGTACATGGACATAGGCAGGTGTGTGGCACATGTGTGGAGGTCAGAGGACAACTTGTAGGAGTCATTTTTCTCCTTCCATTTTATATGTCCTGAGGCTTAAACTCTAGTATTGAGGCTTGACAGCTGCAGGAGTCATTTTTCTCCTTCCATTATATATGTCCTGAGGTTTAAACCCTAGTATTGAGGCTTGACAGCTGAGCCATCTTGCTGGCCCTATGTAGCTGTTTCTTTTTCTTTCTTTTTTTTTTTTTGGTCTTTTTGAGACAGGGTTCACTTATAGCCCCACCTGTCCTGGAGCTCACTTATGTAGACCAGGCTGGCCTTGAATTCACAGAGATCTGCCTGCCTCTGCCTCCCAAGTGCTGGGATTAAAGGTGTTTACCACAGCTGAGCTGTTTCTTAATGTAACATTATGAAATATAATGTTGGGTGCACTGAGAAGAAAAGGTGAATTCACATCTACCTTCCAGAGAGCAGACCATTTCCAAATGTCCAAGTCAGTGTTTACTGAGAACCTCAGCTCATTCAAACCAAATAAATTTCCTGTGCCAGTTTTTTATACTGTATTTTACATTTTCATTATTTCCTAGTATTTGATTATTATTCATGAAAGAACAAACTTAAGAAAGTAAACAGTTGGACATGGAAGCTGGCTCAGTGGTTAAGAACACTGGCTGCTCTTGCAGAGGACCCCAATTTGGTTCCCAGCATCCACCTAGTGCACCAATTGTTCAAAATTCCAGTTCTAAGGGACCAATGCCCTCTTTTGGCCTCTGCAGGCATTGTGCACACAGGTGCACATGCAAGCAAAATATACATATAAATTAAAAAGTAAATGGTTAAATATAAACACTACAAATATGAGTATTAACTTGTACAATTCAAAGTGAGAGGGACCCACACTAGATCCCAGTCTTTGATGTCCTAATGATGAACATTATTTATTAAAGCTCAGACAGGCAGCACTCGAAAGATATGAAGGTGAGAAGAGGACATAGGAAGGGTTAGGGTCAGTTGAGGGTGAATATGATCAAGATACAGAGTATGTATGAAGTTGTCAAAGAATCTTTTAAAAAGCATGTTCTCTGCTTAGGACTTTCCAATAATTTTCAGTTTGGAAACATTAATAGAGAATCTAACAAATAAGAACAGAGATCACCCTTGTGGTCATAATCCTGTCCATGTCAGAGTGTCTGAGATGGGCTGAGTGTAGGCCATAAACCTCCTTGTTAGTTCTAGTTAACCCCTCTGCTATTCAAGGTGTATCAAGTAGTAGGTGTATCAAAATCTCAACCTTTTGCTGTATGTACCCCACTAGCTCTGAAAGTCACACCTTCCTTTCCCAGTCTTCCTGTGTACAATACTTCATCCTGCCAATTACAACTGGAAACACTCTTTAATCATCCTTTAAACCCCAGTCCAAGGACCACCTTCTTTTGGAGGGAGGGTGAGGCAGGGTCACATGTAGCCCAGGCTGGCCTTGAACTTACTATGTTGCAGAGGCTGACCTTGAACTCACGATCTTCCTGATTCTATCTCCCAAGTGTATATACCACCATGCCTGATTTAGGGCCTTTTTTTTGGGGGGGGGGCAAGGGGGAGACCTGGCTGGCTTGGAACTTGTTATGTAGAGCAGGCTGGCCTGGAACTCACAGATATCCGCTTGCCTTTGCACCCCCAAGTGCTGGGTTTCAAGGCATGAGCACAACCAGGACATTCTTTATGGGACTTTCCAATAGGTAATTACTGCCTTTATCTCTTTTACCTTTTTTTTTTGGTCTTTTTGAGACAGGGTCTCCCTGTAGCCCCAGCTGTCCTGGAACTCGCTCTGTAGACGAGGCTGGCGTTGAACTCACAAAGATCCACCTGCCTCTGCCTCCCAAGTGCTAGGATTAAAGGCGTGCGCCACCATGCCCGGCTCTTTTACCTATTTTCAATGGCACTCATCAGACTGTAAAATAAGCTTTCTTTCACAAGTGAATTTTCTGTACTAGGCCAGAAGCAGCTTGAAGAAAAAACTATCTTCTCTATCTCCACATTCCCTAAACCCTAACAGTTGGTGGCCACATATTTTTTTACATGCTAAAGAAGGGAGGCCATCAAAGCCGGGCGTGGTGGCGCATGCCTTTAATCTCGGGAGGCAGAGGCAGGTGGATCTTTGTGAGTTCAAGGCCAGCCTGGTCTACAGAGTGAGTTCCAGGCCAGCTGGGGCTACATGGAGACCCTGTCTCGAAAAGACAAAAAAAAATAAATAAATAAAAAATAATAATAATAATAATAATAATAAAAAAGGGAGACCATCAGACCGAAACAAATGTCCTTGAAGTTTGCCTGCCAACTACAGAGGCACTGATAAGGATCTGCCAGAGTTCAAGTGTCCTTGTCCTGTCTGTCTACCATCATCCATTATCGCCCATCATTGTCCACCCCCCTTTTAGCTGCCCCTTCCAGATGCTCTCAAAGTAAGATGAATCAAACCTCTAAACAATGCACAGCACACAGAATATGCTATCAACAAAGCTTGATGGCTATTGTGAACGTACATCCGTCCACCTTTCCAGTACTGGTCCTGAGATGGCAGATTTCTCCAGGTTTAAAACTCTCATGATAGGTTAATAATGGTTGTTGTAAATACATAAGTGAGTGGTCTCATTTGTAAGTAAATACCTTTCCAACTACTTTAAAGCACTGCTTCCAAGTATCCCATTGTCCAACATAAGTTTGGCCTATGGGTAATTCAAATGTTCAAAAAATAAACCTAAGCAATGGGTTTCATCCAATATTTCAGCATTCCATATCTGCTTCTATAACGAACGTTAAGATTATGGAGTGTGGCTAGTAGGAGCCTCAACCAGTTTCAGAAATGTTGCCTGCTAGGAAACAAAGGTGTGAAGTCGTTGCTTGAGGGCCTAAGGTGGCTACAAACTCAAAACACATCTAACAAAACTCAAAGCTGATGGGGAAGCCATCGTGTGAGAATTACTAGGCCTGCAGTTTTTTCCATACCTTTATCGTTTGTCTGTAAATACTTTAATACTGTCAGTTCCTTGGGTTTATAGTTACACCGAATGCCAAATCTGATGTCTCTCAGACAGCAGCTAGTCGAGCACCTGGCTACTTTTCAAAGGCGATGCGCACAAAAGTCCCTCAGACCAGGATGTGTCAAAACAGCCAGGGTCCCAACACTGTGCACGCCAGAGGGTCGCGATAATTGCTTCTTCCCAGTCCGGGTGCCCAGAGGTTTCCATATGGCGGGGCCTGGGTGAGAGGCCTAGGCGGAAGCTTTAGACCACGGCCCAGGCCAGCACAGCGCCCACCCGACCCAAGCCCGCCGCCGCCGCTGCAGGTCTCACCTCCCGCCCCAGACCTGGAGGAGGGGCCAGGCCGGCTCCGCCCTCCCCCGCGGGTCCTGGGCCAGGGCCGCCGCGGAAGGCCAGGTACCCGGGGACAAACTCACTCCGAAGCGGGCGGGGGGGCGGGCGGGGTAAGGGGGCACGTGACCAGCGCTCAGCCAATCCGTCGACAGCCGCGGGCCAGCGAGACGGCCGTGGAGGCGGATAGAGCTGCCCACCGACAACTCGCCAGTGCCCGTGCAGCCCGGTTCGGCGCTGTTAGCTTGGTGCTGCCGCCATCTTCCTGGAGGAGAGGGCAGAGGCGAAGCCCCCTCCCCTTCCTCACTCCACACTCATGCCGCTTCGGGGTCGCCTCAGTCCTTCCTGAGAAACACCCTCTCCCCCACTCTGGTCTCCCACAAGGCGAAGGGTGTCTTTACCTGTTCCCCTCTCTTATTAGCGCGAGGAAACCAAGCTCATAAGGTAGGAAATGTGGCGAAACGGGGACAAGACGCCATCTTGGTAAAGGAGAAGAAGCTACGCTTGACCTCCCCCCGCCCCCCAGCCTCTATATGGCCAACCGCCGTGGGCGGGGCACAGCGCCTGCGCAGACGCGGACTAGCGGACGCCTCTACGCCTGCGCGGCGCGCCGCCTCGGGGGTGGAGCCTGCTCGGGCCAGGAAGCGGTTGGCAAGGGGCGGGGCTGTGAGGTGATGCAATTTGTCCGCGCGCCGCGGGGCGGGGCGGGGCAGGGCAGGGCAGGGCAGGGCCAGGCCGGGCCGGGCTGGGCTGGGCTGGGCTGTGCCGTGGTCAGGTTGCGCGTGTTCTCTGGCCTGTTGGTGGGTAAGTGTGATGCGCTGGGCCCTCACTGAAGCACGGGCTAGAGCCGAGCCGGCCCTCTGAGGAATCGCGGGGGCTCCGGTTCTCCTCCCGGCCCCTCGGACGCCGCGGTGGGTTCGGAGGGGCGCACGTGGGGGAGGGGCGGCCGCGCCCTCTGTCGGCGGCGGGATCGGGTTGGGGGTGTCTGGCCAGTCTGGGTCCTAACCAGCTTTTTGGGGCGGGTGTCGCCGGGCCCCGAGATATAGTCCTGGGGAGTCCAGACTCTGGGCGGGAGCGGGCGCGGCAGCTAGCCGTAGAGCTACAGAGCGCTTCGCTCGTGTGCCTTTTTCTCATCTAACGGAGATGTGGATTAGGCACTTAGGTACGTTTACGAAGTTCCCCGGCTCGGCGTGGTGTGCCAGAGCAGGGAGGAGGAAGGACCTGTACAGTCAGCGACGACGTTCCGCTAGACAAAGGGCTGCAGCTGTGTAAGAGACCGGACCGGGCGTGGGTGCCAAGAGGAGTTCCCGGAAGACGAGGCAGTGCAGCCCGCCTTTGACCCACGCCGAGGCCCGGACCACCGTGTCCCTTTGGAACCTGAAGCTTGTGGTGCGGCCATCTGAACCTCAGCTTCTAACCACTGTGATATCTGTCGCTGGCCTGTGCTTAACTCCTCCTCGGGACTGGAGCTCAGTTACCTCCCGCATTCTCCGTCTACTGCTTATCTGTTGCTTAGTTCCTGCTTCCTATTTGTTCGGGACTGTCAGTGGATGAGAGTTTCTCTAGGACGGATTAGGTTGTCACTTGTTGCTCTATGTGACGACTAGCCAGGGACTCACGTATTTATTTACTTGTGGCTGAAATCATTTCAGTACCTGATTTCTAAAGTAGAAAAAAATAGGATATGGGGCTGGAGAGATGGCCTAGCGGTTAAGAGCGCCGACCGCTCTTGCAGAGGGCCCGGGTTCGATCCCCAGCACCCACATGGCAGCCGAGAACCGTCTGAAACTCCAATTCCAGGAGAACTCCAGTTCCAGGGGAATCCGAGACCCTCTTCTGACCTCCGTGGCATTGCACGACACGGGTGCACAAACTTGCATGCAGACAGTACATTCATACACATACAGAAATAAATAAAATTAATAAAAAAAAATAGGATGTGTCATGAAAGCTTTTATGATGCTTCTAATTTGAGACCTCGTTAATTTCCATGGCCTTTCTTTCCGTAATTCTCATTCAGGGATTCTTTGCAGTACTTCGAATTTTAACTGTCAGTGTGTACGGTTTTATCTAATTTTGGTAAAGATTTTTCTTAGTTGTGAATGTCCTGATAATCTTCTCGACTTTTAAACTTTGTAAATTTTTCTCAGTGCCACAGCTCATTAAAGCCTCTAACTAAAATCAGGTCCTCATTCTGGGGTACAGGGGGGATCAGGGAGCTCTTTTATCAGCTCTCGTTGATTGCAGGATGCTGCCCCAGCCTTATTAAGAGTGTTCTATTGCATACACACTTGGGCTGTCCACAAATCTAAATCCCAAGACAGTCCAGGTACTTTGAATAAATGATTGTCAGGATCACACTTTGAAAAGACACTGGGGATTAGGAATAATGTGTGCAAACATAACATTCTGTACATGAATGATGGTTTCTACTTGACTATTCCAGTATTACAAATGCCACTAGCAAAATAAGTTTATAATGTCAAAATTACAGTTTAGTCATCTGTTCATCTTTTGTTTTATTTTATTTTATTTTTTAATTTTATTTATTTCCATATGTGTATGAATGTATTGTCTGCATGCAAGTCTGTGCACTCGTGACATGCAACGCCGTGGAGGTCAGAAGAGGGTGTCGGACTCCCCTGGAACTGGAGCTCTCCTGGAATTGGAGTATTCAGACGGCTCTCGGCTGCCATGTGGGTGCTGGGGATCGAACCCGGGTCCTCTGCAAGAGCGGTCAGCGCTCTTAACCGCTAGGCCATCTCTCCAGCCCTCATCTTTTGTTTTATATTTAAGATGGGAGCATTGCTGTCTTGAAAGAGGAAGCTATGGGTCAAGGATAAAGAACTTACAACTTCTGATATCTGAAATACACGGAATAATAGAATAAATTTTTAATTTGACCCTATTTCTTAGATGTAAGCAATCTTTTTTTTTTAATTTAATTTATTTTTGTATGTGTATGATGTACTGTCTGTGTGTAGGTCTGTGCACCTGTGTCGTGCAATGCCGCGGAGGTCAGAAGAGGGTCTCAGATTCCCCTGGAACTGGAGTTCTCCTGGAATTGGAGTTACAGACGGTTCTCAGCCGCCATGTGGGTGCTGGGGATCGAACCCGGGTCCTCTGCAAGAGCAGTCAGTGCTCTTAACCGCTAGGCCATCTCTCCAGCCCTGATGTAAGCAATCTTGATCTTAGTCTGAGGTTTAAATTCTCTGGTTGGCAGGTGCTTCAGGAATACAGTATTCCCCTTTCTGCTTTCATTTTGTGGGCCTGGGACTATATAGTTCAGTTTGGGGAGTGCTTGCTGTACATTTGTAAATCCCGAGTCCCTAACACAGACCGACACACAAAGCCAAAAAACTTCTGCCAGAAAACCTTTGTGGAACAGAATTATGGGGCCGGGACAAAATATGAAACAAATAGATGGCAAGAGAAATTAAAGCAGAGCTGAATGACTTGGAAGAATCATAGCCTAGTTGTTGGGGGAGATAGCTCAGTAGGTAAAGTTGCTGGTCCTTGAAACCGCGATGACCAGAGTTTGATTCCCCAGAACTTACATTAAAAGGAAAAAAGCTGAGTGTGGTGGCCTGGGCATGTAGTCCCAGTGCTGGATAGGCCAAGCCAAGCAGTCCTTCTACCTTACTTGGGGAACTCCAGGTCAATTAGAAGCTGTCTCAACAAGATGGACCTTTGGCCTCCATACAAAGGTGTTTTGTTGTTGTTGTTTTGTTTTTTGTTTACGTTTTTGGTCTTTTTGAGACAGGGTCTCCCTGTAGCCCCAGCTGGCCTTGAACTCAATATGTACAGCAGGCTGGCCTTGAACTCACAGAAATCTGCCTGCCTCTGCCTCCCAAGTGCTGGGATTACAGGCGTGCGCCACCACGCCCAGCCATGCAAAGAATTTATAGTCTGGTATTCATTTTTCTCTGCCAGGATAGACCTTGAGAGAAAACTTAATAGTGGAAATCACCCTGCTTTGGTCAGAACCTAAGCAAGTACTGTAAATAGCTGGGGTGGCCACGTGCCTAGGGTCAGATCAGTAAGAAGTTACAGAAGTGTAGAAAAGGTACTACTAACACTCCTGTGTCTTTTATTTATTTTATGTGCATGAGTGTTATGCCTCATATGTACACAGTATAAGTGTACGGCGTCATGCAGTGCCCATGGAGGACAGAAGAGGGGGTCAGATCCCCTGGAACTGGAGTTATGGATGGTTTCCAGCCACCACCCGGGTCCCCTGCAAAAACAGCCAGTACTTTTAATTGCTGAGCCATGTCTTCTGCATTTAATTCCTATGTCTTACTGCATTGATTTGTAATCATAGAACAGAAGTGAAGGCACTCTTCTACCCACAGGCATTTTGTTCAGTGTAAACAAAGGTTCTTTTACTCAGTACTTTAAGAAACATATCATTAGGGATTCCAGTTTAGAATTGAACTAATTACACTAATTTGGGGAAACAAAAATGACTTGCTTGATATAAGGCCTGTTTTCTCTACTCGTAAATCTGTTCCTAGATGAGTGCAGTGTAATCCCAGTACTTTGGAGGCAGAGGCAGGAGATCAGGGCCAGCCTGGTCTACATATGAGTTCCAGGCCAGCTGGTGGTGGGGTGGTGGGGGGAGACTGGTTAGAGGGAGACCCTGTCTCAAAAAAAGACACAGTCGCAAACAAACAGAAAACAGGGAACCCAAAATCTGTTTCTGTATGTTTGAGAGTGTTTCGTCCTGTGATTTTAATTTTTTTAGCCTAGCCTGTCCTGGAACTCACTGTATAGTCCAAGCTGGCCTCAAACTTGTAATCTTCTTACCTCAGTCCCCAGTCTACACCTGCCTTGATTTTACTTTTTTTATTCTGGTGAAGTATTTCCTCCCACGTTCCAATCATAAGTATTACTAGTAGTACAGAAAGAAATTTTCAGTGTCGGAATCTAACTCAGTGGTAGAACTCTTGCCTAGAATGCATAAAACCAGTGGTTCCATTCCTAGTACCATACATAGATAAAATTCACCTTTTAGATTTTTGAGACATGGTCTTTGTATGTAGTCCAGGCTAGCCTCCAACTTGCCATCCTCTTGTCTCAACCCGCTGGGTGCTGAAATTACAGATGTATATCACAGAAACATTTTTTTTAATTTTTTATTTATTTCTGTAAGTGTATGAATGTACTGTCTGCATGCAAGTGTGTGCACCCGTGTCGTGCAATGCCGTGGAGGTCAGAAGAGGGTGTCAGATTCCCCTGGAACTGGAGTTCTCCTGGAATTGGAGTTACAGATGGTTCTCAGCTGCCATGTGGGTGCTGGAGGTCCAACCCTGGTCCTCTGCAAGAGCGGTTGGCGCTCTTAACCGCTAGGCCATCTCTCCAGCCCCTACCACAGAAACTTTTGACTTATCTTTTTTTTGTCTTTTCGAGACAGGGTCTCCCTGTAGCCCCAGCTGTCCTGGAACTTGCACTGTAGACCAGGCTGGCCTTGAACTCACAAAGATCCGCCTGCCTCTGCCTCCCAAGTGCTAGGATTAAAGGCGAGAGCCACCACGCCTGGCTTGACTTATCTTTTTTTAGACACCTTAACTAATTACCTTATTCTAAAATTCCTGCTTTGTTTGCTTTTTGGACCTTGAGTCTCACTGTACTAGTACATGTGTGCTCAAGTAGTCCTGCTTCAGTTGTCTGGGTAGCTAGGAAGGCCTATGACACTTAGCTTGGCTTAAGAGATACTTTTGGGATCGAATTGCTGACAAATATGTAAAAATAAAAATGTATTTATGTTCATGTATGAGACTGGCTTGTGATATTGGCCATCTTTTGTTTTCTTATTGCAGAACCCTCCTTCCCTTCTTCCTCACCTGAATTTGTTATTAGAAGTGTGCTGACTTTATAAATCAATTGGAGTACTTTCTCTGTAGTGGCTTGATTAGGTAAGCAACATTGTCCTTAGCTTGGAGTTACACAGTTCACTGCTTGTAATTCTATCTAGTCTTTGTCCCTTTACATTTCTGGGTTTTGTTTTTGTTTTTCTGTGTTTGTTGTTTTGCTTGTTTTCCTTATCATTAGGTAGTTTTGTTGGTTAGTTTGTCAGGTATTTTGTCATTTGTGGGGAGCGGGTGTGGTGACAGTCCTAAGAAGGCACCTGAGACTTTAGCGAAGTTTTATGACTAACACCTGAGTCTTATGACTAACACCTGATTCCCTCCTACCTCTAAGTAAAGCCATGCTCACCATTTGAGCTGTGCAGGTGCACCCCGTATACAAGATCAGGCCAGATGATACCAATAGACTGAGGCCACGCAACCTGGGCTGAGAAGGTGGATAAATAGAGGGACTTTCTAGATAGAGGGGCTCTCTCCTTTCTAGTCTTAGGAGAGAGAAGCTTGCTTGCCTGAGGAAGGAGAAGGCTTGGAGAAGGAAGAAGGCTTAGAGGGAAAGACCTGAGGCTTAGAGGGAGAAGCTTGGAGAAGGAGAAAAGATGTGCCTGAATAAACCGTTCTGACAAGACCTGCCTGCCTGAATAAACCGCTTTGAGAAGAACGAGCGAGAGGTGCTTTGTTGCTGCGGCTTCATACAAGTGTTTCCTACAAGTGTGCAAGTGTTTCATACAAGTGGTGGCCCGTCCGGGGAGGCGGAGCGACGGCCACGCTCAGCCCAGAGCCCCCGGAACTTTAGCCAAGTCTTATGCGCGCCCTCGGGCTCTGAGTGTGCTGGGGCTGCGGGCCGGGCGAGGCGGCGATAAATGGCTTCAGCATCGAAGACAGCCGCGAAGGGCCTTGAGCAAGTGCAGAAAAACATCTCACAAAAAAGGCTCAAGCTGGATAACAACCGCAGCGTAAGGTACCTGTACATTTGAGTGAGACTTAATTATACAAACATTTGAGACTTTGAGAACGCAAAAACTTCAAGAAAGCTGAGAGAGCTACAGAGACTTCAACAAAGCTACAGAAACTTCAACAAAACAGCCTACTTACTTCCACAGACTTTAAAACTGAAAATTTCTTAAAGGGGCCTCGGTGCCGTGGGCTCGGCATGAATCCAGAACCCGCCGAGCTGGCCCGGGCACCGATCAGACAGACCCAGAGCAAAAACCAGCCATTCGACTGAAACTTGGCGAAGGAAGCGCGGGGCGCGCAGGAGATGCGAAGGAAGCGCGGGGCGCGCAGGAGATGATGTCGGCGGCCAGCAGCCTGCAGGCGAGGAGGCGGAGCAGCCCCGCCGAAGCGGCGGTTCGGGCTTTCTCGTGACAAAAGCTGAACTGGGAACTGGGGCACCGCCGTGCGCTGGGAGTCCGGGACACTTGGGCAAACTTTGAAGGGTTACCGGAGACGCTGGTGTGTCTCGGCGGGAACAGTTAAAGCCCGGTAAAGGGGGAACAGTTAAAGCCCGGAAAAGAGGGAAAGTAAAGCCTGGAAAAGGGGGAAAGTAAAGCCTGGAAAAGGGGGAATGTAAAGCCTGAAAAAGGGGGAAAGTAAAGCCCGAAAAAAGGGACAATAAGGTTCCCCGGAAAAGGGGACAATCCCCGATGCCGCAGGCTCGGCGTGAATCCAGAACCCGCCGAGCTGGCCCGGGCACTGATAAAGCTCCCCGGAAATGGGGACAACAAGGCTCCCCGGAAATGGGGACAATAAGGCTCCCCGGAAAAGGGGACAATCCACAGGCTCGGCGTGAATCCAGAACCCGCCAGCTGGCCCAATAAGAGATGGCCCAATAAGGCCCCCCAGGAGGGGGAACAGTGAAGCTCCCCAGAGGGGGAACAAAAACAAATACTAAAATAATAAAGAAGGGGGAGATGTGGGGAGCGGGTGTGGCGACAGTCCTAAGAAGGCACCCGAGACTTTAGTGAAGTTTTATGACTAACACCTGAGTCTTATGACTAACACCTGATTCCCTCCTACCTCTAAGTAAAGCCACGCTCACCGTTTGAGCTGTGCAGGTGCACCCTGTATACAAGATCAGGCCAGATGATACCAATAGACTGAGGCCACGCAACCTGGGCTGGGAAGGTGGATAAATAGAGGGACTTTCTAGATAGAGGGACTCTCTCTCTTTTCTAGTCTTAGGAGAGAAGCTTGCTTGCCTGAGGAAGGAGAAGGCTTGGAGAAGGGAGAAGGCTTAGAGGGAAAGACCTGAGGCTTAGAGGGAGAAGCTTGGAGAAGGAGAAAAGATGTGCCTGAATAAACCGTTCTGACAAGACCTGCCTGCCTGAATAAACCGCTTTGAGAAGAACGAGCGAGAGGTGCTTTGTTGCTGCGGCTTCATACAAGTGTTTCCTACAAGTGTGCAAGTGTTTCATACA
>VZQC01000426.1:209738-234963 GCA_009823505.1 Rhizomys pruinosus
TCTGACACATCAATATGAATCCTTTTTAGTCTTTTTAGTTGAATCCTTTTAGCCTTTTAGGTTTATTCTCAGCAGGACAATCAAATAATAATTCATAATTCTAAAAGTTTACATAATTGGTACGGCTCTTAGAAGACTTGATACACTGGTTTAAATCAGCTCTTTGGCCCAGAGTCCTGAGAGAAATTAGTGTATTCTTCAGACAGAAGCTGAGAAAAGAGGTTAAAACTACAAGGTCATCATTTTTCTTTGCTATTTATGTTAAAATTTTTTTTGAGTCAGGATCTGTGTAGCTCTGATTGGCCTAGAATTGGCTAGATCCACCAGACTAGTGTCAAATCCACCTGCCTCTACCTCCTGAGTGCTGGGATTAAAGGTCCCTGCCACGTATGGTCTCACCTTTTATTATTGAGTCTGTGGGTATTCATCACTATCCAGTGAAAAATCCTATCATGGGGCTGGAGAGATGACCTAGTGGTTAAGAGCTCCGACTGCTCTTGCAGAGGACCGGGGTTGGACCTCCAGCACCCACATGGCGGCTGAGAACTGTCTGTAACTCCAATTTCCAGGAGAACTCCAGTTCCAGGGGAATCTGACACCCTCTTCTGACCTCCGCGGCATTGCGAGACACGGGTGCACAAACCTACAAGCAGACAATACATTCATACAGACAATACATTCGTACACATTAAAAAAAAAAAAATCCTGGGCTGGAGAGATGGCCTAGCGGTTAAGAGCGCTGACCGCTCTTGCAGAGGACCCGGGTTCAATCCCCAGCACCCACATGGCGGCCGAGAACCGTCTGAAACTCCAAGTCCAGGAGAACTCCAGTTCCAGGGGAATCTGACACCCTCTTCTGACCTCCGCGGCATTGCATTGCATGACACGGGTGCACAAACCTGCATTCAGACAGTACATTGATACACATACAGAAATAAAAAAAAAATCCTATCACAAGTTTTTGCTTTTTGTATAAGTAATGTGGAACACAGATAAAGAAGCTGTAATTCTTCCACCCAGAAATGATCACTATTAAAATTTCATATGTATATTTTTTAACTACGTGAACATGTGAATGGACATTTAAAATATCCTAAAAGAAAGGCTATTTTATATTTTTCCTTTTTTAGTTAAATCAAGGTGATGAATTTAAATTTTCCTTCTCATTTTCAATATGCTACTTGCCTAGATTGTAGGGTTTTTTTTTTCTATGTGTGTATATGTACACATGCACTGATGTAGAAACCAGATGGCAACCTCTGGTGTCATTCTGCAAACACTGTCCACTTTGTTTTGTTTTTCATGAGACAGGTCTCTCACCGGCCTGGAGGAAGTAGGCTGACTGACCAGTGAGCCACCTGGCTCTGTACCTGCAGCGTTGCCATTACAAATGCATCCCACCATCCCCAGTGTGGGGGATGGGGTTTTAGGGATTGAAGTCATGGAGTCAGCTTGGACTTGTAAGGAAGGCCTCAGTTGTAGTTTTTTTTGGTCTTTTCGAGACAGAGTCTCCCTGTAGCTCCAGCTGTCCTGGAACTCACTCTGTAGACCATGCTGGCCTTGAACTCAAAGAGATCCACCTGCTTCTGCCTCCCAAGTGCTAGAATTAAAGGCGTGCTCCACTATGCCCAGCCCAGTTTTACTGTTCTTATTGCACCTCCATCTTCACTCTTACTAGGAATTCTTTCATTAAAAAATACTGATGTGGCCGGGCGTGGTGGTGCACGCCTTTAATCCTAGCACTTGGGAGGCAGAGGCAGGCAGATCTCTGTGAGTTCAAGGCCAGCCTGGTCTACAGAGTGAGTTCCAGGACAGCTGGAGCTACAGGGAGACCCTGACTCGAAAATACTCCCCCCCCCAAAAAGGCTGAGTCTCAATCGTGCCTATCATAAATTAAAGGTCTGATAAATTTCTATAAAAAAAAAAGAAATACTGGTGTGATGGGGACTGGAGAGGTGGCTTAGGGGTTAAGAGCACTTGCTGGTCTTCCAAAGGAACTAGGTTTGGTTCCCAGTACCCACATGGCAACTCTTGCCCCTTTCCAGCCTTCCTGGGCACTACACACATGCCAGTATACATACCAGCAATCAAAATACTTGCACAAATAATAAATAAATGATTTTTGTTTATTTATTTTTAAGGATAGGTATTAGAATTAAAAAAATTTTTTTTTTTATGTGTATGAGTATACTGTCTGTATGTAGGCTGGTGCACATGTGTTGTTCAATGTTGTGGAGGTCAGAAGAGGGCGTCAGATTCCCCTGGAATTGGAGTTAAAGATGGTTCTTAGCTGCCATGTGGGTGCTGGGAATTGAACCCAGGTCCTCTGCAAGAGCAGTTGGTGCTCTTAACCACTGAGCCATCTCTCCAGCCCCAAATAAATGATTTTTAAAAAGAAAGAAATACTGATTTGTGCCTAGTATGGGAGTACACACTTATAACTCCAGGACTTCAGAGGCTAGGAAGGAAGATTTCTATTTCTAGGCCACCTGGAATATGTAATGACCCTGGATGGATGGATGGATGGATGGATGGATGGATGGATGGATGGATCGATCTATGGATGGATGGATGGATGGATATAATTACCCTGTCCTGATGGATGGATGGATGGATGGATGGATGGATGGATGGATGGATGAATGGACGGACAGATGGATGGACGGATGGACACATGCTTCAGTGTGGTCAGTTGTGATCTCAATTTTTTTTTTTTAGTAGTATTTGAAGCTGGATTCTCAACATCTCACCCTCAGATTGCTTGTCTTTCTCTAGATAAAGCTCTATTCCATAGAGGAAGGCGAGTAGGAAATGCCTTTTTTCCCCCATGCTTTTCATAGACCCATCATGCCTGATACCTGGTTGGAGGCTATTTATTTATTTGTTTGTTTATTTATTTTTATGTGTATGAATGTACTGTCTGCATGTAGGTTTGTGCACCCGTGTCGTGCAATGCCATGGAGGTCAGAAGAGGGTGTGATGGAATTCCCTGGAACTGGAGTTAAAGACAGTTCTTAGCCACCATGTGGGTGCTGGGAATCGAACCCTGGTCCTCTGCAAGAGCAGTCGGCGCTCTTAACCACTAAGGGAGGCTATTCTTTAGCTAAGTGTAAAAGCATTCAGTTTCCTGTAATTCTATCTGAAGCCAGAATTTTAAATTGTGCTAAGATGAATTAAACTTGGATCTTTATTTTTTATTTTGTATGAGTATTTTGCCTGCATGTATGTAAGTGCACCTGTATCTTGGAATGTCTGCAGTCAGAAGATACACTGGATTCTCCTGGAACTGGAATTAATGAGTTGTTAGCTGCCAAGTAGGTGCTGGGAATCCAACCCAAGTTTTCTGCAAGAGCAGCCAGTACTCTTTAAACTACTGACCCATCTCTTCAGCCCCTAAACTTGTATCTTTTACATAAGTTGTTAAACAGAGTATTGGATAACAAAATATTAAATACAAGTCAGCATATAGGCAAGGAATTGTACGCTTTTCTCTTTTAATCCTTTTAAGTAAAATGCTCTGTTTTCTGATACATCTGAGTTTTTGAAAGTGATGATTTGTGGAGTTTGTTTTAATTTCTGAGAACTGATTACCTATATTACAGGTCTGATGATGTGTTAAAAGTAACCAATGGATGTTTATTAGGTCTTTTTTATTTTTTAATCTTAGCAACAGCCAACTCAGTTTATAAATCCAGAAACTCCTGGCTATGTTGGATTTGCAAATCTTCCCAATCAAGTTCACCGAAAGTCAGTGAAAAAAGGGTTCGAATTCACGCTGATGGTGGTTGGTAAGAAATCATCTTATAATATCCCTCTTTCCCACCATGGGAAGTAGTAGTACCATGACTTATAAGAGGGAAAATTGCTTCTTGCAAAATCAGCTTTGGAACTTAAAATATTGTTGTTTATTTAACCAAATTTTCATGCACACACAGATTTAGAGAATTTTGTTCATGGTAAAATATAATTTTTATGTCATTTCCTCATATACCTACAGTGAAAGTTACTTTGTGGTAACTAGTTTTCATAATAGCTACCAGTAATGATTATCTTCCGGTGTTTACACCCCTACCAGTCTTTTTCCACGCTGACTAGGTTTTAAATAAAATTTGTGTGTGTACATGAGTGCATATGTACGTATAGTGTGGATAGTGGTACACATGCCAGAGCACTTGTGAAAGTCATGGGACTTTTATTTTGGTAGAGTTGGTTCTCCTTCCATCTTTACGTGGGTTCCACAGATAGAACTCAGGTCATCGGGATTATGGAGGCAAATTCCTTTACCCATTGAGCCAATTCACTGCAAAAATTAACCCCATTTTTAAAACAGGATTTAAATACAGTCCATGGACATTGCAGAAATGATGTGACTTCCAAGATGAGCTAAGGAAAGATACTGTGGCTCACACCTTGTCTTCTCTTGAGTCCTTTATCCTGGAGGAAGCTAGCAGCCATGACTTTATCAGGAAGTCTGCAAGACAAGGAACTGAGGCCTGCCTGAAGCTAGATAGATGACACACTTTAGAATCAGCCTCTAGCCCTAGTTGGCTTCCTTTGCATGACTGCATGTTCAGATGACACTGACCACTATCTCATAAGAGACCCCAAGTGGGAACCATTTTCTTTGTCAAATATTTCATCCCCCAAATCTGTGAAATATTGTTCATGGTGGATTTGTGGAATTACTTCATGTTAGAACTGATCGACTAATTTATCTTAAAAAATAGTAATTCCTGAAAAATAGTAATTCCTGATATTATCTCTTGATATCTCAGTCTGTTTCATTGTACCTTAAATCAGTATATTTTGAAAGGGACTCGTTTCATTGTGGTATTAGAATTGTAATGTATTTGCAACATTTGCAATGGATCAAACACACTTTCTGACCAGTTATCAATAAAAAATGTTAAAAATTTCAAAAAAAAAATAGTAATTCCTGTGCTTTCTTCGGCAGCACTTATACTAAAATTGGAATGATACAGAGATTAGCATGGCCCCTGCGCAAGGATGACACGCAAATTCGTGAAGCGTTCCATATTGAAAAAAAAAAATTAGTAATTCCTATACTTACCCGGCGGGGGAAATACCATGATCACAAAGGTGGTTTTCCTAGGGCGAGGCTTATATCCATTGCACTCTGGATGTGCTGACCCCTGCAATTTCCCCAAATGCGGGAAACTCGACTACATTAAAAAAAAAATAGTAATTCCTAAAAATGTGGTGAAAGTCGATTGTAATTGAATAGTTTGAATGTATTTCTGTTGTATCAGATGTTATATATCATAAGGTGTTATAGATAGCACATACTATATTTCAGCATTAGAAGCTCAGTGAAGAACTAAGGATTTTATTTTGTCATTGTTTTCTAAGATTTTTGTTTGTTTGGTTGTTGTTTTTGTTTTGTTTTGTTTCTTTTTGAAACAGGGTCTCCCTATAGCCCCAGCTATCCTAGAACTCACTATGTAGACCAGGCTGGCCTTGAACTCAGAGATCCACCTGCCTCTGCCTCCCAAGTGCTGGGATTAAATAGTGCACCACCACGCCCAGCTCGAAGATGGTTTTTACGGCAGGGTAGTCTGGACTGGCCTCAAACTCACTGAGCTCTGCTTGCCTATGCTAGGGTTAAAGGCATGTGCCACCACAGGAGTTTTAATGGTGAACTCTTAATTCTTGGAGCTATATCACATTTTAGTTCATTTTTGACGGTTGTAAAATTGTCAAAGCTAATAAGATAAGCATTCGAAAAGCCTTAATGATGGTCTTGACTGAGCTGGACAAATGACGATTTCTTAGGACTATTGGCTCACAGATCTGAATGAAGGACATTTGGGATTCTTATTGAAAAAAAGTAGGTGCCAACATAGTTAAGGAGGACAATTACTTGGTAGTAATAAAAGCAGGAATTTAGGTTCCTAGTTGAAAAAAGAGGACTGTTGGTTGCACTCTGATGTTACTTAATATATGGCACTCAAAAAAAGGTAGGGTCTTCTACCTCTGGCTATGTTATAGTCATTCAGGGATCAGTAAGCTCTTTCTTTAAAGGGCCACATAGTAAAGGATCTTTATGGGCTACATGGTCTGGGTACAATATTCATCTCTGTACCTACAGTGGAAAAGCAGCCATGGCTACATGTAAGCAGTAGACATAGTCATGTTCCAGTAAGGCTTCATTTACAAGAAAGGTAACAGGCTGAATTTGAACTGATGCTGAAAGTTCATTACCCCAGAAATAAAGGCTAGACTTTTTGCTGTGAATAACTAGAAGACAATATATATGAAATAGTACTTCTGAGCTGGGCATGGTGGGGCAAGCCTTTAATCCTAGCACTTGGGAGGCAGAGGCAGGTGGATCTTTGTGAGTTCAAGGCCAGCCTGGTCTACGGAGTGAGTTCCAGGCCAGCTGGGGCTACAGGGAGACCTTGTCCCAAAAAAGACCAAAAAAAAAGAAAAAAAAATAGTACTTCTAAAGTACCAGACATTAGACTGGTGGCACACGCCTTTAACCCAGCACTTGGGGGGCAGAGGCAGGCAGATCTTTGTGAGTTCAAGGCCAGCCTAGTCTACATAATGAGCTCCAAGACAGGAATAAAGGAAGACCCTGTCTCAAAAATAATATAAAATAAAATAAAATAAAAAGAGCAAATTATATGTATGTCAAGTTACTACAGGTTTCTACCCTTGACCTGGGAAGAGAGAATGGAGTAATCAAGAGCACAGAGCTAAAGTGTCTTGAAACTGAGGTAATCAGACTTGTCAAAAAGAAAAACAACCCCAGAATTATACACTAGAAATCTTCTGAGATACTGACCGAACACCACTAATCTGTATGAATAAGGTATGGATTGCTCAAGCTAACATGTAACCACCAGAGGCCATGAACTGAACTGGGTACTGCAGAGGGTTAGAAAGTTTGCATATAGTTGGAAACATTTGGATTCCACCCATTCAAATGCAGAACTCTTGTTGAACATTTAGGATACTTGTTATTAGTACTATTATATTTATCACTACTATTTATTAAGAATTCCAGAGAGTTCTTAAGAGTTTAGCCCAAAGAGACAGTGTCTGTTGTAATCTGTCCCTAAAAAGCTTACATAAACAGTCCTGAAGGATCAAGTCACTTTACTTGCCAAGATAAAAACATATTTTTAATTTTATGTGTATGAATGTATTGCCTGCATGTATGTATGTAAGTGCACCCATGTCATACAGTGCCCACAGAAATCAAAAGAGGGCAATAGTCCCCTGGAACTAGCGTTATGGATAGCTGTTAGCCACCGTATAGGTGCTGGGAACCAAAGCTCGGTTCTCTGCAAAAGCAGCCAGTGCTTTTAACCACTGAGCCATCTCTCCAGTCCCAAGATAAAACATCACTTATTAAAGAAAGACATCAGCAGGTATAGTGGTGCTTGCTTGGAAAGCTGGAGGAAGAGAGACCCAAGTAAGAGGCTAACCTGGGCTATGTAATGAGACATTGTCTCAGAGAGAAAGAGAGAGAAATCTAAACCCAGTCATTCACAATGTAGTATTCATAGTATTCAACATCTAGTTGCAAAAAATTGCCAGGCTTGGTGGCACACACTTTTAATCCTGTCACTTGGGAGGCAGAAGCAGGCGGATCTCTGTGAGTTCAAGGCCAGCCTGGTATACAGAGTGAGTTCCAGGCCAGCTGGGGCTATTGGGAGACCCTGTCTCAAAGAAAAGACGATTAACTAATTAATTAAAAATTGCCAGGTAGCCAAGAAGCAAAAATACAATAATCAAGAGAATAACCAGGCAATAATAGAAACAGAACCACAATTGACAATGATAACAGAATTGACAAACAGGTACTTTTTTTTTCATATGTATATGAACGTATTGTCTGCATGGAGGTTGGTGCACACGTGTCGTGCAATGCCACAGAGGTCAGAAGAGGATGTCAGATTCCCCTAGAACTGGAGTTAAAGATGGTTTTCAGCTGCCATGTGGGTACTGGGGATCGAACCCGGGTCCACTTCAGGAGCAGTTGGTGCTCTTAACAGCTAGGCTATCTCTCCAGCCCCAGGGATTTTAAATATACTCCTGTACTTAAAGAAAAACATGATTAAGACACAAAGAACCATATTCAACCCTAAGCAATTGAAGCAGCATATCAAATTAGATCTTTTCAGTAGGCCTTGAGGTGAGGATGTGTGCACCTGCACTGCATATGCACTTATACATGCATACATGTACACAACATAGACCTAAGAGCAAAATATAGAGAGTCTCCAGACCTGAGCACACAAAAGGAAGGGCTAAAAGAGAGTTTAGCATAGTCTCATTAGCCCATGGTACACAGTAAGCAGTCTAATACGCCAAGTAATGAAGAAAGGTCGGCAAAGAATAGTGAAAATAATGTATGAAAATGTTCCATATTATATGATGAAAATTGTTAAATGCATAAATCCAGAATTATAAAAGCCTGGATTTTCCTAGGTTCAAAGAGTCCAACAGTATGAATAAGGTATGGATTGGTCAAGCTAGGTAACATGTAACCACCAGAGGCAGTGAACTGAACTGGGTACTGCAGAGGGTTAGAAAGTTTGCATATATAGAGATCTCCAGAGCCCAGCGGAAGGAAGAGCAGGAGACAGGTAGGAACTGGGTGCCTCAGCAGAGCTGATTGTTGATCCCTTGGTCCAGCTGTCTTTGGCTTGATTGGCGTTTGTGGCTGTGGGGTCGGAGTTATCCTCCCAGCTGGGATTAAAGGTGCGGTCTTTGGCTTGATTGGATTTTGTGGCTGTGAGGGCGGAGTTATCCTCCCACCTGGTACTAAAGGTAGGCTTGTGTGACTCTTGAGATCTGAGATCTCCTGAGCCCAGCGGAAGGAAGAGCAGGAGACAGGTAGGNAAAAAAAAAAAAAAAAAAAAGACCATTGGATACCCTGCAACTGGTGTTATAGATGGTTGTTAGCTGACATCCATCTGGGTGTTGGAAAATGGATCCAGGTCCTCTGGAAGACCAACCAGTGCTCTTAACCACTGGGTCCCAATGTGAACCTTTTTTCTTTTTCTTTTTTTTTTTTTTGGTAAGACAAACTGGTTTTGAACTCAAAGAACTCTGCCACCCACCTTCTTCCTTCTAAGTACTGGGATTAAGGGCAGGGGCGCTGGGGCAGGTGTGGGCCACTACACCCAGCCTAGCAAATGACATTTTTGAAACACTGTAACAGCTATAGCCTAGATGTTCTGTGGATACATGAAAACAGTAAATATTCTACAGTATTTTAAAATGAGGCAATAAAGATATTTTACACATAGTAAGGATTTATCACTGTCAGTCCTGTACTACCAAAAAAATGATTAGATGAAGTTTTTTGGATTGAAAGAAAAGGATTTCTGGTGGAAATCTCAGGAGGTAGAGGCAGGTGGATCTCATCTTTGAGTTCAAGGCCAGCCTGGTTAACAAAGTATCAGGAACAGCTGGGGGCTACAGGGAAACCTCGTCTCAAAAAGACAAAAAATAATAATAATAATAATAATAATAATAATAATACTCAGTCCCAAAGAAAACAGGAAAAGAATAAAGGAAAACAGTCGAAAAAAAGTGAGAAGAGAAAATGCCAAGCATGGCGAATGCATAATTTATAATCCCAGCGCTTGGGAAATGAATACAAAAAGATCAGGAATTCAAGGTCATCTTGTCCTGTATTGAGTTCAGAGCTAGCCTAGAATGAGACCCTGTCTCTTAAAGAAATTATGCTAACTATATCATAAGAAACAAAAAGTAGGAGACCCTGTCTCAAAAAGACGAGAAGAAAAGAAAAAAGGCCGGGTGTGTTGGCGCATGCCGTTAATCCCAGCCTCAGTAGGCAGAGGCAGTTGGATCTCTGTGAGTTCAAGGCCAGCCTGGTTTACATAGCGAGTTCTAGGACAGCTAGAGCCACAGGGAGACCCTGTCTTAAAAAGTTAAAAAAAAAAATAGAAAAAGAAAAGGAAAGAAACAAGAAAGTTGCTATATTAGTTAACGAAGAAGGCTTCAGTTCTATTACTAGAATAATAGCACAAATGATTTCCAAAGATCATCATAAGTGTATATGTGTCCAATGACAGCTCCAAAATACGTGATTTGAAAGAAAAATCTATCAGTTTTTAACATTTTTCTTAGTAGTACATGAAATCAGACAAAAATCTCCCCCACCCCCACCCCCCTGCCAAGTTTCTGGGTGTTGAACCCAGTCATTATACATGCTGTGGAAGTAAGTGCTCTGCCACTGAGCTGCATTGGCAGCCCAAAGTCTCACTATGCCTTGAAAATCTGCATAGCCCAGATTTACCTTCAGCCGGTAGCTAGACCTACCTGAATGTGCCACACTTTTTTTTTAAGGTAGTGTGTCCCTGTAGCCCCAGCTAGCCTGTAACTTGCTCTGTAGACCAGGCTGACCTTGAACTTACAGTGATCCACCTGCCTCTGCCTCTGCCTCTCCCTCCACTTTTCTAAATTATAGAGAATTTAGTTGAATATTCAGTTGACATGCAACATACTGAACTATTACAGGTGCATATTATTTTTAGGTATACATGGAACATTCACCAAAGATACTGTATGGCACATGAAGAGTATCTTAGAAAAAGTACATGAAAGCATTAGTATGTGTGAAAAGGTTGATACCACATAGAATCTGTTTTGTGACCATAACTGACATCAGAAAATACTTTAAGGTCAAGTATGATGGCCCATGTCTTTAATCCCAGCACTCAGAAGGCAGAGGCAGACAAATTTCTGCATTGAGGCCAGCCTGGTCTATGTCACATAGCAAATTCAGACTACCCAGGGCTACATAGTGATGTCCTGTCTCAGACAAACAGAATAATACTTTAAGTTGAAGAAAAATGAAAATATGACATAGCAGAATTTGTAATATAAAACTATATGCCTAAAGGAATTTCAAGTGATTGACTAGAAAGATTACAGCGCCCCGGACATGGTTCAGTGGTAAAAGGCACTGGTGGGCAAGGCCTAACAACCCGACATCTCTGGATCCCAGAAGGTTGCAGGAGAAAATTAACTCCCAGAGTTGCCCTTTAGCCTCCATATACATGTGCACAAGATACACACAAATACATACACAAATAAAGAATAAATAAAATATTTGACTTGGGGAGAGTCTTTTTGAGATGGGGTCTCCCTATAGGCCCAGTTGGCCTAGAACTCACTCTGTAGATCAGGCTGGCCTTGAACTCACAGAAATATGCCTGCCTGAGAGCTGGGATTAAAGATGTGCCCTGAAGTGCACAGAGCTTAGATGTGGATTTCCCAGGACCACCTGAAGCACAGGTAGGAGCTGGGTACTTCAGCCAGGCAGATTGTTGGATAATTCTGTCACTGGGTTGTTGGATAATCCTTTCATTGGTCTGTTGGATAATTCAATCATTCTCTTGGGGGAGCGGAGTCTCCCTGTTAGCTTGTATAAGAGGTGGGCCTGTTGCCACTGTGAGACTTGAGAGCACACAGTTTAGATTGGGGATTTCCCAGGACCACCTGAAGCACAGAGTACCGGGGCACGGGCTAAATGAGGCATATCCCCTCTACTGTTTAAGTGGAATTGCTGAGTGAGAGTCTAAGTGGATTCTCTGGAGAACATTCAGAACAGTAAGGGAAGAGTGAGTTAGATTTCTAATATATAAACAAAATTGAAACCCTAAAACCTAGACAAGTCAATACTCCATAAACAAGGAGAAAAACAAATCAAACAATGAACACATCTGAAGGAGGCAAGCAAAGCAAGCCTTCAATACAATGAAGAAGCATTTGGGATTCCTATTGGAATACAGGCAAAGAGAAACCCACATGCTAGGGACACGAAGAAGGGACAACATGGGAAAGGTGCAGGATAATTCAACACCAAGCTCTACCAACCCTGCGGGAGAGAGTATAAAGAACAAGCCAGAGAACTAAGGAGAGAGAATGAAAAACTCAAGAAGAACCTAGAGAGAGAGTGACAAACTCCAGAAGGAAGTGGAAACACTGAAAAGATCCCAATGTTGAAAAAGAAAAGGAGGGGCTGGAGAGATAGCCTAGCGGTTAAGAACACCAACTGCTCTTGCAGAGGACCCGGGTTCGATCCCCAGCACCCACATGGTGGCTAAGAACCGTCTGTAACTCCAATTTCAGGAGAACTCCAGTTCCAGGGGAGTCCGAGACCCTCTTCTGACCTCCGCGGCATTGCATGACATGGGTGCACAAACCTACAAGCAGACAGTACATTCATACACATACAAAAATAAAAATTAAATAAAAATAAAAAAAAGAAAAAGAAAAGGAAACCAACCAGCGAAGCAAAGACCTACGGGAAGAGATTGAGAAGCTCCAAAAGGAAGTGGAAATACTAAAGGAATCAGAAGACAAAATGTAAAAGGAAATCAAACACTCATCCAATCAAGAGGAAAGGAACAGAAAAAGCCTCAGAAGTAGGATGGAGGAAGCAGAACAAAGAATATCAGACCTGGAAGATAACACAGAACAACTAAAAACGTCAAGTAAAGATTATGAAAAATTTTAAAATACACAAATGTGGAACAACCAGAAGTTGTGGGACACTATGAAAAGATCAGAACAACCAGAAATTGTGGGACACTATGAAAAGATCAAACCTCCGCCCGGCGTGGTGGCGCACGCCTTTAATCCTAGCACTCGGGAGGCAGAGGCAGGCGGATCTTTGTGAGTTCAAGGCCAGCCTAGTCTACAGAGTGAGTTCCAGGACAGCTGGGGCTACAGGAAGACCCTGTCTCGAAAAGACAAAAAAAAGATAAGATCAAACTTCTGCATCATAGGGATGGAGGAAGGAGAAGAATCCCAAGAGAATAATATTGATCAGATCTTCAACAGAATAATAGATGAAAATTTCCCCAAACTTAAAAAAGACAAACCAATACAAATACAAGCACAAAGAACTCCAAACAGAAAAGATCAGAAAAGAAACTCCCCATGGCCATATCATAGTTAAAATGCTAAATGACCAAAACAGACAAAATTCTGAAAGCCACAAGAGAAAAACAAGTTACTTATAAGGGGAAACCCATCAGAATTACAACTGACCAAGTTGGATTCATACCAGAGATGCAGGGATGGTTCAACATATGAAAACCAATAAATATCATATAACAAATAAATGGACTGAAAGACAAAAACAACGCAATCATCTCAATTGACACGGAAAAGGCCTTTGACAAGATCCAGCATCCCTTCATGCTTAAAGTCCTAGAGAGAATTAGATTGGAGGGATCATTCCTCAATGTAATCAAAGCCATATACAGGAAACTTACAACCAATATCATCCTAAATGGAGGAAAGACAGAAGCATTCCACTTAAGGGTAGGAACTCGGCAAGGCTGCCCCGTCACCACTCCTTTTCAATATAGTGCTTGAAACACTTGCTAGGACAATAAGGCAAGAAAAGGAAATTAAAGGAAAAGAGGAAGTCAAGCTATCCCTTTTTGCTGATATGATTGTTTACTTAAGAGATGCTAAAAAACTCCACCAGAAAAAGCTCCTAGAAACGATTAATAAAGAGTGGAAGGATACAAAATTAACCTAGAAAAATCAGTAGCCTTCCTTTACACCAACAAGCAAGTGAAGAAGGACTACAAGGAGAACTTCCCACTCACAGTAGCCTCAAAAACAAATACCTAGGAACAAATCTAACCAAAGACACCAAAGATCTTTACAAAAACAATTTTAAACCCCAGAAGAAGGAAATTGAAGATAACATCAGAAGATGGAAAAACTTCCCATGCTCATGGATCAGGAAAATTAATACAGCAAAAATATCCATTATACCCTAACTTTTGTACAGATTTAATGCAATCCCAATTAAAATCCCCAAGAGTTTCTTCACAGACTTGGGGAAAAAAAGTCCTTAATTTCATTTGGAAAAACAAAAGACCCTGAATAGCCAAAGCAACCCTGAGTGAAAAGAGCTGCACAGGGGGGGATCTCTATACCAGACTTCAAACTATACTACAGGGCTATAGTCATAAAAACAGCTTGGTACTGGCACAGAAACAGACCTGTTGACCAATGGAACAAAACTGAAGATCCAAACTTGAGCACATATAATTTCAGCCACCTCATATTTGACAAGGGGGCCAAGAAGACACAATGGAGGAAAGACAGCATCTTCAGCAAGTGGTGTTGGCAAAACTGGATCACCACTTGTAGAAGAATGAAATTAAACTCCTACCTCTCACCCTGTACAAAAGTCAACACCAGATGGATCAAAGACCTCAACGTGAAACACCAAATTCTGAAGGTGATAGAAGAAAAAGTTGTCAGCAGCCTCCAAGACATAGGCGTAGGAAAAGTCTTCTTAAATCAGACACAGCTGCACAAGAATTAAGGTCGACAATTGACAAATGGGGCCTCATTAAATTTAAAAGCTTCTGTACATCCAAAGAGACAATAAAGGAACTGATGAGAAAACCCACAGAGTAGCAGGAAACCTTCACTGCAGATACATCTGACAAAGCATTGATTTCCAGAATATACAAACTACTCAAAAAACAAAGAAGAAAGAAAACAAATGACCCACTCAAAAGATGGAGCAAAGAGCTGAACAGAGAGTTCACAAGTGAGGGATTAGAGATAGCTGAAAACATCTTAAGAAGTGTTCAACATCACTAATCATTAAGGAAATGCAAATTAAAACCACTTTAAGATATCATCTTACTCCAATAAAACTGGCTAGGATCAAGAAAATAAATGATACCAAGTGCTAGAGAGGTTGTGGGGAAAGGGGAACACTCATCCACTGCTGGTAGTAATGTAAACTCATACAACCACTATGGAAAGCAGTGTGGAGAGCCTTAAAAGACTCAAAATGAGCCTACCACCTGACCCAGTCATACCACTCCTGAGTATATACCCACAAGACTCATCTTACCGCAGAGATAAATGCACAGTCATGTTTATTGCAGCTCTCTTCACAATAGCAAAGTGATGGAACTAACCCAAGTGCCTCTCAACTGACGAGTGGATAGAGAAAATGTGGTACATCTACACAGTGGAGTTCTTTCTATGCAGCAATAAAGAAAGACCACATCACGAGCTTTGTAGGTAATTGGATGGACCCTAGAAGATATCATGCTAAGTGAAGTAACACAGTCCCAGAAAAACAAACGTCGAATGGTATCCCTCATCTCTGGATGCTAGCACCAATTACCTAATTGTATGGCACACTGAACAACATTAATGTGATCTGAAAACAACTGTGCTCTTACATCGTGAATCCCTTTAAAAAAATTTTTTTTTAAAGTGTGCACCACCACGCCTGGCTCAATCAAAACTTTTAATTGTGAAATTGAAAGCAAAGAACATACCAAACTTAGAAGTAGAAAGAAAAGAGGAACAGGAAACAAAAGAGGACATGTATACAGAAAATAGAGATAAAAGTTCAAGGCTGCCTGGTCTATATAGTGAGTTCTAGGCCAGCTGGACTACAAGAGAGACCCTGTTTCAAAAAGACCAAAAAATAAAAATAAATTTAAAAAAAGAAAAAGTCGAACTAAGATCTAGACTGGTAAAATTGATAAGCCTCGGGGGCTGGAAAGATGGCTCAGTGGTTAAGAGCACCTCTGCTCTTGCACAGGACTGGGGTTCAATTCCCAGCACCCACATGGTGGCTAATAACTGTCTGTAAATCCAGTTCCAGGGCATCTGACACCCTCTTCTGACCTGCAGCATTGTATGAGACTTATATTTTACATGTATGAGTGTATACTTATATGCCTGCATGCATTGTACACTCATACATGTAAAATTAAAGTAATTCATAAGCCTCTTTTTTATAGAATACTTTTTTTAAATTTTATTTATGTGTATGAATGTACTGTCTGCATGCAGGTCTGTGCACCCGCACCTGTGTCTTGCAATGCCGCGGAGGTCAGAAGAGGGCATTGGTTTCCCCTGGAACTGGATTTCTGCTGGAATTGGAGTTACAGACGGTTCTCAGCTGCCATGTGGATGCTGGGGATCAATCCCCAGTCCTCTGCAAGAGCAGTCGGTGCTCTTAACCGCTAGGCCATCTCTCCAGCCCCTTCATAAGCCTCTTTTGATTGAGCAAACAAAAATAGGTGTAGATTACTAATATCAAGTGTGAAGAAGTTATGGTTATAGTTCTGTAGTCTTTGAACAGATAGGGGTAGCATAGATACCTTTTGCTAATGAACAGCTTTGATGTAATACTGAAAGCTCTAGACTCAGTAAAGCATATTGAACATTTAAGGAAATAACTCCTAACTGTTGGTTTGGTTTGGTTTTTTTGTGGGAGGGGGCACTTTTGTTTTGGTTTTGTTTGTGACAAAATCTTATGTAGCAATTTCTGCTGATAGGGTACCATAGAGTGGGAAGTATATGAAGAAAAATATTTCTGGGAACTGGGAAGTCCAGTGACAAAGGACCTTATTTAAAGAGGTCCTTTTTGTTCTTATAGAAAGCATCATATGATCTTGGAGCATACTTTTTTAACAGCCATTTTTGAGATAAAATCATTAATCTCTTGAGGCTATAGCTCTCATGACCACTGATACCATAGTGATAGCTGATTTTTAGCAAGAGTGTGGGAGGAATACAACCAGGGCTAGAGAGATGGCTCAATGGTTAAGAGCACTGGCTGCTTTTACAGAGGACCTGGGTTTGAATCCCAGCACCCACATGGTGGCTCACAACCATCAGAAGCTCCAGTTCCAGGGGATCCAACTCCCCCTTCTGACCTCCACCGCATCGCACAACACAGATGCACTTACTTACATATAGGCAGTACATTCATACACATAAAATAAAAATAAATTTTTAAAAATTTAGCTGGGCGCGATGACGCACACCTTTAATCCCAGCACTCTTGGGAGGCAGAGGTAGGGAGTCTCTGTGTGTTCAAGGCCAGCCTGGCCTATATAACTAAATAAGCTGCTGTAGCTTAGTCCTGAAGTTTTATCTCTAAAGTTGGACACATAGAAAAGAAGGTTGCAGCTGTGAGCTTGCTGGGAAGCTGTGGAAGTGAACTGTCTGCCAATACATAGTAGTTCCTATACTAGACATAGTGAATGTATAACATTTGATGATTTGAGATAGCTGGTAGGTATTTGATGTGTATACATTGGGAGTATAGTTTCTAGTTAGTTTCAACCCTCCTCCCATGAAATATGTGATAATTTCATTACACTGAAATTGTTCCGAAATCTAGCAGTTCTGTTGGAACAGATTTAATCTTAATTTCAAAGCATGTTAATCAGAGGAGAGCTAACTAAATGAATGAAGTGTATTACTGGAACACATAACTTTTCCAAAGTGAGTGTTGTCTGTTGTGATAAGAAGGAAGAAAAATGCTATCTGAAAAGTACAGGGGGGCCAGAGGAAGGCATCAGGTCCCCTGTTCGGGCAGTTGTTAGCTGCCCATGTTGGTGCTGGGAATTGAACCCACATCCTCTAGAAGAGCAGCTAGTGACATCTCTTCACTGTCTTAATCCAGGATCTCCTTTATCTCATCCTTTTTGAGCTATAGTATTCACAGCTTCCCAGAATCTAGTCAGCGATGGCAATTTTTGTTCTGTTCTTTCCTGTACCAGACTAAAAAGCTTCATAAAAAGACTTCTGTCCATCCTATTTTTGGTCAAGTTCTAGATTCTAGACCTGTGCCAACTACACAATAAGGTCAGCATGTGGAAGTACATGACAGGTTTTCATTTTCATTTAAGGTGAATCAGGTCTTGGAAAATCAACTTTAATCAACAGCCTGTTCCTCACTGATCTCTACCCAGAAAGAATTATACCTGGAGCTGCAGGTAAAAGCTTCTGCATTATTATTATAAATACAATCTGCCTGAAAGTTGCTAGGATGTGATGTCATGTCTTCACCCTGTGTTTTGTCAGGTCACTTTGTAAACTGTCACTTAAGTAGGGAAAATGCACTGCATCTAAGGGGTTGGGATCTTGGTTGTCGGTCTTGTTCTATACTGATCTATGGATCTACCCTTTATTTGAGTTTTATATCATTAAAAATGTTACCTTAAGGTTGTAGATATAGCTCAGTGGTAAAGCCCTTGCAGTACACAGGAGGCCCTAGGTTCAGTCTTCAGTATGGCCTAAAAAGCATTCTTTAAAAAATGTTAAATGTTATGAAATTATTATAGGAATTTATGTCTAAATCAGATTTGTCTGAGTGTTACAATATAGAACATTGTCATCTATAAATTTATGCTTGTTTGTTTTAATTTTTTTTAATTTTTTAATTTATTTTCACATGTGTGAATGTGTTGTCTGCATGTAGGTTGGTGTACCCGTGTCGTGCAATGCCACGGAGGTCAGAAGAGGGTGTCGGATTCCCCTGGAACTGATGTTAAAGACAGTTTTCAGCCACCATGTGGGTGCTTGGGATCGAACCCGGGTCCTCTGCAAGATCAGTCGGTGCTCTTAACCGCTAGGCTATCTCTCCAGCCCCAATGCTTGTTTGTTTTATAATGCTAGAGGTCAAATCCAGGGTTTCTACATGCTGAGTCAGTGCTCTGCCTACCACTGAGCTATATGTCCAGCTCCATAATACTCATTTATGTGAATGGAGCTTATAAAGTCAGAGCCTGGGTCTTGAGCTATAGCAGAGAGGACATACAGGTTTTCACCAGTATTTGTATTCAGTTTTAAATTAATTCATAAGTAATACTTGTTTATGTGAATGGAGCTTATAAAGTCAGAGCCTGGGTCTTGAGCTATAGCAGAGAGGACATACAGGTTTTCACCAGTATTTGTATTAAGTTTTAAATTAATTCATAAGTTTTCTTTATCTCAGAACTAAATATTTAGTGTGCTTTATGCATTGTATGTGCATGCATGTGTATATATGAACATGGATGTGCCATGGCACCACATGAGGAGGACAGCTTGTTAGAGCTGATTCTCTCCTATGTGTCTAAGGATGAAATTCAGGTTGTCAGGCTTGGTGGCAGGTTCCTTTATGCACTGGGCCATCTTGCTGTAGCCCTAATAGTGGTATTTTTAATGATCTAAAGCAATACATTATGTTTACCATTGACGTTTGTCTTGCTGACTCTGGGATCATTTTAGATAATTCTTGTGTCACTTTCTGAGAATGTTCCTCCAAAAACAGATAGTGGCCTTCCAAGTACTTTGTTATAGGAATATAAACATTGGATAATACTCCTTTACATGATGCCTTGATTATGAGGTACATTCTCTATTAAGTTTGTTTATTTTCTAGAGAAAATTGAAAGAACTGTCCAAATTGAGGCTTCAACTGTTGAGATTGAAGAGCGAGGGGTCAAGCTGCGCCTTACAGTAGTGGACACACCTGGCTATGGGGATGCCATCAACTGCAGAGATTGGTATGAACCCACAAAGTGTGCAGAGCTCCCAAAGTGCCAAGTGTGATGCATTCGTTTTCATGAACTTACTCTAATGTATTTAAGTTTAAGACAATGTTAAATGCACTTGAAGTTGCTGTAGCTAATACTCTAAAGCATTAAGTACTATTTTGTTTGCTTGTATTTTGAGAGAGGGTCTCACTATATAGTCCAGGCTAGCCTTGATGACTCTTTACCTGAATCCTGCCTCAGCTTCCTGAGTACTAAAAAATTACAGGAGTGAGGTATTATGCTCAGTTTGAGAATTTTTTTTCCCCCCTAAGAGCACTCTAATGAGATCTGAGATTGAAAAGCCAACTATCCATGAACTACTAATACAAATGAAACATTGTTTTGAACTGCAACCATATGGAAGGAGGTCAAGCTTGTTTGTGTCATAGTGCCTGTAGGTCAAGCTTGTTTGTGTCATAGTGCCTGTAAACAACTGCTCTTTGGCATCCTTTTCCCAAATGAGAAAGTCAAGAAGGTAGATCCCACTCTTGTACCTGCTTCCTCTTGGTTCTGAACCCAACAGAAAATGTTGACTTTGCAACACTAAATGAGAACTGGAAGGAAGGGGACAGGTCTTTTTGCCTTTCTACTCACTGTGCTATAAAGATGCTGGATAGCATGCTTCCTGATGATGCTCCACTACTTTTCCTCTTGCGAAGCAGTTGTACTCATTGAAAGGATTGGCAGGCCTCTAACCTTAAAGGCCACCTATCTGGTCCTTCTGCGTTCAGACTGTTGATTCCTAGTGCTTCAGGAACACTGCTTAGGTCATGGTTTCAAGAAAAGGAAAAAATCCAAGGTGTCAGCTTCTGTTGTGGATTGTTAATGCATATTAGCTGGGAAAGGGAAGAGGGACTTGTTTTCCCTCTGAAGTTAGGAACTGCCTATCTCTGTGCCCCATGATTATTGTTGGATCTGTTTTAGTTTTAAGACAATTATTTCCTACATCGATGAGCAGTTTGAGCGATACCTCCACGATGAGAGTGGACTGAACCGGCGGCACATCATTGACAATAGAGTGCACTGCTGCTTCTATTTTATTTCACCTTTCGGACATGGGTGAGTCATTGTTTGCTATGGAAACCTGCTGGATGTGGCTGTATAAGAACAGAGGTGACTATGTTGTGTCTCTATGCTTTCCATAAATGTGTAACATAAACATTGCTTCTAGGCTGAAGCCCTTAGACGTTGCATTTATGAAAGCAATTCACAATAAGGTGAATATTGTGCCTGTCATTGCGAAAGCTGACACTCTCACGCTGAAGGAACGGGAGCGGCTAAAGAAAAGGGTAAGTAAGAGCCAGTTGCTTATGAAGGGGGGTCAGGTCACCTAACCACAGGCTAGGCTGCAGAAGTCATTTGGCATTGTGTAGTGGAATTGAAAGAGCATTTAATATTTTTAGGGCTTTTTCCTTTTTCTTTTTCCCTCATAAAAGAATCAGATTTGTATTGTTTTAATTCTTAGATAAAAGCAGCTGAGTTACAGGAGCTCCCATAAGCATTAGGTGAATGACAGGAGGATGGAATGTGATCTCTGTGAGGGCCTATTGTGTCACGGAAGTACTTTACTGAAAATGGTCTAAGGGTGTGTCTAACTAGAATTGTTCCCTGCATCTGGGTTTGAAGATAGCATGTTGGCAGCTGTCCACTGGCTGATGCATCACCTTCCAGCTAGTCCAACACTGACCAGTTGTCTCTATGGTATCCTGTGATCTCTATAAAGCCTCTTTGTTGACTGCACTTTATAGTTTTAAAAATCTTTTACCTCGGGGCTAGAGAGATAGCTCAGCAGTTAAGAGCACCGACTGCTCTTGCAGAGGACCCGGGTTCGATTCTCAGCACCCACATGGCGGCTAATAACCGTCTTTAACTTCAGTTCTAGGGGAATCTGACACCCTCTTCTGACCTCTGCGGCATTGCATGACACGGGTGCACCAACCTACATGCAGACTGTACACTCATACGCATATTAAAAAATCTTTTACCTGGGGACTAGAGAGGTGACTCAGCAGTTAAGAGCCCTAGCTAGTATTTCAGAGGACCAAGGTTTGATTCCCAGCGCCCATACGTTAGCTAATAACCATCCTAACTCCAGTTCTATGTGATTTTATGCCCTCTTCTTACCTCCATGGGTATTGCATGAGTAGGCACACTTACATACATGCAAGCAATACACTCATATAACACAATACATTTAAAAATCATTCATCTGCCCCCCAATCTTTCATTGCTCTTTAAGAACAGTTGAGATATCTTAATCTTCGAAATAATCATTTTTAACTATCGACAGGAACAACTGTTACATAGGTAGCTTGCCAGAACATAGTCTGTGTATATTTTTGTTTTTACAGATTTTTTCAATTTATATGTATATAAGTGTAGGGCTGCATATATGAAAGCACACCCATGTTGTTCAATGCCCATGGAGATGAGAAGAAGGCGTTGGATCCCTTGGAACTGGAGTTATAGACAGTTGTTAGCAGCCATGCCATGTGGGTCCTAGGAATCACACTTGAGTCCTCTGCAAGAGCAGCCAGTGCTCCAGCCCCTGGAATCATGTTGTGATACTCTTCTGCCCCTTGATTTTTCATTTTGAAGACTCAGTCAAATCTCATTACGTATACAGTCTGAACAGTGTTTTGATGTCTGAATAAGTTTCGTAGTAGTTCTATCTAAAGCTTTGGGCCACTTTTTAATTGCATCTCCTAATTACTATTGTCCTGGTTTGGTTTCTGTTGCAGTGACAAACCACTCTGACTCAAAGCTGCTTGGAGAAGAAAGGGTTTATTTCAGCTTACAGGTTACAGTCTGTCACCAAGGGTTGTCAAGGCAGGAATTGAAGATATTAAATAAGCAGGAATGCTGCTTACTGGCTTGTTCCCTCTGGCTTGTTCAGGTGCCCAACTTTGTAGGGATGACACTCCCGACAGTAGACTGGGCCTTCCTACATCAATTGGCAATCAAGAAAATGCCTTACAGACATGGTCACAAGGCCAGTCTGATCTGAGAAATTCTTCAGGTCAGGTTCCCTCTTCCCAAATAACCCTTGTGTCAGGTTGACAACTAAAGGTAGCTATGACAATGTCTGTCCTGCTATGTGATGTCCATTGATGTCTACTTAGTGGACTTTAATTGGCTTGAAATAATTGACTTAAAAATGATTTTTTTTTCAGTTTGCTTTTGTATTTTCATGTATCTGTTCATATCTTTTGCTATGGCAGAGCTTTTAAGCTGTATGTAGTTGTGTTTGTCAGCCTTTCCTCTGTGATCTGAAGTACCTGTTAGGCTTGAGATTTACGTGTGTGCGTGTGTGTGTTGTATGTGTGTACGCACTTATTTGTGTATGTACACTCTGTAGGTGAGAGTACCCACAGAAGCCAGAAGAGGATAGTGGATCCCCTGGAGCTGGAGTTAATAGGCTGTTGTGTGGATGCTAGAATCTGAACTTAGGTCCTCTGGAAGAGCAGTAAGTGCTCTTAGCCGCTAAGCCATCTCTTCAGCCCCTGCCTACCAATTTTTTGGAGGAAATACTTGAGCTTAGTCATTTTATGCTTGACAGAAAGAATAAATAAATAAATAAATAATAAATAAATAAATAAATAAATAAATAAATGCAATATAATTCCCACTTGAAAGCACTGTCACCTTTTGTATGCTATTGCATTAAATTTCATTGATGTCAAATAATACTTATAAACTTTTGTGGGTTTTTTGTTGTTTTGTTTGTGGAGCAGAATTTTGCTATGTAGTCGAGGCTGGCTTGAAACTCAGATTCTTCTTGCATTAACTTGCCAAATGTTAGCGTAATAGCCACTCAGCACCAGGCCTAGCTGAGATGAATTGAAGTAGACTAGCATTTGTTCCTCTTGCTTCCTTACACCAAGTTTTTGCCCTTGTAAAGAACCTATGTGTAGTTCTCCTCTTTCCTCCTGCCTGTTTTTTGTTTTGTTTTGTTTTGGTGGTTTTTGGTTTGCTGATTGGTTGTTGTTTGTCTTTTTGAGTCAGGGTCTCCCTGTAGCTTCGGCTATCCTGGAACTTGCTTTGTAGACCAGGCTAGCCTTGAACTCAGAAAGATCCGACTGCCTCTGCCTCCAGGTGCTAGGATTAAAGGTGTGTACCACCACGCCTGGCATTCTGCTGCCTGTTTTTGTTCATTCACTTCGTGACCCATCCTAGTTTTTCCAACTCTTTAGGCCTGGTTCATTTTTGTCATACTACAATATTTCACTGTTAATTAATTGCTGTCTCATATATGGAACCCCTGGGTTCCTTTCCTACTGTTTAGGGACCAGGCATGGGGGCACATGCCTATGGTCTTTGGGAGCCAGAATCAGAGAGATAGCAAATTCAGGGCCAGCATAGATTTTATATAAGACCCTGTTTCAAAATAAATAATGGCAAAAACAGAAAAATAAAAACAAAGGTGGTGGTGGCGCATGCCTTTAATCCTAGCACTTGGGAGGCAGAGGCAGGCGGATCTTTGTGAGTTCAAGGCCAGCCTGGTCTACAGAGTGAGTTCCAGGACAGCTGGGGCTACAGGGAGACCCTGTCTCGAAAAGACAAAAAAAAACAAAAACAAAGGTGGGTGTGATAGCACACAGCTTTAATTTCAGCACTCAGGAGGCAGATCTCCGGGAGATGGAAGCCAGCTTGGTCTACATGGTAAGTTCCAGGTCAGCTGGGGTTATAGGGAGACTCTGTCTCAAAAACAAAAGCAAAAACAAATAAGCACAACAAAAGCAAAAAAAAAAAAGTCCCTCTTCTACCTCACGGCGGCATTGCACGACATCGCGGTGCCACAAACCTGCATGCGAGACAGTACATTCCTACACACATAAAAAACAACCACTAATCAACAACAAAAAGAAAACATAGAGCCGCGGGTGGTACAGCAGGCCTTAATCCGTTAGCACTTGGGAAGGCAGAAGGCAACGGCCAGGAGGTCTCTTGTGAGTGGTCAAGGCCGAGCACTGGTACTACATAGGCGAGTCCAGGCCAGTTGAGACTAAGGGAGGACCCCGTCTCCAAAAGCCAAAACCAAAAAACAAACAAAAAAAACAACCCCAAAAGAATAGTAACAACCACATCTCCAGTTTCAATATACAAAGCAGTAGAAAGACTATAGCCTTGATACAACAGCTAAATAGAAAATACTCCCACAATCGTCTGCCAAGACAAGTGCCAGAGGAGACCTAGGAAATACTTCAAGTACATGCAATCCTTGGGCAAGTGGCAAGAGTCTCTCGCACAGAGCCTAGAGTGCAAAAGGAGGGTACAACCATTCAGATTTGAAGAGTGCCTTTGTGTGGGCCTGGAGATGGGCCTAGCGGTTAAGAGCACAGACACTGCTCTTGGCAGAGGCACCTGGGTTTCAACCGCCAGCCGCATATGGTGGCTATGAGCAGGCCGTCCTGTTTGAACTCGGCAATTCAGGAGACGTACCGAATCTGCGCTCTGCAGTTCCAGGGGAATCCAGACGCCGTCTGGACCCTTCGACCATCCGCCGCTACTTGCACCGATAAGGGCTGCAAAATACACTACATGCATGACCAGACGGTTCATTACACATAACAATAAATAAAAGTTAAAAAAAAAAAAAAAGAGTACTTGCTTTGAAAGGTATCTTACAAGAGGTCTCTATCTGAAGAATAGGAAGAAACTGAGAACATGCGAACCTAAATTTCAATGACTCCCTCCAACCACCCCATGCTTATTTTTTTTTTTAAAATTTTTTTGAGGCAGGGTCTTTTTTTTGGCCTGGAGCTCACTATGTAACAAATCAGGCGCGGCGCTTGAACTCACGGTGATCCACTTCCTCGCGTTGCTGAGCACTGGGATTT
>VZQC01000426.1:254424-278452 GCA_009823505.1 Rhizomys pruinosus
TTCCCTCTGATTGTATACTTCTAAACAGTTTCAGAAATAATGGTTGTAGGTCTTTTTGAAATGTTTTATAGAATTCTGCTGTGAAACCGTCTGGGCCTGGGCTTTTTTTAGTTGGGAGGCTTCTTACTACATCCTCTATTTCTTCATATGTTATGGGTCTGTTTAAGCTGCTGGTCTCCTCTTGGCCAAGCTTTGGTGATTCCCAAGATTTCAGATATTCATCCATTTCTTCTAGATTTTCAAACTTGGTAGAATATAGGTTCTTGTAATATTCCCATATAATTTTCTTGATCTTTTCCTTGTCCGTTGTGATATTTCCCTTTTCATCACAGATTGTATTGATTTGGAGTTGTTCCTTCTTTCTTTTTGTTAACTGGGCTAGAGGTCTGTCTATCTTGTTTATTCTTTCAAAGAACCAACTTTTGGCTTCATTGATTTTTTGTATTGTTTTCTTTGTTTCTATTTCATTGATTTCTGCTCTGATTTTTGTTATTTCTTCCTGTCTGTTGCGTTTAGGGTTCATCTGTTGTTGCCTCTCAAGTGCTTTTAGCTGTAGTGTTAGATCATTCACTTGTGCTCTTTCTGTTTCTCTAATGTAGGCACCCAGGGCTATAAACTTCCCTCTTAGGGCTGCTTTTAAGGTATCCCATAGGTTTTGTTGTGTTGTATTGTCATTGTCATTCAGTTTCAGGAATGCTTTTATTTCTTTATCTCCTCCTTGACCCATTCATTATTCAAGAGTGTGTTGTTTAGTCTCCATGTGTTCTTGTAGGCAGTAGGGCCTATCCTGGTGTTGATGTTGAGCTTTATTGCACTGTGGTCTGATAGAATGCATGAAATTATTTCAATCTTTTGTATTGTTTGTTTTATTTTTTAATGTAAGGTGTGAGGTCTGGGGTTAGATTCAGGGCCCTAAGTGGCATCTTAAGTTATGTTGTGGGGCCTGGTGGCGAATGCCTTTAATCCCAGCACTCTGGAAGCAGAGGCAGGCAGATCTTTGTTAGTTCAAGGACACCCTGGTCTACATAGCAAGTTCCAGGCCAGCTGGGGCTACAGGGACACAGTGTCTCAAAAAGACTTAAAAAAAAAAAAGTTAATGTAATTGCATCAGTGCTTGCTTATGTTTTCCTTGTTCCCAAAACAAAGGGCTGGACTGGAGCAGAACTACAGTTGTGTTTAGTGGTAGACATAAGTTATGAAAGCAACTTTGGCCTGGCGTGCATCGTGGCCCATGCCTTTAATCCTAGCACCCTGGAGGCAGAGGCAGGTGGATCCCTGAGTTCAAGGCCAGCTCGGGCTATGGGGAGACCCTGTCTCAAAACGACAAAAAAAGGAAAGCAACTTTGAAATTTGGATCAGTGGGTAAGGGCACCTGCCAGCCTGACTACCAGAGTTCAGTCCCTGGCACCCAACCCCTCCCACACACAAACTATGAAACACAGCCCTTATATTTTTTTTCTTTTTTTTAGCCCCGAACTTTATTCTAGATCACCTCCACTCCCAGGCCTCAGGATCATCTGGGCTCACTCCCTCCTTTCTTCCTGTATGGCACAGACTCTAGGGGAGTGAAGGCCTGCCATTTAGTTGATTGGCTTGCTTTTGGCTCCCGATTCCTGTCCTGTGCAGCCCCCTTCCTTTCCCTGTAATTGAGCTTGAAGCAAGTTAGAGGGAAATCCCAGGGCAGTGCTGAGGCTGATTGTCTGGTGAGCAGCTTGAGTCCTTATGCAAATCAGTCCTCCGTTTATTTGGCCCCAGCGGACCCTGGTCACTTAACCTCTGGAGGAAGCAGACTAAGACCTCCTAGGGTTCCAAAGTCCAACCACGGCTGACTCTCAAGTGCTTCATAGTCCTGTCCAGGGCCGAGTCCTCCCAGTATGCCAAACTCCGGCCCAAATCCTCATCCGCCCCGGGCCGCCCCGCCTGCTGAAGCCCCGCCCAGGACCCAGGGCGGTCGGCCCTGCAGAAACCCCGCCTGCTGTGCCGCAGGCTTGTTGGGCGGGCGGAGGTTCTGCTCAAGCTTGCTTTTTCCTTCTCGGCCCACCCCTTCTTCTCATCACCAATCAGAACCGGGTTCTGCCCCGGCGCGTCGGCGGGGAGGGGAGATCCTGCCCTGCTGGCCCATCGGCCAATCGCCCGCGTATCCGCGGGGGGGCGTGGTTGTGACGGACGGCCGCCGCGGGGGCGGGGGACCCGTGGCAGTCGGGCTCGGGCGGCGTCGGCGCGGGACGTGGAGGCCCTGGCTGGCGGCGGCGCGGCCTGGCAGGCTAGGTGAGGACGCTACGGAGCGGATGTGGGCGCGGGCGAGCGGGCAAGCGGGCGAGCGGGCGGGCGGCCGGAGCTGGTGGACTCGGCGGGCGGACAGCGGAGCCCGAAGGCACGGGGCCTGGGGCGGGCAGACCGCGGAGAGTTCACCCCGGGCCCAGGCCTGCTCCCCACAGTGCGCGTTTGGCCACCCACGTCCGAGCGACCTGAGGAAGGCGAGGCTGTATGCGGACAGCGAGAGCAGAGCGAGCTTCGCGGAGACCCGCTGTCCACCTAGATCCGGAGCGTCTGGCGTGGGCTCTGGCTCTTGGCAGAGAGCGAGGCCGGAGTCCCGCGTGGACGCCCGCGCCTGGGAGGGGGCATGGCCGGGTCCGGAGCGTCCCGCGTGGGGAACGCCTGTCCGGAGGAGGGCCGCTGGAGTGCCCTGCGTGCAGAGCAGGCCCATGAGCGGGCTGGGGCCGCAGCTCCAGGAGCAGCAGGTTAAAGGCCAAAAGGGCATGGGCCAATCCTTAAAATTCTCCTTGGTCTTCAAGGCTGTGATGCTACTTAGCATCCTGCATTACTCAGGCCTAGAAATATTATCAGCCAAATGTATTGCCCATGCTGGATGATAAACCTTTACACATATGGCAGCGATATCTTGAGATCTTTCATGCCCTGATGTTGAAAAATAGAAATACAGCAAGGCATCCTTCAAGGAAATAATGCTGTATCACATAGTGTTGAGAAGGAATGGAAAGACTTGAATTTCAGAGCAGAACCTTTAAAGGGTGGCTTTTCTTTTCTTTCTAAGTTTGCTTTCTTTCCATTTGGTGTTTTTGACTGGGCCACTGTGGAAATATTTAGTAATTTTTGGGTGACACTGGAACAAGTTGGTCCTGGGTAGACAATACTGGGACAGACAAACAGTATAGATTTTCTCTTTTCTGAAAGCTGGGAGAGGGGACACTTGAACTGCGGCCCAGGTGAAGGTTTTCACCAAGTTATTTTTGAAACACTTCAAACTGTTCTAAAGAGTTACAGGGAGACCTGATCAGGTTGCACACCCTCCCTAACACCTCCACACTCCACTCCCACTTCACCCCCTACCCCACCCGCTTTTTCATTTATTTCTCTGTAGCCCAATCTGGGCTCCAAAACTCACCAGCCTGTTGCCTCAGTTCTCTGCTGAGAGTACCAAGGCATTTGTCACAATCCCTTATGTACAAACCCATTTTATAGCACAAGGAGAGTTGACTGGTGGGTTGAGGATGATACCCAGGGATGTGCAGAACCAGTCATCACCCCTGCTTCTGTAATGCCGGTACTTTGCCACAGACAGTCTTCACATGAATACTAGTGATAAACAAAATGGTGATGATAGTTTGTTGAACTGAGGACTTAGGTGCTTGTTTATTACCTGTAAGACTCCCAGTTCTTTGTAAGAATACCTTCAGGTTCCCTCCTGCTAATTCCTTTACCAGGGAGGAAGTGGTTTAATGTATATTCATTTATCCTTAGGTCCCTTAGGCATAAAGTGGATTTAAGATGTTCCTACATCATAGAGCTGTTGTGAGAACTATGAATCAGTTTTTAACAGTAGTTCAGATGCCTTACACCTATGAAGTGCTTAATGAACTTCAGTGATTATTGTCAAGTGGAAATAATAACCTTGAATAAACAATGGACTTAGCCAACTCGAAAACCTTATGTCTGCTTGACCTAAAGGGATTCCATTTCTCCCTTTCCGCCCCAAATTTTATTAATGTATTCAAACATTTCTTGGTCATTTGTTAAGAATAAAGCAACTCTAGCGGGGTGTGGTGGCGCACACCTTTAATCCTAGCACTTGGGAGGCAGAGGAAGGCGGATCTCTGTGAGTTCAAGCCCAGCCTGGTCTACAGAGTGAGTTCCAGGCCAGCTGGGGCTACAGGGAGAACCTGTCTCAAAAAGACCACAAAAAGAATAAAGCAACTCTAAATTCTTAGGGTATATAAGACTTTCTAAGGAAGTAAAATCCACTCCAATATAGTGAATGTCATAATATTAGATGGTGAGAAATAATCTAGCCGTTAAAGTGAGGATGGCAAAGAGGAATTTGGCAGATGGAGGAGGAGTTGGAAGGAGGGAACAGTCTCACAAAAAGACTAGTCAGTCCTAACACACATGACAGTAGCTACCATGTCCCAAGTGGTCGGCATGGCCAGCAGGCCCAGACCAAACTCTGCTTTACATTGTGTCATTTACTGCTCACAACCACCTTGCAGAAGTGGCAGTGTTCCCACACTACAGCTCAAGGAACTTCAGCTCACAGAGGTGAAAGACTGGGCAGTTACTCAGCTTCATAGGAAGCCTCAACCCCACCCTGATTCCATGGTGTGTGCACACAAAGAAAGTGTAATTCAGAAAGAGAAACAACTGAGTAAGTGAACAAGAACACTCATCCACTGCAGTCACAAAGAGAAGAAAGTCAAGACCTAGAGCAGTGGCCTCTCACACACAATAAGGTTGCATCTCACAGGAAGCAAGGGATCAGGTAGATACATTTCCTGTGTGTGGACACAGGTAGATTAAAGACAGAGGGGAGCCAGGCAGAGACACCCAAGGAGAGCAGAGGAGGCTGCCTAAGGCTGAGCTGTTAGGGCTGTAGCAGGTCAACTAGATGGAGATCCAGACTGAAGCAAGTTTGGAAGCTGGGATGGGACATGATGAGACTATAATTTGAGATGTGTTCAGGATGAGCTGGGGAGGAAAGATAAAAGGGCTCATCATTGTACCCTTTAGCATCATAGTGCCTTTGTAACTTTTTACTTAAAAACAATTTTAATATATTTGTGTATGTGTGTGCACAGCATATATGTGTGACACTGTGTGTGTGTGTGTGTGTGTGTGTGTGTGTGGAGGTCAGGGGACAACTTTTGAGAGTTGGTTCTCTCCTTCCACCTGTTAGCCATGCCGATCACTTGGGACGTGGTAGCTACTGTCATGTGTGTTAGGACTGACTAGACTTTTTGTGAGACCGTTCCCTCCTTCCAACTCCTCCTCCATCTGCCAAATTCCTCTTTGCCATCCTCACTTTAACAGCTAGATTATTTCTCACCATCTAATATTATGACATTCACTATATTGGAGTGGATTTTACTTCCTTAGAAAGTCTTATATCCCCTAAGAATTTAGAGTTGCTTTATTCTTTTTTTTAAATTTCATTTATTTATTTATGTGAATGAATGTACTGTCTGCATGCAGGTCTATGTACTCGTGTTGTGCAATGCCGCAGAGGTCAGAAGAGGGTGTCGGAATCCCCTGGAACTGGAGTTCTCAGCCACCATGTAGGTGCTGGGGATCGAACCCAGGTCCTCTGCAAGAGCAGTTGGTGCTCTTAACCACTAGGCCATCTCTCCAGCCCCAAGAGCTGCTTTATTCTTAACAAATGACCAAGAAATGTTTGAATACATTAATAAAATTTGGGGCTGTTGCCAGATTTTGTGGAAACTGAAGCATATATAACTGGAGGAGGTTGGAGATTTAAAGAATATAAAATATAAATAAAAATTCATTAAATAAGGATCTATTTTTTTGTTTGTTTATTATTTTCTATGTGTATTGAGTGAACTGTCTGCATGTAGGTTGGTGCACCCGGGTCTTGCATTGCTGTGGATGTCAGAAGAGGGCGTCGGATTCCCCTGGAACTGGAGTTAAAGACGGTTCTTAGCCGCCATGCGGGTGCTGGGAATCGAATCTGGGTCCTCTGCAAGAGCAGTCGGCACTCTTAACCACTGAGCCATCTCTCCAGCCCTTGTAAGGATCTATTTAGTATGAGGAAAAGGAAGGAGCTGGGAATGTACCTCAGGTAGCAGCATGCTTCTTTTTTTTTTTTTTTTTAATTTTATTTATTTCTGTATGTGTATGAATTTACTGCCTGCCTGCAAGGTTGTCGCACCCCGTGTAGTGCAACGCCCGCGTAGGTCAGAAGAGGGTCCTCGGATTCCCCTGGAGCTTGGTTCCTCCTGGAATTGGAGTTTTCAGACGGCTCTCGTGTCCGCAATGTGTGTGCTGGGGATCGAACCCCGGTCCCTCTTAAGAGCAATCGTGCTTTAAAAAAACCGCTAGGCCACATCGCTCGCAGCCCCCACAGCAATGCTTCTTCTTTAGCACAATACAAAGCCCTGGTTTGATCTCACTGCCAGCAAAACCTAGCCTTATGTACAGCACTGAAAATCCTCACCACTAGGGGCTGGAACGGAGGATCAGAAGCTCAGGGTTGTCAAGGCCAGCCTGGAATACAACGGGGGGGGGGGGACGGGGGGGGACGGGGGGGTGTTGAAAAGGCTGCCCAATACAAATATATTAATTACTGACACATAAGCAGCTTCAGGGCTTTGTAACAAAGGTGGTAGAGGGACAGAATTTTACAGCAGCACACATGGGTCCAGTGGCATGTGGCATGGAAACTGCATGGGCAATGGAAAAGAAACAAGGTTGAAATACAGGGAGCCAGATGTTCCTCTGTGGGAAAAGTTTCCAGTAGGCTTGTTAAACTGTAGCCTGAGTTCAGCTCACTGAAGTCAAAGTACAAGTCCTTACCTATTAGAAAAATGGGTCAATAATGTAGCACTGCCATTGTATATATGCCCTTACGATGTGCATGTTTGCTTCCCTTCTCGAAATGCGTTGTGCAATAAAATCCATTTGTTTTTTCCTGAGAGATCCGGTAAGCAACCATAGAAATGGAAATAAATGCCTAATGTGAACCGTGAATGTATGTGATCCTACCAATAAAAATTTACCAACTATGCTGAGGAAAATTAGTGAATTCTGTTTCCTGACTGCCATATGAAAAGGCAATTAAAAAAACATACTACAGAGAGATCTTCTAGTTTGGGCTCCAGAGGAAAGTGAGAGAAAGCCACCATTCTTCCTCTTTGCTATTCAGTCATTCCTGAAGCAGTTCCTGACCTACATCCTTCTCAGAGCTCTGTCCCAGGCAAGTTACAGTTCAAGAACTAAATGGAAAAGCAAAGTCCCCATGTGTCTGGTTAAAGGACTGAAAGGAGAGCTTTTTGCCACTGGAACTATATCAGAGAGATTAGAGAAAGAAGCTTGGGTAAGTTGCCCCTTAAAGTTTTATGAACTTAGGGGACTTAACACTGAGTGCTTTGATAAGCTAACTGTGAACAGCTTATCAAAAACTTAAGAGCCCAAGGGCTGGAGAGATGGCTCAGTGGTTAAAAGCAGTGGCTCGGGCTGGAGAGATGGCCTAGCGGTTAAGAGCGCCGACCACTCTTACAGAGGACCCGGGTTCGATCCCCAGCACCCACATGGCGGCCGAGAGCCGTCTGAAACTCCAATTCCAGGAGAACTCCAGTTCCAGGGGAATCCGAGACCCTCTCCTGACCTCCACGGCATTGCACGACACGGGTGCACAAACCTGCATGCAGACAGTACATTGATACACATACGGAAATAAATAAAATTAAAAAAATAAATAAAAAATAAAAGCAGTGGTTCTTCTTGCAGAGGACCCAGGTTCAATTCCCAGCACCCACATGGCAGCTATCAACTGTCTGTTTTATTATTAATTATTATTTTGGTCTTTTTGAGACAGGGTCTCCCTTTAGTCCCAGCTGGCCTGGAACTTGCTCTGTATACCAGGCTGGCCTTGAACTCACATAGATCCTCCTGCCTCTTCCTCCTGTGTACTGGGATTAAAGGCATGCGCCACAATGCCCGGGTGTTTATTATTTTTATTTTATGTGTATGAGTATATTGCCTGAATGTAAGTGCACCTGTGTCAGTGCCCATGGAGGTCAGAAGAGGGCATCAGATTCCCCCTGAAACTGGAGTAAGGATGATTGTTAGTCACCATGTGGATGCTGGGAATCAAACCCAGGTCCTCTGCAAGAACAGCCAGTGCTCTTAACCACTGAGCCATCTCTCCAGCCCCATAAATTTAAAAACCTACAGCAGCTGGCACCACTTTACTGAGAAATATCAAAGGCTCTGAAGAAGTTAACGATGAGGAAACACTCCCCAGAATACTGGATGGGACCTCTGCAGCCTGAACCCTACCGGGCGAGTGTCTGCTCATTAGAAATATCAATATGCTCCATAAGACTGTAGCAAGACCCACAATCCAACATCCAATGTCTAGGATATAATCCAGAGATACTCAGATAGGGAAAAACAAAACAAAACAGGGAAATACCCACTTGTGAGAAAAGATAAGCTAATGCTGAAAGTGATGCAAATGTTGGACTGATCTGAGGTCTGTAACCAGTGGGATTGTGTACTCCATGACCTTTACTTGTTTTTATCCTGGGAGGATGTTTAATAGCAAAAGCATTTGCAAGTGTAATTAAAGGTAGTAATCAGCTAACCTTGAAGTAGTGAGGCTGGCCCGAATTATTCTGGGGGCCCATATGATCAGAAGCAATGATATGTCTCCACCTGGTAGTAGAAGGGAAAGGCAGAGAGATTGGCAACATGAATTTTCAGTTTTCCTTTCCTGAATTAGAACGGACCACCCAGGGGGGTCTCTAGAAGCTGGGAAAAAACAGTACCTGACAGCCAGCAAGGAATAGAGACTCATTCCTAACTCACATAGTAACCCACAGTGACCTTGAAAATAAATTTTCTTGGGGCTGGAGGGATGGCCTAGCGGTTAAGAGCGACGACCGCTCTTGCAGAGGACCCGGGTTCGATCCCCAGCACCCACATGGCGGCTGAGAACCGTCTGTGACTCCGGTTCCAGGAGAACTCCAGTTCCAGGGGAATCCGAGACCGTCTTCTGACCTCACAAGATACGCGGCAGTCGCACACAAGCGGTGCAACAGCATACAGACCTCATGCAGACAATACTAAGTCATAACACATAAAAATAAATAAGATAAATAAAAATTAAAAAAAAAAGGAAAAGAAAAATTTTCAAAAAAAAAAAGCTGGGCATGTTGGCGCATGCCTTTAATCCTAGCCTTTTTGAGTCAGATCAGTCCGATTTCTGTGAGTTCAAGCCCACCTGGTTCTAAGAGTAGCTCCAGGCCAGCCGGGGACGTAAAGGTAGACCCATCTCAAAAAATCCAAAAAAAAAAAAAAAGGAAAATTTTCTCCCAGAGCATCCAAGTAAGGCCCTAGCCTCCTGACATTTCAACAGAGACTCCCAGTTCACCCACTGCATTGCTGCATTGGGTGTCAAACCTTGGGCTTCATGCATGCTAGGCAAATGCTCTACTACTGGTCTGTATCACAGCTCATTTTACCTTTTCAGACAAAATCTCACCATGTTCCCAGAATGGCCTTGAATTCACTTTGTAGCCCAGAGTGCCCTTGAATTTTTTAATCCCCCTGTGTCAGCCTCCCAGGCAGCTAGGATTGTAGCTCTGCCTCCACTAGGCCAATGTACTGAACCCAAAGTTCTGACCCACAGAAAATGATACAATTAAAGGCTATTATTTTAAGTTGTTATGTTTGTGGTAATTTCTTAAGGCCACAATGAAAAGCCATTTTTTAATTAATTTATTTATTTCTGTATGTGTAATGAATGTACTGTCTGCATGCCGTTCTGTGCACCCGTGTCGTGCAAGGCGAGGAGGTCAGAAGAGGGTCTCAGGATTCCCCTGGAACTGAGTCTCCTGGAAGTGGAGTTTTCAGACGGTTCTCGGCCGCCATGTGGGTGCGGGGATCGAAAACCGGTCCTCTGCTGTAAGAGCGGGCGGCGCTCTTAAAACTGCTAGGCCATCTCTCCAGCCTCCGAAAAGCATTTTACACACACACACCACACACACACACACACACACACACACACACTATTAGAAGCTGGGTGTGGTGGCACATGCCTTTAATCCCAGCACTTGGGAGGCAGAGCTAGGTGGATCTCTGTGAGTTCAAGGCAGCCTAGTCTACTTAGTGAGTTCTAGGCCAGCCAGGGCTACAGTAAAAGTAAAGTTGTACCATTGAAAAATACCAGTTTGGGAGCTGGACAGATGGTCTAAGTGGTTAAGAGCACTGACTGCTCTTGCAGAGGATCTGGGTTCGATCCCCAGCACCCACATGGTGGCTGAGAACGGCCTTTAACTCCAGTTCCAGGGGAATCCGACACCCTCTTCTGACCTCCTCGGCATTGCACGACACGGGTGCACAGACTTGCATGCAGACAGTACATTCATACACATACAAAAAATATAAATAAAAATTTAAAAATTAAAAAAAAGAAAATACCAGTTTGGACTAATATTGTGTTTGTAATGTGGCATTTGTCAAAAGGCAGTCTTCCTTTTCTGTTGCCTTTGTTGGACATGCTGGGTAGAAGACCAAGGACAAGGTTTTATGGGGCTGATTTCATTTTTTGATGCTAAGTATTATAAATCAGTTGGCCTCAGGCCCTTCAACTTTTGGGTTATTTCTACATTGAGCTGCTTAGAGATAATGACTCCTTAGACTTGAAAGGGAATTGGTGTCCTTTCTGTACCCCCTTCCATTTCCCAGATGAAAAGCTGGGGCTGGTAGTGGCAGAGCTGGGACTGGATCCCATGTGTGCTGGCTCTGAGGTCCCTTTACCAGGTATTTTTGTCTTCATTCCCACAAGTGGTTTTTGTAAATGCAGTGTATGTGCAGACCATGGGTATGTGCGCAGTATGTGCACATGTTTGTGGAAGCTAGAGGTTGACTTCAGATGTCATCCCAATTGCTCTCCACCATACTGTTTTTTGAGACAGGGTCTCTTAATGAACCTGGAGCTCACCAAGTCAGCTAGGGTGGTGGACCAGCAAACTCCAGGGACCTGCACTGGGATTTCAGGCACACAGCTTTTTATATGGGCAGTGGGATTCCAAACCCATGTCCTCATGCTTATACAGCAAGTACTTTACCAACTGAGCCATCTCCCCAGCCCTCTCTCTGGCCTTTTTAAAGTCCTGATAATCTTCCACCATCAGAAATTCTTGATTGATCTTCCTTAGATTTCATGGTCCAGTGTTTTCTGGCAGGTTCAGTTGTTCACTTTGTGCAGGGGATGACTCCATATGTGACTTCTATGGTGCTAAGGTCATGTCACCTTCCCTCAGCAGTACAGCTGTCTAGGGAGAAGATATGTGTTTATGTAGTCAGACTTCTGGGAAGGGTGTAGATGCTCTCACTTTGCCCATCTACCTAGCTAGCTATTTGTCATCAGTTCTTTGAGCCTTGCTCAATCTCAAGTGTAAGAATTAACATTGTTTTTCAGTTTCCTCATATTAACTTACTTAGTTGCTTTTTTTTTTAATTAAAAAAAAAAGTCAGCGAGGTGTGGTGGTACATGCCTTTAATCCCAGCACTCAGGAGGCAGAGGCAGGTAGATCTCTGTGAGTTCAAGGCCAGCCTGGTCTACATAGTGACCTCCAGGCCAGCTGGGACTAAAAGGAGACTCTGTCTCAAAGAAACAAACAAACAAAAAAGTACACTTAGAAAGAGAATGAAGGAGCCATCTCTTGCTATTCTGCAGTAATACAGTCGAGGGTTCAAGGATAAGGTAGGAGTCCATTATCATCAGCTGTGAAAGTTGATTTATGGTCCAGTAAGATGACTCTGCCTATAATGGTGTTTGCCACCAAGCCTGACAACCTGAGTTACATACCTAGGACCCACACAATGGAAGGAGAGAACTGACTCCTGCAAATTGCCCTCTGACCTCTACACACAGGTTTGTCCAACACATACTCGACACACATAAAAAGATAAATCAATAAATTAATTTTTCAAAAGTTCACTCATAGGGTCTAGAGAAATGGCACAGTTCTTAAAAGCACTTACTGCTCTTAAAGAAGACTTGGGTTTAGTGCCCAGCACCTACATGATGGCTAACATCTCTCTATAACTCCAATTCCAGTGGCTCTTAGGCCCTCTTCTGACCTCCATGGGCACTACACACATGGTGTACTTACAGGCATGCAAGCAAAACGTTTATATACATAAAGTAAGAATAAAAATGGTTTTTTAGAATTTTTAAGTTTATAACACTGAGTAGACTTTTAAGCCTGTTAAAGATGAATTTTTTGGAAATTACAAGCATCATATTATCTTCTTTGTTTGGTCAATACAGAAGTTTACCTCTTGATTCTTCGATAAAGATCAAGCTTTTCAAGGAAGGCAGTTGCTCACTCCACAACAGCAGCTTTAGCCAACTCCCTTCACTGTGAACAGTGGACTATGTTTTTGCCCACAGAGAGCAAGAGTATTAGTGTCCAGATCTGGACACAAAGCTGATTCTATCACTTCAGAGTTATGTGTTCCTTGGCAGCCTTTTCTTTTTTTTAAGAAAGCAGTTTTAGGTTCACAGAAAAACTGAGCAGGAAATGGATAGCTTTCCCATACATGTTCCATTCTACACATCCCCCACATAGCAGCCGTTACTGGAATAGACATTTGTTTTTGTGGGGGTTGGTTGGTTGGGTGGGTTCGTTGGTTGGATTTTTGTTGGTTTTTTGTTTTGTTTTGTTTTGTTTTAGTCTTTCTGAGACAGGGTCTCCCTTTAGTCCCAGCTGGCCTGTAGCTTGCTTTTGCTCTGTAAACCAGGCTGGCCTTGAACTCACAGAGATCTGCCTGCCTCTGACTCAGAAGTGCTGGGATTAAAGGTGTGTGCCACCATGCCTGATTGGAGTAGACATTTGTTATACCACTCAAAGCCTTTGCCAACTTTTAAGATGAATTTTTACAACTTTAGAAAATGGCAGCTGGGTGTGGTGGCACATGCCTTTAATCCCAGCACTTGGGAGGCAGAGGCAGGTAGGTCTCTGAGTTCAAGGCCAGCCTGCTCTATATGAGTTCCCAGCTGGGGCTACAGGGAGACTGTCAGAGAGAGAGACAGAGAGACAGAGACAGAGGGAGACAGAGGGAGGGAGAGGGAGAGGGAGGGATAAAACAGTTTATTGTTGTGCTGTTGATGCTATTTAATGGGAATACTTTCAGAGCAACCAGATTTGTAGCAAGTAGAGTAAAATGTTGGTAGTGGAAATTGTATCCAGGCACCAAAGATATTTTTAGGAATGCAGACTACAAAACATTCCATTCAAATGGAAAAAAGACAAGGAAATTGCTTAAGTTCCCCATATAGGCTCTTTATACTGCTGGTCTCTGGGCTTCTGGGACAGTATTCCAACAGGAAAGACAGGGCAGAGGCTAACCATAGGCTCCCAGGACTTCCAGTGGCCTTACTATGTTTCTTTCCTAGACTCCTTAATTATTTAAAGTGCACAAAGCAAAATAAAGTTAATTTCTATTGGGTAATAATTTGTATGAGATTCAGTACATTTTTTTTTCCCTTGTGTCAGATAAAGGCAAATGATACTGAAGCAGCCCATGGTTCTTTCAGCAAGAGCCCCCCCGCCCCCAGCTCTTTGCTTGTTCTGAAGCAGTGATGATTGAGATTAAACAGCATTCACACAACACTAGGGTTGCCTGTTAGTTTTCTATTACTACTAAAATTAGTAAATAACCTTAACCTTGGCATCTTAAACTTCATCCTAAAATCTGAGTAATTGTTAAATAGTTTGTGCCACATTACTATTATAGAACAGCACACAGATTTTTCTTTGAAATAGCAGCAGAGTGCCTCAGGGTCATTTCTTATCCAAGTCCATATGAACAAGAGTGTTTTGTGACTCTAGGTCTCAGCTTCAACTCTGTGTGTGTCTTACATTGGACCAGATAAAAAGGAAGACATTGTTCACTCCTCAGGTGTGTAAACCTGCAGAGATTTCCCTGGTGAGACATGTTCAGGAGAATTTTTATATCCCTTCAGCTAATAAAAGTACTTTTCATCTTCTGTGCCTTTTTGTTCTCATGACACATGTGTTCTAATTTGCTTCTTCATTCCTGTGAAAAAACACTTTGACCAAAACCAACTTGGGGAGGAAAGGGTTTATTTGTCTTACATCTCCTGGGTCACAGTTCATCACTGAGGGAGCCCAACATAGGAACTCAGGGCAGGAACCTGGACACAGAAGCACAGACCATGGAGGAACACTGTTTGTTGTTGGCTTGCTCCCCTGGCCCATGTTCAACCTACTTTTTATTTTTTTTTTTTGGGTGGGGTTCTTTTCAAGACAGGGTCTCCCTGTAGCCTCAGCTATCCTGGAACTCACTCTGTAGACCACGCTGACCTTGAACTCACAAAGATCCGCCTGCCTCTCCCTCCCAAGTGCTAGGATTAAAGGCGTGCGCCACCACACCCTGCACTACCTGCTTTCTTATACAATAGAGGGCCACCTGCCCAAAGGTAGCACTGCCCACAATGGACTGGGCCTTCCTACATCACTTATCAATCAAAATACTCCACAGATGGTGCCACAGCCCAGTCCAATGATCCATTTCCCCAATCCAGGTGCTTTCCACCCAGGTGTGTCAAGTTGATACTAAAGCCATCCAGAACAACATGGAACAATATTAATATGAAAAGTTACACCTAGGATTGGTATGATAGTTTGAATGAGAATATCCCCATAGGCTCCAGCATTTAAACATTTTGTCCCCAATTGGTGATACTGTTTTAGGAGGTTTTAGGAGGTGGGATCTTACTAGAGGGAAGCATGTTTCTGGGGGTAGCCTTTGAGGGTTCTTAAGTCTTGCCAGATTTTCCAGTCCCTCTCTGCTTCTTGTACCTACTCGAAGGTGTGATTGCTCTGCTATCTGCTTCAGCCACCTCTGCCACCATGCCTCCCCTGCCATTATGGACTCTTAACTGTAAGCCAAATAGATTCTTCCTTCTGTAAGCTGCCTTAGTCATAGAGTTTTACCACAGCCACAGAAAAGTAACTGTAGTAAGTGGTCAGTTCCACAATGGGACAAGCCATAGAGAAAGTACATGCAAGAGGACACATGGCACAGTACAATTCCAAATACAAAATGGTCATTGATTCAAATGCTACATGCCATTATATAGGCAACATGACATCACCTCCCAGGGGCCAATCCCAAACCTTTTATCATCACATCATCCCAATTTGTGGGGATAGACAGATAGGTCCTGTGACCCTCAATTAGACCTCTGGGACAAGCTGGCTGGAAATGTTAGCTCATGCACACACCTAAGCTCAGATCAGACACACCCACATCTCCCCCTTTTTTGTATTAGCTTCCACAAGCTCAGAGAGCAACATAGAAATGGTGGTCAATTACCTTTGACTGGCTAAAGTGGCCATGACTGCTCTGTAAAAGTACTAAGACTAGGTCAGGTATGGTGGTGCACACCTTTAATCCCAGCACTCAGGAGGCAGAGGCATGTGGATCTCTGTGAGTTCAAAGCCAGCCTGGTCTACATAGTGAGTTCCAGGACAGCAGGACAGCTGGGACTACAGGGAGACCCTGTCTCAAAAAGACCAAACACACACACACACACACACACACACACACACACACACATACACACACTAAGACTGATTAATGCCCAAATAAAAAAATACAGAGGAAACCAACCAGTAAATACAAGCAACATTCACATAAACCCAATTTTTGCAAACATTTGTGTCCAACTTTACACAGATAGGGAACTTAGTTGTGCCCCAAAGTCAAAATCCAGCTGGAAAGGCATGCACATACAATTAGGCTGACCAAATGAAAGTCCAGTCTGTATTTGTTGTGATCTCACAATTATTCACCCTCATCTCCAGCCCTTAAAACCTAGTGTGCCCCCTTTTCTGTGTGTGGTCCCTGGGCCTTGGAGAAGGGGACAGAGAGGATGAGAATTAAAACAGTCCACTTTTCTTTGAAGTGACACATCATACTCTCTGGTCTGTCCAAGCTTTGCTTTAATGGGCTGGCAGCACATTCAGGGGTCTTTTTCAGTTTTACTAATAAAACACAAATAGTGAAAGGTACAGGCACTTAACAAACATTAATTATCATAAGTCAAATTATGGGCACAGACACAGATGCTTAGATGGTATCCTACCCTAGGAATTGTGGGTTTTGGGTAGAGAGATGACACTAGATTTATATTGTCTTTTAGCCACTAGAGGGTGCAAGCTTATGGTATCAGTCATGTGCTACCCCCCCACACACACAAACACACAAGGAGTGGGTTATATATAGCTAATTAAATTTTGGGGGTGATCTAATATTAGGCTGCTACTAACTGCACTATTTTCAGGGAAGTGAGGTATAGCTGATGAGTCTGCTTGATTCAAGAGACCATTTCCTTTTAATGATCTGCATAATGTTCTCTGGCACCATGAAGATCAGCTGTCCATTTGCAGAGTGAGGTCTCAACATAATTTTTCCTTTTTATGCTAACGCCATGTTGTCTTCGGGAGTAGGGTCTTACCAACTGTCCTTTTTTGTGTGTACCCCAACATCACAAGCAAATAGCCTTTGTTTTGGGGGGCTTTTAGAGCCCCCTAGCCAACAGCTCCTTGGGGGAAGGTAGCTCATAACTGGCACCAAAGCTTTTATTTACTCATATGTCTTACCTGAGCAAAATTTAGAGGTAGGGCATTAATCCAAAAGGACAGGTACAAATATCCATGTCACCATATTTTCTGGATCTTTAGATAAATCAGCTCCCCTACTTGTAGCAAAGTCCTCCTTTACTAATAGGTTTTATTTAACCATTAAGCTTTTAAATATTTCATAATTATACCTCACCCTGATACCCCTTCTGATTGAATTCACCTCCTATCTTTGTTCTTTTTAGGTGTGCGGGATATTTTTCCAACCGGTTTCATCTCTGTAAAATACGCAGACATTAGTATTAGGTATTAGATTAAACATAAACCAGGTCCAACATAGCATGAGAAGAGTCCATCTATTTGAACCAACTGTTGTGCATGAATGAGAGGCATAATTTAGTTAATTCTTTAGCACCTGTAGTCATGCTCTGGAACCTATCCAGTACAGTATTTAGGGGTTGTTACCCATGGCCTCCCTGTATTTCTCTAGTTTTGATAGACTCATTGGGCCTGACTCCAGCTGCCTAGCCCTGCACAGGTCCAAGGAGGGATGTATCTCCTTTTGATTCTGCTGTATTTGCTGATTAGCTGGGTTTGCCCTGTGGTCAAAACACAGCTTTCTTTTTAATTTTATTTATTTTGTATGTGTATGAACATACTGCCTGCATGTAGGTTTGTGCACCCATGTTGTGCAATGCCTCGGAGGTTAGAAGAGGGTTTCAGATTCCCGTGGAACTGGAGTTAAAGACGGTTCTCAGCCCCAGCACCCACTGCTTTCTTTTTACTGATACCATCTACCTGCTGGGAGAGGCCCCAACCAGGCAAACTGCTCCTACCTCCAGCAAGATTTTTCTCAGCATAAAAAAGGTACTCTGTTTAACTTGGAGGATTCATTTTACCCACCCCTGAACAGTTTTTATTCTTTGTATACCTCTTGTGAACTGTCCCTCTGGCTTTAAAGCCTTCCAGTGGCTTTTCAGCACAGAATTTGGCTTTGGTTCCTTTTAAAATTAATTTTACTTTTTATTTTTTGTTTTCTGGAGATAAAGAATATCTGTCTAACAGATCTCATCCCAACTATAAGGAGTCATTGCCATAATAATAGACTCTTTTTTTTTTTAAATAATAGACTCTTAACCCAGAGAGATGCCAACAGAAACAGGCAGTTGGACTTCTGTGCCTGTGACTCAAGTAGCCTGAGGTCCCTATGTGTCACCCCGTGTGTTGGTTCCCTGCAAAGTGGCCTTTTCTCAGACTTTTCCCATTTTTTTCTTGATGTTCAGATTGGCAAATCTTTCTGCTGGTGGCTTCTGGTCCATCTTTTATAGTCTAAGTACAGATACTTCTCATGGGCTCTCAAATTGTTCATGGCTCTGTCTGTGGGAATATACAAGCAAACCCTTTTTCTACAGTTAGTAGTGGATCCCCCCTCCCCCGTCCCAACATTGTGCCCTGCTATAGCACCAGTGGCATTAATTATGGCCTGTCAGGGAGCTCCAATGTTTATGGATTAGAGTTGTCGTTTTTTATTTTAAAATTGAAAAATTGGCCAGGTGTGGTGGTGCACGCCTTTAATCCCAGCACTTGGGAGGCAGAGAGTGGCAGATCTCTGTGAGTTCAAAGCCAGCCTGGTCTACAGATCGAGCTCCAGGCCAGCTGGGACTAAAGGGAGACCCTGTCTCAAAAATACAAAAAAAAAAAAAAAAACAAAAAAAAAGAAAAAGAAAAATTGACGAAAAGTTTACAGTAGAGAGTACTCTGTAAACTGTATCCCAGAGGAACCCATATTCCCCAACCCCTTTTTTGTATTAGTACCATAAATAGAACAGTCTCTATTGTTTTTTAGACTTATATTTTTATAATTTTTTGAAAGGTAGGAGTTACATTACATACCCATAGACAGGACCCAAGTTGTGAAGGTCCGCTAAGGCCCATCCAAACTGTCTCCTATTTGACTGTATAGTGTTGGTTTAAGGAGGTAAAACCCGTGTTTTCTTGAGCAAATTATTCTTCGCGTAGTAGGCAAAGGAAATGTCATAGGTAATATTTTTACAATGCAGAAAAATATGGAGAACACATATGTACATTTAATCCCAAAACTGTCACTGGGAACCTAGTACAAGTTAGGAGTAGATTAAATATTAACAACAATTTTTATCCCCAATTAGCTTAATTGTGTTACTATTTTTTATTGGAAATAGCTACTCAATTTTATTTAATACAGGCATTTTAATTTTTACTAAACCTTTACATACCAAATGATGCGTAGATAAAAGCTAGTGCAGCCGGGCATGGTGGTGAACATGCCTTTAATCCTAGCACTGGGAGGCAGGGCAGGCAAGATCTGTGTGAGTTCAAGGCCAGCCTGTCTAACACGCTTGTTCCAGGACAGTTGGGGCTACAAGAAGACCCTGTCTTGAAAAAGAAAAAAAAAAAAAAATAAAGGCTAGGGCAAAAAACAACTTTTTTTTTTTTTGTCTGAGACAGGGTCTCTCTTTAGTCCCAGCTGGCCTGGAGCTCACTTTCTAGACCAGGCGGGCCTTGAACTCACAGACATCCACCTGCCTCTGCCTCCCAAGTGCTAGGATTAAAGTTGTGCGCCACCACACCTGGCTGTAAAAACTGAAAATTTTTAAATAAACCTTGACCATATATACATTTTGTCTTTTTTTTAATAAATTTTTTAAAATTTTATTTATTTTCAGATGTGTATGAGTGTACTGTCTGCATGTAGGTTTGTGCACCCGTGTCGTGCAGTGCTGCGGAGGTCAGAAATGGGTGTCAAATTCCCCTGGAACTGGAGTTAAAGACAGCTCTCAGCCGCCATGTGGGTGCTGGGGATCGAACCTGGATCCTCTGCAAGAGCAGTCAGTGCTCTTAACGGCTAGGCCATCTCTCCAGGCCCACATTTTGTCTTTTAAACTACTTCCTTGAACCATGACCTTAGAGAAACAAAGCTTATTTATATAGTTTTATCCTTTACCTATTATTACAAACCTTTTATGACCTTTATTACTTGCATAGACTGTCTTACTGTCTCTATAATTTTTACTAAAATGTTTGTATATATGAAGATGGAACAGTTATTCTAAACACACCATTTTAAACTATGAACTTTAAGATGTCTTTGCAAGCTTGGGACCAGAGTCTAAATGACCAATTTTCTTTAAATATTTGGAGATGTTTTATCTAGGCTTGGCAGAAAACTGTTTTCTCCAAAGATTTTTTTTTTTTTTAGTGTTCAAAAGGCCTACATATAAAATATATTTAAATATAAGCATGGCTGGCATCATGGCACACGCCTTTAATCCTAGCACTTGGGAGGCAGAGGCAGGCAGATCTCCTGTGAGTTCAAGACCAGCGTGGTCTACAGAGCGAGTTCCAGGACAGCTAGGGATACAGGGAGACCCTGTCTCAAAAAGACCAAAAAAATAAAAATATAAATAAATAAATAAATAAATAAAGGCATGGATTGCATCCTGGAATTGCATTTGGAGTAGAAGTAATTATTTCTTAAAATTAACTTATATCTTTAAAGTCTAAAAACTTTATTGTAATTTAACAGCTTTAGTTTACACAAGAACCTGTTAGAGATTACCTAAAATTTTTGCCTCAGTTGTTGAAGGAGTGGAACCAGTAGGTGGCAGTATATACTTGTTGGGCTCAATCTGCCACACTCACACAAGAAAGATGGGGGGGTGCACAAATAGTAGAGAAAAGTTTTAATTGAACGTTGGTTACAAGTGAGCAGAAAGGAAGCCAAAACAATCAGCAACCAAGACAGAAAGACAAAGCAGACAATGCATTGGGGCTGAGCACACTCCCATGGGACTGGAGGGCATCAGCCCCAAGACCCTATCCCTCATAGCTTTTATTCCCAATTAGGAGATTTCCACTATGGTCATGGTGACCCCTCCTCTGATTGGTGGGGTCTTGGTGGTTGAGGACCAGGCTGTCTTTCATTGGATATGTCCACATGCTCTGAAATTTCTTTGTTCTCATTGTTTTGCCTGGTCTGGACTTTTTCTTTTTCTTATCTATAGAGTGTTTAACTGCAAGAGGGGAGTTAGTCTGGGCGGTCTCCTTCTTGGCAGAAGTTAAATTACTTCATATCTAACTAATAAAGTTACCTATGAGAATCAATTTATCTATGCCATGCTCTTGTTTTTTTGGTTGTTAGCCTAAGCCTTTAACAGCAGAGCTATCCCTCCAGCCCTTTGCTTTTGTTTTTTTTTTTTGTTGTTGTTGTTGTTGTTTTTCTTTTCGAGACAGGGTCTCCCTGTAGCTCCAGCTGTCCTGGAACTCACTCTGTAGACCAGGCTGGCCTTGAACTCACAAAGATCTGCCTGCTTCTGCCTCCTGAGTGGTAGGATTAAAGCGTGCACCACCACGCCCAGCTGCTTTTGTTTTTTGAAGCCCAGGGTTGAACTCTAGGCCAAGATGGAGTTAGCTTGGTCCCCACATACTCAGTAAAACATTTAATTGGTACTATACATTTGTAATTTCATTAGTTATCTTTTTTTAAATTTTATTTATTTTTGTATGTGTATGAGTGTACTGTCTGCATGTAGGTTTGTGCACCCGTGTCGTGCAGTGCCGCAGTCAGAAGAGGGTCTCAGATTCCCCTGGAACTGGAGTTCTCCTGGAATTGGAGTTACAGATGGTTCTTAGCCACCATGTGGGTGCTGGGGACCAAACCAGGGTCCTCTGCAAGAGCATTCGGTGCTTTTAACCACTAGGCGATCTCTCCAGCCCCTAGTTATCTTTAATAAAGATAAATAAAATATAGATAAATGATAACGATAACCTTTGTTGAAATTAATTTATCTGTTAAGTCGTTTTGATTATATTAACCAGCCTGAGTCTGGGCTGGAAGGGCCAATTCCATCCCAGAGTCAGCCTTTTAATAAGTCCAAATAGTATGTAAATATACATTAATAATAATTTATACAAGACCAATTAAAAATTTATAATACCAAAAGTATAAAACAAATAGCTTTTATTATTTGGATTTGTCCACATTTCTTTATAGTTGACTCTTTAACAGACAGAAAACTATTAATTTTTTTTTTTAATTTCTGTATGTATATCGATGTCTGTATGCAGGTCTGTGCACCCATGTCGTGCAATGCCCATGGAGGTCAAAAGAGGGTGTCAAATTCCCCTGGAACTGGAGTTCTCCTGGAATTGGAGTTTCAGACGGTTCTTAGCCACCATGTGGGTGCTGGGGATCGAACCCGGGTCCTCTGCAAGAGCCATCGGTGCTCTTAACCGCTAGGCCGTCTCTCCAGCCCAGAAACCTATAAAATTTTAAGAGGTTAAAATATAAACATTGGTGCTAGAGAAATGATTCAGCAGTTAAGAGCACCAACTGCTCTTGCAGAGGAACCGGGTTTGATTCCTAGCACCCACGTGGCAGCTCAGAACTGTCTTTAAGCCAGGCGTGGTGACACACACCTTTAATCCTACCACTCAGGAGGCAGAGGCAGGTGGATCTCTGTGAGTTCAAGGCAAGCCTGGTCTACAGAGGGAGTTTCAGGCCAGCTGGGGCTATAGGGAGACCCTGTCTCAAAAAGACAAAAAAAAAATAATAAAATAGAAACATGCATTCACACACAGTTTTTGTTTGTTTATTTATTTTTTTCACATAAATTTATTTTTATTTTTATTTATTTTTTTTTTATTAATTTTATTTATTTCTGTATGTGTATGAATGTACTGTCTGCATGCAGGTCTGTGCACCCGTGTCGTGCAATGCCGCGGAGGTCAGAAGAGGGTCTCGGATTCCCCTGGAACTGGAGTTCTCCTGGAATTGGAGCTTCAGACGGTTTTCAGCCACCATATGGGTGCTGGGGATCGAACCCGGGTCCTCTGTAAGAGCGGTCGGCGCTCTTAACCGCTAGGCCATCTCTCCAGCCCTATTTCCCGTGTTCCCACCGATTCCCCCACCTGCCAGAGCTCATGCATTCTGCCAAACATGCTTTTCATCTCTCAGTCTTTCTCAATATTCTCCATGAGGAAGTTGACTGTTTTGAGCAGAAGTTCACTCAGTCAGTTCTTTGATGCAGTCCTTTCTGTTGTTGTTGTTGTTTCCAATATGGATTACGCCAAACTGCTTTGGACAAAAGCTCAGGGGGCCCTACACAAGAAATACTTACAACTAGGTAATTGGCACTAGCATCTACAGATGAGGGATACCATTTGTCGTTTGTTTTTCTGGGACTGTGTTACTTCACTCAGCATAATGTCCTCTAGCTCCAGCCATTTTCCTGCAAAGCTCGTGATGTTGTCTTTCTTTACTGCTGCATAGAACTCCATTGTGTAGATGTACATTTTCTCTATTTCTCTATCCACTCGTCAGTTGAGGGGCATTTGGGTTGGTTCCAGCTCCTTGCTATTGTGAAGAGAGCTGCAATAAACATGGCTGTGCATGTATCTCTGTGGTTGGGTGAGTTTTGAGGGTACATGCCAAGGAGTGGAATGGCTGGGACGGGTGCCAAGTTCATTCCAAGTCTTCCAAGGGTTCTCCACACTGCTTTCCATAGTGGCTGTACAAGTTTACATTCCCACCAGCAGTGGATGAGTGTTCCCCTTTCCCCACAACCTCTCCAGCACTTGGTATCATTTGTTTTCTTGATCCTAGCCAGTCTTACCGTTTGGTAAGATGATATCTTAAAAGGGGTTTGTTGATTTTGATGTCTTAATGAATTAGTGAGAGGACAATTCTAAGGTAGTGTCCTCAGACACGTCTAATTAGCTCACTTGTGAAAGTCTCTGTTCCAGCTCTTTTTGCTCTCAATCTATTTGAGTGGGTCAGTTGTTTTCTCTTTTTTTTCTTTGTTCTTTTTTGAGTAGTTTATATATTCTGGAAATCAGAGTGCTTGTCAGATGTAATCTGCAGTGAAGGTTTCCCTCCTCCCCCTCGTGGGAAATTTCTCTTCACTTCCTTGATTGTTTCGTTTTGATTGTCAGAGCGTTTTGGTTTAATGATGGTCCCTTTGTCAATTGTCCACCTTAATTGTTGGCGCTTGCTGTTCTGATTAGGAAGTCTTTTCCTATGCACGTAATGTCTTTATAGTTTGCTGCCAAAACTTGTTTTTCTTTCTTAATCACCGTCAGAGTTTTGGGGTTTCCACGTTGCGTCCTTTAATCCATCTGGAGTTGACTTTTGTACAAGGGCAAGAGGTAGGGGTTTAATTTCAAATTCTCTACAAGTGGGGATCCAGTTTTTTGTCCAACACACCAAACCTTTGCTGAAGAATTGCCGGTCTTTTCCCTTCCCATTTGTGGCTTCTTGGCCCCCTTGGTCCAAAATATAAAGATGGCTGAAATAGTATGTGCCAGATTTGATCTATTCCGGTTTGTTCCATTGG
>VZQC01000426.1:280093-304347 GCA_009823505.1 Rhizomys pruinosus
CTCTGCAAGAGCAGTCGGTGCTCTTAACCGCCAGGCCATCTCTCCAGTCCGTATTTCTACTTCTTTTTGGAGCTTCTCGATCTCTTTGGTTCGCTGGTTGGTTTCTTTATCTTTTTCAGCATGGGATCTTTTCAGTGTTTCTACTTCCTTCCAGAGCTTGTCATTCTCTCTCTCTAGGTCCTTCTTGAGTACCTCGTTCTCTTTTCTTAGTTCTTTGATTTATTCTTTATAATCTTGTAGTTCTTTAAATATGTTCCCAATTGTGTTTCTAATATCTGTGTCCTGGAGCATCCACAGAGGGATCCCACTGCAGGAGTCTTCCATAGGGTTGGTAGAGTTTGGCCCGGGATTATCCTGCCCCTTTCCAGTGTTGTCTCTTCTTCGTGATCCTGGCATATGGGCTTCTCCTTGCCTGTATTCCAATGTGAGTCCTAAATTCCTCTTCACTGTGTTGAAGGCTTGCTTTGCTTGCCTCCTTCAGATGCCTCTTCATAATAGGAACCCCCAGTACCTTCCGCTGGGCTCAGGAGATCTCAGATCTCAAGAGTCACACAAGCCCACCTTTAATACTGGCTGGGAGAATAACTCCACCCCCACAGCCACAAGATCCAATCAAGCCAAAGATACCACCTTTAATCCCAGCTGGGAGGATAATTCCGACCCCACAGCTACAAATGCCAATCAAGCCAAAGACAGCTGGATTAAGGGATCAACAATCAGCTTTGCTGAGGCACCCAGTTCCTACCTGTGTCCTGCTCTTCCTTCCGCTGGCCTCAGGAGATCTCATACACATAGTTTTTAAGGTGGCCTGTAGTGAGGAAATTACATTATTGTTTTATACTCAAAGAGAAACACAAAAGTTTTTTTTTTAATATCCATTTAAATTGGACCAAAAATTTTAATTCATGTTGTTAATGAGAATTTTTACACATAGCAAGAGGTAGTTCATTTGAGCTAGGGTTTCCCTGTAGCAGTTACCTTGAAACTCCATAGGAAGACTTGGCTGGCCTCTAACTCCCACAGAAGTCCGCCTGCCTCTGGCTTTGGAGTGTTGAAATTAAAAGCCCGTTTTACACCATGTTAATTTTAAATGAATTTTTTTTTTTTTATGTGCGTGAATGCACTGTCTGCATGTAGGTCTGTGTACCCGTGTCGTGCAATGCTGCAGAGGTCAGAAGAGAGTGTCGGATTCCCCCAGAACTGGAGTTCTCCTGGAAATGGAGTGACAGATGGTTCTCAGCCACTCTGTGGGTGCTGGGGATCGAACACGGCTCCTCTGAAAGAGCATTCAGCGCTCCCAACCACTAGGCCATCTCTCCAGCCCCTACACCATGTTAATTTTAAAAGACAATTCAAAGTAGATATAAACATGAGGTCTAAGATGAATTGTTAGTGAAGTATGCTGGGAGCCAGTTGAAGGGGCCCATGCTGCTAAGGAAGGCTACCAGCCCGAGGGCTTTCACAGACACCACCTGCCCCCAAAATTGATATTCCACAGCCAATGCCATGCAGTCAATTACCTGAAACCCAAATATGTCTGGCCTAAGAGCTGTTCACTCCTCAGAGCCCCTTTCCTATGTATCTTCACCACCAGTTGAAAGATCCATCGTCTCACAACTAAACATCCAGCCATTCCAGAGCTCAGGGCCAATCAGCTAGTTTACTACCCAACTGTGGGTCTAATAGCCTATATTTATGCCAGCAAAAGCACAAAATAACTAACCTTGGATCAAGTTAAATGATACAAATCATAAGAACACAAAGACACTTAACCATAAAAATGACCAAAAACCCAAATTGTTACACAGTTCCACCCAGAAACATATTGAAACAATGATAAAACTTCCTAAAATGAAGACCAAGACAAATTGTAAAAAGGTTAAAAATATTAGAAATGTTTACAATACCATTTTTTAACTTTCAGTTTAAGGAGGAAAACATATCTTTTAAAAGCTGTTGAAGTTGGCTGTAAAAAGACCTTAACTTGCATTAAAATAGCCTAGGCCTCTGTCTTTTTTTTTTTTAAATTTTATTTATTTTCTTGAAATGTATGAATGTAGTGTCTGCATGTAGGTTTGTACACCCGTGCTGTGCAATGCCACGGAGGTCAGAAGAGGGTCTCGGATTCCCCTGGAACTGGAGTTCTCCTGGAATTGGAGTTACAGACGGTTTTCATCCCATGTGGGTGCTGGGGATCGAACCCGGCTCCTCTGCAAGAGCAGTCAGCGCTCTTAACCGCTAGGCTATCTCTCCAGCCCCAGGCCTCTGTCTTTTAGAGTTACCCAGCATCTTAATTTACATTAGGAAAATGACTGGGAAACCAGTAGCAAGTTCTGAGAGTTGTAGGAAGGAGTCTCTTTAACTGGCAGTTTTGATATACAATGTTTCAGGTACAAGTCTCTTTGGAAAATTAGGAGAAACAGCAAAGGAGAAAATTTGAAAGAATTCCAATTTGTTTCCAAAGTAGAGATGGGCAGGACTTCTGGTCTTCCAGAGATCGGCATAATAAAAAGTCTGAGTTCAAACAGGCATCTTCTGAAACCAACCCAGGTGGTAAAACCAGTTCTGTGCAGTGAGGAATAAGACAGGTTTTTGATATTGGATCCCAAAGTTTTCTTTTAGGCCTGTAAAAAATATTAAAAATGACCCCAAGGCCAAGCCTGAGGCTAATAGCCTCATAACTGTAAGAGTGATTAGTCCTTTAGCCAGCACACAACCATGAAGGTGATGGGCTTCGTGGTCAAACTCGGCTGGGAAGCTGCTGGCTTCCACAGCCTATGTGAGTGAACAACTAGCAAACATGTGGCTGGGAGCACAGTAGCTACAGACCAGGAAACTGTTGGTTTACTTTAGACCTCCATGCAACCTGATGGCTTTCTGGGCAAACTTGTGGGTGGGGAGGTAGTAACTCACAGACCCCACCCGGGCCAGGAAATCGCCTATTTCCATGGCCTGGATGCAAGCTGATGGCTTCATGAACAAACCTGTGATTAGCCAGGAGAGGAAACTGCCAACTTCTATGGCCTCATGTAAGCTGGTGGCTTCATGAACCAGCCAGGAAACTGCCAGTTTCCTCCACGCATGTAAAACCACATTGCCCCAAGTTGTTAGCCTTCCAGCCAGCCAACCAATTGTGGGAACCAGCCCCTTGTTTACACAAAGTAGAGATTAAGAACGAGAGAGAAAATTTAATAGCAAAGAACCAAGATTGTGGGGTTTACATACCCAAATTTCTCCAGGATTCCTTCAACCTCCACATTTGGGGGTACCAGTTGTAGTAAGTAGTCAGTTCTATGGTGGGACAAGCCATGGAGAAAGCACACACGAGAAAGCACATCCAGAGGACACATAGCAAGGTACAATTCCAAATACAAAATGCTCATTTATTCAAATGCAACATGTCATTGTATAGGCAGTGTGACATCTCCTCCTAGGGGTCAATCCCAAAGCTTTGTATCATCATGTCAGCCCAATTCGTGGTTGTAGACAGAGAGGTCCTGTGACCCTCACTTGGGCCTCTGGAACATGCTGGCTGGAAATGTTCGCTCACATACCTAAGCTCAGATCAGACACACCCACAAGTAACTAATACAGAAGTTTGTTCCAAGAGTAAGGTGTTGCCATGAAGATACTGACCATGTAGATTTTTGGAGGAATGTGGAAGACTTTGGGATTTTGGTCTAGAAAAGTGGTTGAATGTGGTAAGCAGAGCTCAATAGGCCATTCTGGTAGAAGCCTGAGAAAAGTAACGCTGAGAACAGTGTTATTCCAGAGGGAAATAAAGACTTAAGCAGCAATTGGGATATTTTGGCAGAGAATCAGGCTAGTAGAGTTTGCCCACTAAGAGCTTGCCTGACTCTAAGTTGAAAAGTAATGGACTAATTTCTTTAGCGGAGGAAATTTCAAGACAGCCTAAGCTGAGTGTGGTGGTGCACGCCTTTAATCCCAGCACTTGGGAGGCAGAGGCAGATGGATTTCTGTGAGTTCAAGGCCAGCCTGGTCTACATAGCGAATGCCAGGTCAGGTGGGACTAAAGGGAGACCCTGTCTCAAAAAGAAAAAAAGGAAAAAAAAGCCTAATGCAGAAAATAATGCCATGGCTACAAATGGTGAGTATTACAGAGATCAACAATGAAAAAGAGGAGTGAGGCAGAAGAAATATAGAATGTACAGTTTGAATTGAAGAAAAAGGACTAGGAAGATTAATATTGGAGCCAGTACATGTACTAAAGGAGAAGACTACAGTCACTAAGGAGAGGCCTACAGATTAGTGTTTAAATAATAGGAAGAATACCCTCAGGACAAGATCCTATGGAGCTAAGCTTTCTTGAGGAAGAAAAAACACTAAGGAGTTTTCTCCTAAAAAACACTAAGGAGTTTTCTCCTAAAAAACTGCAACCCACAAAAGCTGCTGTAATATAGATGAAGCAAACCAGAGTCCATCCCAAACTGGCAGCCCAACTTGGCATTGTTGTTCACATGTGCTGATTTTAGAAGCATGAAAGATGCAAGAGTAAAGGGGTTTCAGAGAACCACCAAGCCAAGCAGCATGCATCAGGGGCGTTCCTGTGTAAAGAATGTCCTAACAGGCCATTGGGTGAAGCTGTGAAGATGCTATATCTGTGAGACTCTGCCAAGGAGCACTGCTTGCAAGACGTGGTACCAGCCTAAGAAAGAGATGTACATTGCACATAGCAATGCTGGAGGGGCGGAGCCAGCTAAAGCCCTTTCAAAATAAAGTCCCAAAAGTTGGATATGGAGCTACTGGATTTGATAGTTGCCCTGAGAGTTTTGGGTCTTGCTTTGGCCCAGTATTTCCTCAGTATGCCCCTATTGTTCCCTTTTGGAATGAGAATGTGCATTCAGTTCCATTGTATTTTGGAAGTATGTAAAGTATGTAATTCTTTAAAACATTTTACAGGGATTTATAGTTAAAAGATTGCCTTGCCTTGAGTCTCAGAAGAGACTTTGGACTCTGGACTTTTGAATAGTGTTAAGATTGGTAAAGACTATAGGGACATCTAAGGATGGACTAAATGAATTTTCCATTTTATATGGTAATGAGCATATGTGGACCAGGGACTGGGATGCAGTGTTTGAATAAGAATGTCTCCAGTACGCTCCAAATATTTGGACATTTAATCCCCAGTTGGTAGCAGTGTTTGGGGAGGCTTTAGGAGGTGTGGCCATGCTGAAGGAAGCATGTCACTGAGGGTGGGATTTGAGAATTCTTAAGCCTTGCAGATTTCTTATCCCTCACTACTTCCTGTGCCTGTTTGAAGATGTGATTGGTTTGCTTTCTACACACACTAAAATAAAATAAATATTTTGAAGATTTATTTATCGTGTATGTATATATGTGTGTGTATGCATGAGTGCCTGCAGAGCCCAGAAGAGGGCAGGCCTCCTGGAACTGGAATTACAGGTGATTGTGAGCTGCCCAGTGTGGGTGCTGGGAACCAGACCTGGGTCCTCTATAAAAATAGCACATACTCTTAACTGCTGAGCCATTTATCCAGACCCATTTGTTGTTTGTTTTTGTTGTTTTTTTTTTTCAGACCCATTTGTTTTTGACACAGGGTCTTACTATGTAGCCTAGACTGGTCTTCAACTTGTGATCCACCTGCCTCAGCCTCCTGGGTGCTTGGAATTACATGAGTGCACCACCATATTCATATGACTTATAAACAGTGAATGCTGTCTGCATGAAGAAATGGAACTATGCTGAATATTCAAGGAGCCCTTCCCCTAGGGCCCATTTAAGTAATAGTCCTTCTCTTTCCCCAAAAGAGAGGGCCCATTATTCTGAGTTTATTAGTAATAACTTCTGGTATTTTTATCATATTATGTACTTCTAAGTCCTATAGTAGCCTTCTCCATTTTCTTAGAACTATGTTGGTATATGTAACTTTCTCATAACAAGTAGAAGAAAAAACTTGAAGAATTTTTCCCCCCAACTGTATTTAGAAGCTGAGCTCAGTGTCATGTATCCATAAGCTAAGGCAGGAGGATCACTTAAGTCATGAGCCAGGGAACATAACATGACTGTTTCTAAATAAATGCATATAAAAATAAGTGAGGGGTGGGCTGGAGAGATGGCCTAGTGGTTAAGAGTGCCGACCGTTCTTGCAGAGGACCTGGGTTCGATCCCCAGCATCCACATGGCAGCTGAGAACCATATGAAATTCCAGTTCCAGGGGAATCCGACACCCTCTTCTGACATCCACGGCATTGCATGACTCAGGTGCACAGACCTACATGCAGACAGAACATTCATATACATAAGAAAAAGAAAAAAAAAACTGAGGGGGCTGGAGAGATGGCTCAGCAGTGAAGAGCACCGACTGGTCTTGCAGAGGACCCGGGTTCAATTCCCAGCACCCACATGGAGGCTAAGAAAGGTCTTTAAGCCAGGCGTGGTGGCGCACACCTTTAATCCCAGCACTTGGGAGGCAGAGGCAGGTGGATCTTTGTGAGTTCAAGGCCAACCTTGTCTACAGAGTGAGTTCCAGGCCAGCTGGGGCTATAGGGAGACCCTGTCTCAAAAAAAAAAAAAATAAATATATATATAAGTGAGAATTTTATAGTAAAATAATTAGACAAGTGACCCCCGGCAAGACTCTTAATGGTTCAAGAACATAGAGGCCACTGTTTATATTTTCATCTACTTCCACTTGGGAGGTACCCTAAAGGTGGAAGCCATCATTTACATTCTTTTACTTTTGTACTAACTACTTGGTAAATAAAAGTTTGTGAAAGTGAAATGAAAAGGCATATGTTTATGTGATTCTCAAAACCTCCTAGTCATGTTAACATTGATGGTGTGAAACTGACTCCTCAAAGTAGTGGTCTTGTGCTCTGTCTTCAGTCTCACATTACTGTAGTCTATATAGTACGCTGCATGATCAGATTCTTTGATGCTACTAGCATTAAGTACTCAGTAGACAGGCATAGTAAGAAGCTAGGCGTGCTCTCACAGAGCATACACACTGGAAGTTTTCTAAAAATAATGTCATGGTTAATCTGAGCCTCATATGTGAGCTGTTGGTATCTTTGAATTGGCTTTGTACAAGAATTGAGATGGAGGATTTGCTTGATTATGTACACTTCCTTTAATCCTAGCACTTGGGAGGCAAAGGCAGGTGGATCTTCGTGAGTTCAAGGCCAGCCTGGTCTACAGAGTGAGTTCCAGGACAGCTGGGGCTACAGGAAGACCCTGTCTCGAAAAGACAAAAAAACCCAAAAAAACAATTATGTACCACTTCATCATTTTGTTCCTTCTCACAATGCACTTGTTTTTAAAATTATTTTTATTACATCTATTTATTTATTTATTTATTTATGGGTGCACATGTATCATAACACATGGGTGGAAGACAGAGGACAAATTATAGGAGTCAGTTCTCTCCTTCCACCATGTGGATTGTAGAGAAGGAACTCAGGCTTGGCAGCAAGTGCTTTTACATGCTGATCTATCTATCTCACTGGCCAAGAGATTTAATCCACTTCTGATGAACTGGGTGCCTGCCACAGTTCTCACCTAGATCCTCAGATAGATCTTGTGGAACAGGTCTTTAAGGAGCTGGTTGGCAGTGAGTCATGAAGCTTTTCAAATGTAATTCAAAGGATAAAAAAATCTATTTGTTTGTTTTGATAATAAGAGATGCCTGAAAAGCAGAAAAGGACCAGGGACCCTCCGCAATTGTTAGCATGTAAGAGAATGGGCTGGGAATTTAGTGAGATAAATTTTTTCAGTGCAGAGGATCCAACTCAGATTCTTGTGCTTGTTGGGCCAGCACTCTACCTCTGAGCTACACAACCCCAGCCCAAGTGAATTAAATGCTATGAAAGGTTAGTAGAAGACATTTGGAATGGGACATGAAGTAAGTTTTGTAGACTACATTCTTTTTTAATTAAACATCTGGTATTTGTGTATTCCAGCACTTTTAGTTGTTATCTTTTGCCATCTGTGTTTTATACTGTTAAACATTTTTCTTATTTTGTTTTCTTTTTTTTAAGAGAGGGCCCCATGTATACTAGGCTGGCCTAGAATCCTATATGACCAATGATGACTTTGAACTTATACTCATCCTCCTGCCTCTACTCCCTAAAGGCTGGGACTACAGGCACATGTCACTACAACAGGTTTACGTGGCACCAAGGATCAAACCCAGGACTTTGTACATGCTAGGCAAGCTCTGTACTAATTTAGTCACATCCCCAACCCTTAAATATTCTTTAATTTGACTTTCAAAGATAATATACTTAAAAAGGAAAATTCCCATAAATACTGACTCCATAGTATAATAAAAACACAAACTAGTATTATGAAGTTCTAGCTGATACTGAGCTTGTTCTTTGTTAAAAACAATGAAGAGACGGGTGTGGTGAACACCTGTAATCCCAGCACTTGGGAGGCAGAGGCAGGCAGATCTCTCTGAGTTCAAAGCCAGCCTGGTCTACATAGTGAGTTCCAGGACATCTGGGGCTACAGTGATACCCTGTCTCAAAAGAAAAAGAAAAAAAGAAAAAAACAATGAAGGAAAAATTACCCTATTAGACTTAATAGCTTAAAGACAGAGGCCTTTCCTTCAGTGCAACATGGAAGATAGAAAAAGACCTGACCCTGTTGAACCTTCAGTGTCATCTGTTAAATGGGCTGAGTAGTGAAAACAATGCTGTGGTAGCTTTGAGTTGGGGCACATTTTGAAAATAGTCTGGGGCAGGTGTCCAGATACTCCAGGTCCTTTTCTAGGCTGTCATTTGGTGCCATACCTCAAATTTCCTCCCAAACAACCAGTGACAACTACTCCATCCTGCAAACAATAGGAATATAATACTGGCAAAGACAAGCCTGGGCTGTTTTCATGTACCTTAGCCTTACCCTTAGTAGCCTTCTCTGCATACTCCACTGGAGGTGAGAGACAGATCCATGGTTGTTTCAGATTGCCTAACACATACTGATGCTATTCCTGTGGTATCTATTACTTTTCTCTAGCCTTTGGACCATATTGTTAAGACAGTTGATTGGACTGGTAGAGGGAGACATACTAGGTACTGGGCAGTTCTGGGAAGGACTATAGTTGTGGCTTTCTCCCTCTCCCAGGTGAGTGGTGATGATGTCACCACTGACTTCTTAGAGGGTTCAAAGCATTAGTCATGTGCCTAATGGCTCAGAGCAACTGGGAAATATTGTTGGGAGTTGTATTAATTTTGTGCTACAACTATATGTGCAGGAGAAAAGAAAACTTTTAAAAGACTATTTTTGTGTATTTTAAGACTCATAGAAGTTAGATTAATGGGCCGGGAGTGGTGGCGCACGCCTTTAATCCTAGCACTCGGGAGGCAGAGATAGGTGGATCTCTGTGGGTTCAAGGCCAGCCTGGTCTACAGAGCGAGCTCCAGGACACCTGGTACTAAAAGGGAGACCCTGTCTCAAAAATACCAAAAAAAAGTGTAAAACCAAAAAGAAGTTAGATTAATGGTATTGAAAGTTCCATTTGAAACATATATATATATGTATATATATACGTATATATATATACGCATATATGTATATATATGTATATATATACGTATATATATGTATATATATACATATATATATATACACGTGCCCAATGACTGTTTATATTGTTTCAATAGCTTATTAGCATGATAATTCCTTAATGTGTTTTTCTTTTGATGTTTTGTTCACTTTCAACTAATGAAGAATGGGAGAGATAGAAGGAACATACAGAGCCTTACAGACTTCAGGAACACGCTTGGGTGGCCAGACCCCTGTCGGTGTGAGTACCCTTGAGCCAGGTTACATCTCACCCAGAATGCAGGAGAAGCACCTGCATATCAGAGTGAAGCTGCTGGACAACACTGTAGAAACATTTGATGTTGAGGTAAGAAGCATGACTTTTAGGACACATCTCCTTTCATCTTCTAAAGGTTGAATATTATACACCAGATTCCATTTTGCTGGTAAGAGTGTTTATCCAGGTAACCAGGAGTTGCTTTGGCGAATACCCAACAGAATCTTTGCCAACAGTATATCTGAGTTCTTTTAGTTTCAGAAATGATATTTTCTCAACTTTAAGCTACAACTCTGATAAAGTCCACTGGTTCCATTCTTTTGAGAGGATGTTTAAGATGATGGCTAAAAGATATAGGGCTGGAGAGATGGCCTAGCGGTTAAGAGCGCCGACCGCTCTTGCAGAGGACCCGGGTTCGATCCCCAGCACCCACATGGCGGCCAAAAACCGTCTGAAACTCCAATTCCAGGAGAACTCCAGTTCCAGGGGAATCTGAGACCCTCTTCTGACCTCCGCGGCATTGCACGACACAGGTGCACAGACCTGCATGCAGACAGTACATTCATACACATACAGAAATAAATAAAATTAAATAAAAAAAAATTTAAAAAAAATAAATAAAAGATATAAACTGCAACCAAATTGCTTTCACTCAGACCTTCTGCATTCCGCCCATCTGAGGGTGCCATGGGATTCCGATGACCTCTGTAAAAGGATGTGTCTAGCACAGATTCAGTCCTTTCTGCTGAGCTGCTAGTATAAAGAATGAACAAACAACCAGGCATGTTGGTGCATCCCTTTAATCCCAGCACTCAGGAGGCAGAGGCAAGTGGAGCTCTGTGAGGTCAAAGCCAGCCTGGTCTTTACCAAGTTCCAAGATAGCTGAAGCTACAGGAGGACCCTGTCTCAAAACACACACACGCACACGCACACGCGCATGCGCACGCACACGCACAAACCCAAAACAAAAACAAACACTGAACAAACACCAAAAGGAAAGCCTGACATGACCAGGACCAGTAATACGGTAGGACCTGGATGTGGGGGAGGGGAGAGGCATAGTGTAGTGAGCCTGACGATGGGATGGTGCTGTATATAATGTGGACTGACCTCTGGAGGCAATGCATAGTGAGGGCCTGACATGAGGAGTTGTACAGGGAGGGCTTCATATGGAGAGGCTGCATGCAGTGAGGACTGACTTCAGGAGGTATACATTAAGGGCCTGAAATTGGGAGGTGCCATGCAATGAAGGTTGCATTGGGAGGTACTTTGCATTGTTAGTGCAGTTCTTACTTGTTCAGGCTAACAGTTAATACAGTTTTTTCCTTTGGAATAGGCTCTCATGTAATCCAGACTGGCCTCAAACCAGACTGGTCTCAAACTCAAACCTACTATGTAGCTGAGGATGACCTTGGACTTGTCTAAAAAGAAATTAAGTGACTATAGCCAAAATATATATCTATGTAAGTAACACTACTTTCTAGGTCTATATGATCGTATAGAACATTTTCTTTTGTTTTTTTTTTTTTTTTTTGGTCTTTTTGGACGGTCTCCTTTGTAGCCCCAGCTGTCCTAACAAACAAAACCAGAAACATTGCGTCCCCTTAGATGGTAATTAGGCATAAAAGTTGACTTATTTTAAAAACTAACTGGAAATTAGATGTTGCCAGGTGGTGGGTATCTAGCACACTCTGAATCCCAGCACTCAGGAGGCAGGAAGGCAGGCAGAGATCCCTGTGAGTTTCAGAGGCCACCTGCTCTACAGAGTGAGTTCCAGGCCAGTATGGGCAACAGGAGGACCTTTCCTCAAAAAACAGACATAAAAAACAAAACAAAAACCCGTTATTATTTTCATATATAGATATACAATCCATTTCTTTCTGATATTTTAACAATTCTTTTAGAAAATAAACATCTTTAAAGCATCTTATTTTTTTTTTTTTTTTTCTTGTATTTTTTTTTTGTTTCGTTTTTTCTTTTCTTTCTTTTTTTTTTTTTTTTTTGTTCTTTTTTTTTTTCTTTTCTTTTTCCTCTTCTTTCCTTATTTATGTTGTTTCTTGAGAGAAAGTCTGATGTAGCCATGGCTGGCCTTGAACTCACTGTGTTACTTGAGACTGGCCTTGAAGCTTTGATCCTCCTGCCTTGTCTACCGTGTGTTAGAATTATAGGCATGTGCCACCAAGTCCAGTTTTGTTTTGTTTGTTCTTTGAAAACAGGGCTCATGAAGCCAGGATGGCTTTGAATTTCTTATCATCTTGTCTCTAATCCTGGGTTTACAGGCATGTGCTACAATGCCCAACTTTAGAAATTTATATTTAAAGTGTAATCCTAGGTAGTTAAGAGATGATTTGGTAGTAATGCTCTCCCAGAGGACCAAGTTCAGTTCCTAGCACCCATTTCTGGTGATTCACAACCTTCTATAACTCCATCTCCAGGAACACAGCAACAACCTCTGGCCTCCTCAGACAACTGCACTCATGTGCACATTCCCACCTCCACCCCCATTTGTGGAATTGAAAAATAAAGTATAATTTCTCAATTTCTCTTTTTTTTTTTTTTTTCTTTTTTTTTTGGTCTTTTTGAGACCAGGGTCTCTTTGTAGCCCCAGGTAGTCTGGAACTCACTGTGTAGACCAGTCTGGCCTTGAACCCACAAAGATCTGCCTGCCTCTGCCTCCTAAGTGCTGAGATTAAAGGCACGCACCCAGCTAATAAAGTAAAATCCTAACATTTGGGCAGAGCTACAACAGTGTGAATGATATTAATGTCTAGCAGGAGCTTTGTGCCCAGAAATTTCTATTGAGTCAAGATGGTTAGAAATGTACCTGCCCAAAGCTGGGCATGGTGGCACACCCCCGTAATCTAGCACTTGGGAGCAGAGGCAGGCGGGTCTTTGTGGTTTTCAAAGGCCAGCCTGGTCCTACAGAGCAATTCCCAGGCAGCTGGGACTACAGGGAGACCTTCTCAAAAGACCAAAAAAAAAAGAAATGACGCTGCCTGTAGTTCCAGCACTCACAGACTGAGGCAGGAAGATCACCTGAGCTTTAGCCTGGACCCTATCTCCAGATGCCACAACCAACAAAAAAAGTGCTACATAGACAGTAAGACAATTGACTAAGGGCAAGGCTGTGAGCAGCCCCTTAATGTGGAGCTAGGGGGATTTGAGGGAAATGCCTGCAGCTCCCTGGCCAGAGCCCCAAGAAAAGTAGCTTCTCCCTTGGGTATTGTTGGCTGACAGGTGCCTAGTGCTGAGATTCAGCTCAAAAGAACCTTGTGCTTTACTTAAACTCTTACTTGAGGGGAACTAGCTATCATTTCATCAGGGCAGTGCTGACGTCCCAACTCACCTGTTTTTAGGATTTCTCTATTGAAACTGGCAGCCTTTGCACTCTGGAGAGCTGCCATTGGTTGCCCATCTGCCAACTCTTAAATGACTCTTCCATAGAAAATAGATTAAAGATCTGAGAATTTAACTGGGTTCCCAAATCTTTTCCAACCAATTCTTTGAGTTTCCACTGTGTAACTGTTCTGTGACAAATGTATTTGCCAGGTGAAGGCTTGTAACAAGGTCACATTTTTTAAAGTAACCGAAATACAGCTAGTTTTTTATAGTTTTTTGTTTTTTTTATCCTGCCAAATTGTCTTCATGAACTAAATCTGAGACCGAAAGGGCAAAAGCACACATTTTTTGAGTTATAAATATGATGTAATACGTGCTGAAAAATGTACTTTATGCATTTGGGGGCATTTTATACCTAAGGAAACCCATGTGGTAGTTTCAAAATATTTAGAAATAGTTGATTTCAGTAAGATAATGAGTATTGCCAGGCGTGGTGGCGCATGCCCTTTAATCCCAGCACTGGGAGGCAGAGGCAAGTGATCTCTGTGAGTTTCAAGGCCAACCGGGTCTACAGAGTGAGCTCCAAGTCCATCTGGGACTTAAAGGGAGACCTGTTCTCAAATACCAAAAAAAAAAAAAAAAAAAAAAAGATAAGATTTTAAGACATTAAATATTTATTTCTTAAATTATAAATGTAATACAATTTATTTTTAAAAATTTATAAAAAAAAAACAAAGAAAGTTTTATTAGAAAAAAATACTCTTTGTATATCCTGAACTAGACAGAGTGTGTCTTTATATTGTGGTTCTCAGTTATGCACATCGTTTAGGGGACATCAAAATAAAAATGTATCCTAAAAAGTCATCATATTCTGTTTTCTGTAATCTTTTCAGTTTCTCNACTTAACATTTATTAGACTAACATTGTATATCAACCACTATAGTGAGAACAGTAGGAGAAACAGGTTTTTACTTTTGGGGACATATTAGCTCTTACATAGTTCTTCATAAATGAACATTTAACTTGTCGTGAGTTTAAATAATTTCTGCTTTAAAGAACCATTTATAGAAGTTATGAATTTTTTCCAAATTCTGAGTCTCTGAATGTTGAAAGAAATCTATATAAATATGTCTTATTAAGTAGTTTTGATGAGAGATTTTCTTTTTTTAAATATTTTATTTATTTTATCTGTATGAGTATATTGCCTACATGCACCTAAGTGCACACAGGTCTTAGGGTGCCTCTGGAGATCAGAAAAGGGTGTTGGATCTCCTGGAACTGGAGTTACAGGTGATTGTTAGCTGCCATGTTAGTTTTCTGTTACTATAACAAATGCCTGAGGTAAAGAATTTATAAATACTAAGGATTTGCTTCGGCTCTTGGTTTTAGAGGTTTCAGTTCATGATGTACTAGCTCTGTTGCTTTGGATCAGGCAGCAAATCCTGGTGAGAACAAATGGCAGATGAAAAGCCACTTGCCTTGTTATAAAGGAAAAATAGAGTGACGAGGAGGCTAGTATTTCAGTTAACGCTCTAAGATCTTCTAGTACACCTCAGCTACAGGTTCTACCACCTCCTAGTAGCATTGCACTGCTGAATAGGCTGCATGCGAGATCCAAGCTGTAGCATATATTGTCTTATTTGCCAAGAAAATTTCAAAAGCTCAATTAAAAGGAAGTACCATATATTCTCTATGGAAAGAGCATTTCTACTCTCCTTTGGGAAAATCTCCTGAGTTCTGTGATTCAGTTGTAATGCTTTGCTTCATCAGTGGGAAGGTAAGGCTATTATTGTAAAGTTTTCTTCATTGGTAGAAAAAGACAGGGCAACATCAAAATGAAGACCTAGCTAAGATTTGCCCTGGGGAAAATGGCTCTGTGGATAAAGTGCTTGCTCTGTAAGTGTGAGAATGGGAGTTAGAACTCTCAGCACCCATGTGAAACCTGGGCCCACAGAGCAACCACCTACAGATCTCAGCCCTTGGTGGTACAGGTGGCAGATGAGATCTCTTGGGAAGAAAAGTATTTTTAAAAGATAGATTTTAGTTAAATAATTTTATTAATTTTCCTGTTTATAGAATATATTCTAAATTTCATCAGAAGAGAATGGAAGAGCTAACTGAAGTTGGCCTACAGAACTTTTTCAACCTTTTTCTACTGTTAGCAGCGGTTGCAGAGATAGAAGATGTAGCAAGCCATGTTTTAGAACTGCTAAATTTCCTCAAGCCTGCCTTGACAGCGTGTCAGCGAGCCCTGGTTTGGAAGGGTCAGATGGCATTCCTCTTGATGTATGCCCAAAAAAACCTGGACATTGGGGTTTTGGCTGAAAAATTTTCTTCTCAGTTTCGAGAGAAAGCAAAAGAATTCTTGGTAACCAGGAATGATGAAATGGTACAGAGACATACTCTGTGGACACTTCTTTCCATCTATATTGATGGTGTTCAAGAAGTATTTGAGACCAGCTATTCCTTACATCCTTCCCATGAGAACCTACTTAATGATGGATTTAGCATGCTTCTTCGAGCCTGTCGAGAATACGAACTTAGGACAGTGCTGAGCTTTCTGCAAGCAGTTCTGGCCAGAGTCAGGTATGTTTTCCAACATTGTGCTGATTGCTATGCAGTATCACCATGCCTATTGAAAGTTATTCTTTGGCATGCATATGAGCTTGAAACAGAAGAAAGAGGGCCGGTCACTGTGGCGCATGCCTTTAATCCTAGCACTTGGGAGGCAGAGGCAGGCGGGTCTTTGTGAGTTCAAGGCCAGCCTGGTCTACAGAGCAAATTCCAGGACAGCTGGGACTACAGGGAGACCCTGTCTCAAAAAGACCAAAAAAAAAAGAAATGTACCTGCCTGTAGTTCCAGCACTCACAGACTGAGGCAGGAAGATCACCCTGAGCTTTAGCCTGGACCCTATCTCCAGATGCCACAACCAACAAAAAAAGTGCTACATAGACAGTAAGACAATTGACTAAGGGCAAGGCTGTGAGCAGCCCCTTAATGTGGAGCTAGGGGGATTTGAGGGAAATGCCTGCAGCTCCCTGGCCAGAGCCCCAAGAAAAGTAGCTTCTCCCTTGGGTATTGTTGGCTGACAGGTGCCTAGTGCTGAGATTCAGCTCAAAAGAACCTTGTGCTTTACTTAAACTCTTACTTGAGGGGAACTAGCTATCATTTCATCAGGGCAGTGCTGACGTCCCAACTCACCTGTTTTTAGGATTTCTCTATTGAAACTGGCAGCCTTTGCACTCTGGAGAGCTGCCATTGGTTGCCCATCTGCCAACTCTTAAATGACTCTTCCATAGAAAATAGATTAAAGATCTGAGAATTTAACTGGGTTCCCAAATCTTTTCCAACCAATTCTTTGAGTTTCCACTGTGTAACTGTTCTGTGACAAATGTATTTGCCAGGTGAAGGCTTGTAACAAGGTCACATTTTTTAAAGTAGCTAAATACACTAGTTTTTTATAGTTTGTTTTTTTTATCCTGCCAAATTGTCTTCATGAACTAAATCTGAGACCGAAAGGGCAAAAGCACACATTTTTTGAGTTATAAATATGATGTAATACTTGTCTGAAAAATGTACTTTATGCATTTGGGGGCATTTTATACCTAAGGAAACCCATGTGGTAGTTTCAAAATATTTAGAAATAGTTGATTTCAGTAAGATAAGATTATTGCCAGGCGTGGTGGCGCATGCCTTTAATCCCAGCACTTGGGAGGCAGAGGCAAGTGGATCTCTGTGAGTTCAAGGCCAACCTGGTCTACAGAGTGAGCTCCAGGCCAGCTGGGACTTAAAGGGAGACCCTGTCTCAAAAATACCAAAAAAAAAAAAAAAAAAAAAGATAAGATTTTTGTTTCTATTAGTTAAATAATGTTATCATCTTGATATTTGGTAGAGCTATAAAAAAAAAACTAAAGAATTTTATTAGAAAAAAATACTCTTTGTATATCCTGAACTAGACAGAGTGTGTCTTTATATTGTGGTTCTCAGTTATGCACATCGTTTAGGGGACATCAAAATAAAAATGTATCCTAAAAAGTCATCATATTCTGTTTTCTGTAATCTTTTCAGTTTCTCTCTGTACTGGATAGCTTTAGTGTCAATTTGACACACATGGGTTGAGGGAGCATCAATTTTCGGAATTGCCTCCATTGAACTGGCCTATGGCCATGTCTGTGGGATATTTTCTTGATTGTTGAGTGATGTGGGAGGTGTAGCCCACTGGGATGTACCACCCCTGAGCAGATAGATGGTTCTATACTATATAAGAAAGCAAGCTGAGCATGGACCAGAAGACCAAGCCAGTAAGCAGTGTTTGTTCCTCCATGACCTGTGTCTCAGCTTCTGCCTCCAGTTTCCTGCCCTGAGTTCCTATGTTGGGTTCCCTCAGTGATGAACTGTGACACAGGAGATGTAAGCCAAATAAACCCTTTCCTCTCCAAGTTGGTTTTGGTCAGAGAGTTTTGTCACAACAATTGAAAAGAAACTAGAACACTCCCTTCATGTCAGTACTCTGACCACAGGGATTTATTTCTTTTTGTTTTGAAGCTATATGTACCTATCTTGTCTGTTTTTTCCCTAAGTCTTAAGCAGTGATGGTTTTCTACAGAAATTCTCATACTACATTTGGAAAATACCAGCTTCTATGCAAAAATCATTTTGAAACACTGGTATTGTATGGGATTGTGCATTATAGTTAATATTATTTATATTGTTGGTTTTTTATTTTATTTATTATTTTATGTGTATTTTCTGCATGTAAATAGGTGTACCTGTGTTGTGCAGTGCTGCAGAGGTCAGAAGAGGGTGTCAGATTCCCCTGGAACTGGACTTAAAAGGCGGTCCTTAGCTACCATGTGGGTGCTAGGAATCGAACCTGGGTCCTCTGCAAGAGCAGTCGGCACTCTTAACCACTGAGCCATCTCTCCAGCCCCAGCAAAACTCTTTTTTTTTTTTAATTTTATTTATTTCGGTATGTGTATGAATGTACTGTCTGCATGCAGGTGTGTGCACCCGTGTTGTGCAGTGCTGCAGAGGTCAGAAGAGGGTGTTGGATTCCCCTGGAACTGGAGTTCTCCTGGAATTGGAGTTTCAGACTGTTCTCGACCGCCATGTGGGGTGCTGGGGATCGAACCCGGGTCCTCTGTAAGAGCGGTCGAGGCTCTTAACTGCTACGCCATCTCTCCAGGCCCGACTCTTAATGGTTCAGTATTTGGTAAACATAAACTGACAGAACATAGAGGCCACTGTTTATATTTTCATCTACTTCCACTTGGGAGGTACCCTAAAGGTGGAAGTCATCGTTTACATTCTTTTACTTTTGTACTAACTACTTAGTAAATAAAAGTTTGTGAAAGTGAAATGAAAAGGCATATGTTTATGTGATTCTCAAAACCTCCTAGTCATGTTAACATTGATGGTGTGGAAACTGACTCCCTAAATTAGTGGTCTGTTGTGCTCTGTCTTCAGTCTCATATTACCGTAGTCTATATAGCCATCTCTCCAGCCCCAGATTGTTATTGAGACAAGGTCTTACTGTTTAGTCCAGGCAGGCCTCAAACTCATGATTCTCCTACTTCAGCCTCCTGAGTGCTGGGATTTCTGGCCTGGGCCACCACACCCAACTTTCAAATTTTGTATGTAAAGAAACTTTTAACTTAAGGAACAATTTGATGTTTAGTGAATTTTAATTTCTTAAATGATTTTATTTTTTTTAAGACATCTTTTTTTATTTATTTTTTATTTATGTATGTGTATGAGTGTACTGTCTGCATGCAAGTTTGTGCACCCGTGTCGTGCAGTGCTGCAGAGGTCAGAAGAGGGTGTCAGATTCCCCTGGAACTGGAGTTCTCCTGGAATTGAGTTTCAGATGGTTCTTGACCACCATGTGGGTGCTGGGGATCGAACCCAGGTCCTCTGTAAGAGCGGTCGGCGCTCTTAACCGCTAGGCCATCTCTCTAGCCCCTATTTATTTTTTAAATTATGTGTATATGCATGTGTGTTTGTGTGGGTGTATGTGTGTGAGTATAGAGGAAGCCAGAGCTGCAGTTCTTGTGTGTTTCTGTGGGTGTATGTGCATGAGTATAGTGGCACCCAGAGCTGCAGTTACAGGCACTTGTGAGCAAGCTGACGTCGATAAGAACTGACCTCAGTCCTCTGCAAGAGCAGTGTGTGCTCTCAACTGCTGGAGCCATCTTTCAAGCCTATTTAGTGGGTTTAGGTGCTTTTTTTTTTTTTTCTGTGATGAAAATGGAGAGCAGCCTAAAACCCTCTGCGCTCGACTTTATATGAAGCACGTACACGGTTACTGCCCAGCTCCACAGTCCCAGTTCTCTATTCTTTCATCGTCCAGAGGGACATTTGGGGATACAAATCTGGCTCAATATTTATGACAGAGTACATGACATCTGGTTGGGGGCATACGGGGGTTGCAGATTGGGGAGGGGGTCTACATATGACCAAGATGTAGTATAAGTAACTTGTAAAATTTCAATTAAAAAATCCTTTCCTGGAAGAAAAAAAAAAAAACATTCCAGTTCAACTGGGTGTAGTGGAAGTGTAGAGGCAGTAGGACCAGGATTCCAAGGTCATCCTGGCACTCACACTGGGTGACTTACAGCACCAGCTCACAATAGCCTATAACTTCAGCTCCAAGGGCTCCAATGTCCTCTTTTGGCCTCTGCGGACAGCCATACACAAAATCAATTTTTTTAAGTCCATATGTATTATGGTATGTATTAGTGTTTCATTCTTGTTTTTAGCTAAAATTGTTTGATTTGTCAATAAACAATACTTAGTTATTATGAATAATGTTGCTATGAACATTCATGTAAAAGTTTTTGTGTGGATATGTGTTTTTATTTCTTTGGAGATAGACCTAGAAGTCAAATTGTTTAAGTTATGTGCTAATACCAAGATTTAATCATTTGGGGAAATACCAGTTTGTTTTCCAATGCCATCATTTTTTATTCTCACCAGCAATGTCAGAGGAGAGTTGATTTTTTTTTACCATTCTCTTTGGGCTTTTCATTTCTAGCCATCCTAGTGTATGTATGTAGTGTCTAACTCATTGTTTTTGAGGCACTTTAAGTGTTGGGGTGGTTTTGGGTTTTGTTTTTTTTTTGTGCGTGTATGTATATGTATGGTGCTTGGACTTGAACCTAGGCCTGTCATGCAGTAGGAAAGTGTTATATAAATCCTCAACTATAGAAATTATGCTTAATAACTAAATAAAGGATAGCTTGAGTCAAAAATATGGAAACTGTATCTGGAAAAAGTTATCTGGAGCTGGGAGTATGTGCAGTGGTATAACCCTTTTCTAGCCTGCAAGAAACCCTGGGTTCTACACCCAGGAGAGCACAGGCATAGAAAGTGGCTCCTCGCGCCAGGCGTGGTGGCACACGCCTTTAATCCTAGCACTCGGGAGGCAGAGGCAGGAGGATCTCTGTGAGTTCAAGGCCAGCCTGGTCTACAGAGTGAGTTCCAGGACAGCTGAGGCTACAGGGAGACCCTGTCTTGAAAAGACCAAAAAAAAAAAAAAAAAANATGGAAAAAAAAAAAAAAAAAAAAAAAAAAAAAAGAAAGATGCCCGTGAGATAGATTGTAAAGACAAAATGAGTCTAAGAGAGTCCTGTCTCTGAGCTCAGCACAATCAGAAAGAGCTTCTGCAGTGCAGGGCTGTGAGAGCTAGAGAAGTCCATATGCTTGTGGGTAGAGAGACCCTGCAGAGTTGCACTAGACAGGAGGAGACGCTCACTTGTGTCATTTAAAAAACATTTTTGCTGGGCATAGTGGTGCATGCCTTTAATCCCAGCACTTGGGAGGCAGAGGCAGGCGGATCTCTGTGAGTTCAAGGCCAGCCTGGTCTACAGAGCGAGCTCCAGGCCAGCTGGGACTAAAGGGAGACCCTGTCTCAAAAAGACAGAAATAAATAAATAAATAAATAAACAAACAAACAAACATACATTTCATTTCATTTAGAAGTGTTACACAGGTTTGTACAAGTAGGAACTTTTTATTTTTGAAGAGAGATATGCAAAGAAGCTATTACCTATGTTAAATGTATATTTAAAGATTGTTTTTCATCCTGGATACCAGGAATAAAAAAAAAAAAAAGAGCGAATATATTTAACCATAACATACTGTGATTCATCAAACAGCACAAACTTTCATTTCATGGAGTTTATCTGTTGACATTGACTTAAAACTATCACTTATTTTATCATGTGGGAACATAAGTTATGTGGTCAAAATATAAGGATTTTGAACCAAAAAAAAAAAAAGTAGGAACTTTTATTGTCTATTTATATCTACTAGTTTGTCTTTTTCAGTTAGGGTTTCATTCCATAGCCCAGGCTGGCCAAGAATTTACTATGTGTACAGTCCAGGCTGGCTGTAAACTTAGCAATAAGATTAAGTATTGATTTAAAGTACCAGTACATGTGGCGATGCACACCTGTAATTCTAGCATTGAGGAGGCAGGATTGCTACAAGTTAGAAGCCAGCCTAGACTACTTGGGAAGTTCTGGGGTCATCCTAGGCAATATACAGGGACTGAATTTTTTTTGGGGGGGGGTGTGTTTGAGATAGGGTCTCCCTGGCCTGGAACTCACAGAGGTCCACCTGCCTCTGCCTTCCGAGTGCTGGGATTAAAGGTGTGCACCACCATGCCCAGCTTCTTTTCACTTTTTCTTAATCTACATTTGCTGTGCTTACTCCTTGTCTGAGTTTCCTTATTCTTATTAGACATGAGTCAGTGAACTCAGAAGCCACTTGCTGCAGGTGGGTTTTCTTGCCATTGATTATCTAGAACCTAGCACCCTGAGTTAAGCTCACCAAGAGTCATCCCCCCCCCCCAAGATTAAATACAGTGAACCAAGAACCAATATGGCTGCAGGGATCTGGAACACTTAAACTCAAATATCCTTAGAGAACCCAGTGCAGTATATGAATATCAAAAACACTGAAAGTGATGTCACAGCAAATCACTATGCTGGTGTTTACAAAATGCCTCTTTTAAGCAGTACCCTGTGTTTTTTGTTCCTCAATTATAAGACTATGACATATTCTGTAAACTGACTCCAACTTGTTGAAGACACTTTTTTATTCCTATGAGCTTTTTTGAATGTCTTAGTATTTCAACATACATGATCAATTATCTGTGCAAAAAGATTCTCTTTTTTAAATCTTTGCCTTTTTTTTTTTTGGTCTTTTCGAGACAGGGTCTCCCTGTAGCCCCAGCTGTCCTGGAACTCACCTTGTAGACCAGGCTGACCTTGAACTCACAAAGATCCGCCTGTTTCTGCCTCCCAAGTGCTAGGATTAAAGGCGTGCGCCACCACACCCGGCAAGTCTTTGCCTTTTTGTATTGTATTGGTTACAGCTTCTGGTGTTGTGTTAAATAGAAATGCTGAGTAGAAGATATGCTTGTCTTGTTCCTAATCTTAAGGAAAAACATTTAAAATTCCAACAGTAGTATCATTTACTGTCGGTTCTTGTAGATGTCTTTTATCCTGTTACAAGTCACTATTCCTACTTAGCTTAGAGATCTGCCCTGCTTTTTTGGACTATATGTTGAAATTTGTCACATTCTTTGCATTAACTGAAATGATCATTTGTTTTTCTTTTACTCTGTTAATAATGATGAATTACATTATATAGTTCTAAATGTTACATCAACTTGCATTCCTTGTTTAAATTCCACTTATTCATAATTTCTTGCACTTTATCTGTGTGGCTGGATCTAATTTGTAAATGCACTGAAGGAGGTTTGCTACGGAGTTCATGAGGAGGACTGCTCTGTAATTTTCATGTAATGCCTTAGGTTAGTTTTGGAATTTGGCTAATACTTTTTTTTAATGTTTCTTTTTTAAATTTTATTTATTTATTTATTTATTTATTTGTATGAATGTACTGTCTGCACGTAGGTTTGTGCACCCGTGTCGTGCAATGCTGCGGAGGTCAGAAGAGGGTGTCGGATTCCCCTGGAACTGGAGTTCTCCTGGAATTAGAGTTACAGATGGTTCTCAGCCGCCATTTGGGTGCTAGGGATCAAACCCAGGTCCTCTGCAAGAGCAGTCGGTGTTCTTAACTGCTAGGCCATCTCTCCAGCCCTGGCTAATACTTCTTAATCTCAGAGTAGTTGCTGTTCCAAAATCAAACATGTGGTACTTATCCTGGCTTTTGCATCACAGTTACTATTAGCAGGAAGTGTGCTACTCTATTTGACTTCATCACTGCCCATCCCCATAGCAGTCATCTCCAAGAGCTGGAGATCCGAGTCCAGCCATTCTTAGTCTGTTTACTTCTGTCTTTTTCCACCACACCAGTCATCTTCTTAATGCCTTTCAGTGGTTCCTGTTGTACACAGAACATAATACAGAATCTCTGATGTGGCCTGTAAAGCTCTATGTGATCAAGCTTGGTGCCCTTCTCTCAGGAACTGTCTTAGAACTTTGCCTCACTCTCATCATCACCCTCTGGGCACATCCAGGAATCTCCAACACTCTTAAGCCTTACATATCCATTTCCTCCAACATTCATTTTGTAACTAAGTCCTTTCTATCCTTCAGGAATCAGCTAAAATGTCACTTCATCTAGGTGGCTTTCCCTGAGCCCTCCTCATTATTGAATTTAATATTACTATCACCCTAAAATCCAGTCTTGATGGTAACACACCTGTAATCCCTATACTTGGGAAGTGGCAGCAGGAGTGTTCAAAGTCATCCTTAGCTACATAGCAAGTTTGAGGCAAAATCTCAGGTTATGTGAAACCTTTTTTCAAAAGAAGAAAAAAAACTTAATCTATTTGTAAATAGAAGCTGCCAGGATTTAGGATTCTCTTATCCATAGTCATCAGCCACAGAAACAAAATTAGTTACTAGTATTTTATAAGATAGAAAATGAAGTAAGGTATACTTTGAGGTACTTTATAATTAGACTGAAATGCTTCTGTTAGTGTAGAAGGCCATTTATTATAATGGTACAGAAAAAAAGAAAGGGTGGATCTGGTTTGGAGCTCCCTGCCTGTGGGTGTAGGCTTTAATTACAGTACATCTTATTTTAATTCACTTTGGACATTTGGGTTTTTTTTCTTTTTTTTTTTTTTTTTTTTTT
>VZQC01000426.1:325497-376184 GCA_009823505.1 Rhizomys pruinosus
TGTATTTATTTATTTATTTTTAACAAATCTAGACCCGTGTTCCCGCTCATTCCCCCACCCCGTCAGAGCTCGTGCATTCTGCCAAACATGCTTTCCATCTCTTAGTCTTTCTCAATATTTTCCATGGGGACGTTGACTGTTTTGAGCAGAAGTTCACTGTTTCAGTCAGTTCTTTGATGCAGTATTTTCTGTTGTTGTTGTTGTTTCCAAAATGCATTATGTCCAACTGCTTTGTACAGAAGCTCAGGGGGCCCTACACAAGAAATACTTACAACTGGGTAATTGGCACTAGCATCCACAGATGAGGGATACCATTCGTCGTTTGTTTTTCTGGGACTGTGTTACTTCACTCAGCATGATGTCCTCTAGCTCCAGCCATTTTCCTGCAAAGCTCGTGATGTCGTCTTTCTTTACTGCTGCATAGAACTCCATTGTGTAGATGTACCACATTTTCTCTATCCACTCGTCAGTTGAGGGGCATTTAGGTTGGTTCCAGCTCCTTGCTATTGTGAAGAGAGCTGCAATAAACATGGTCGTGCATGTATCTCTGTGGTGGGGTGAGTCTTGAGGGTACATGCCAAGGAATGGAATGGCTGGGTCGGGTGGCAAGTTCATTCCAAGTCTTCCAAGGGTTCTCCACACTGCTTTCCATAGTGGCTGTATGAGTTTACATTCCCACCAGCAGTAGATGAGTGTTCCCCTTTTCCCACAACCTCTCCAAAAATAGTAACATTTCAGGGGCTGAAGAGGTGGCTCAGCAGTCAAGAGTGCTGCCTGCTCTTGCAGAGGACCGGAGTTCAATTCCCAGCACCCACATGTTGGCTAAGAACTGTCTTTAAGCCGGGTATGGTGGCACACACCTTTAATACCAGCAGATCTCTGTGAGTTCAAGGCCAGCTGGGGCTATAGGGAGACCCTGTCTCAAAAAAAAGTAACATTTAAATTTCACAGTTTATACAGTACTGAGTTCATCTAGCTATGGGGTAAATTTTCCTATTTTTAATTTAAGATTAATTGGATTCTTGGATCAGTTACTTGTTTCTGATTCAGAAATTCTACAGTAATGGTCTTTATGGTTTTTTTGGTTTTTGGTCTTTATGTTTTAAAACCATCTGGGTAGATTTTTGTAAGCACATGTTCTAATCCAGCTGCTGCTCATGAAGCAGCCTACTTCTCACAGCTACTGACAGGCACCCTACTGGGTCCTTACCTGTGAGTCCCAGGCTCTTAGACATAGAGGGACTACCACACAGACCCTGCTCCCCAGCCCGTCCTGCCTGGGAACCAGAGCCTTCCCTACTCTCAAAAGAGTAAGAGGCTCCTTCTTCTGCCATAGGGTCTGGGGAAAACTGGGAGGAGGACTCAGACTGCCATGTTGTCTGTCTGTGGTGCTGGGGCCTGAGCTTATCTCCTCCCTCCCCCCACACACATATCCTGTTGTCTCTCTGCCTTTGGTATTAATAACTTCTCTAATAAACTTATTCCCCAGTAATTTCTTTGCCCTCTTTCATCTAAAAACCTAGCATTTTACAAAGGAGAATGCTCAAACAACCCCTTTAATGATGGTACTTTATAAAGTTATATTAAGTGTCTGTCAGTGGTCTGATAGATCTTTAATATTTTATAACTACATTACAGAATTTTTTTCTTTGTCTTTTAGAGACAGGGTCTCCCTGTAGCCCAGGCTGGCCTGGAACTCACTCTGTAGACCAGGCTGTTCCTGAACTCAGAGATCCACCTGCCTCTGCCTCCCACGTGCTAGGATTAAAGGCGTGCGCCACCACGCTCGGCTACAGATTTTTTTTTTAATGTATATGAGGATACTGTCTGCATGTAGGTAAGTGCATGCATATCATGCAGTGCTGCGGGGGTCAGAAGAGGGTGTCAGATTCCCCTGGAACTGGAGTTAAAGATGGTTCCTAGCCACCATGTGGGTGCTGCGAATCCAACCCAGGTCCTCTGCAAAAGCAGTCGGTGCTCCTAACCATTGAGCCATGTCTCATGCCCCTGCAGAATTTTTTAAAAGCCAAGAGTATTTCATACATATGTGCATGCATATATACATATATACACATATGCATACATACATTTTCACATATGAGATTTTTATTTTTATTTTTTTTTTTTTATTTATTTTTTTTTTTTTTTATGTGTATGAATGTACTGTTGGCATGCAGGTCTGTGCAACCCGTGTCGTGCAAATGCCATGGCGGAAGTCAGAAGAGGGTCCTCGGATTCCCATGGAACTAGAATTCTCGGGTGCTGGAATTTGAGTTACAACGGTTCTTAGAGAAGTCCCCATGTGGTTGCTGGGGATCGACCCGGGTCCTCTGCAAGAGCGTTCGGGGCTCTTACAACCATTAGGCTATCGCTCCAGCCCCCCCATATGAGATTTTAATCTATTGTTTGTACGAACAGAGCCATATACTTTCTTCTAAACAAAAGGTTCTTTCCAAAGTACGAAACTGATAAACATCCTCAGAGAATGTTATTAGCAGTGTAATAGTAAATATCCATAACTGGGTTTCAGACTCAAAAAGTGACAGAGAACGGAATTATTCATGAAAGATCATATTCACCATTTTAACACTCAAGCCACCAAACCAAAATCTCAGCAAGATCAAAACGAAGCTAATAAATTTGAAGAGTTTTTATTTACAGACAATCTTTAAAAGACCAGAGTAAGCCGGGCGTGGGTGGCAACAACCCTGTACTCCCACACTCCCGGGAGTAGAGGTAGGGTGGAATGCTCTGTGGTTCAAGGCCAGCGGGTCTAATACAGTAGCAAGTTCCAGGCCAGTTGGGACAAAGGGGAGACCCTGCCTCAAAAATCATAAAAAGGAAAAAACTAAAAGAGTATACGACAGATGACAAGAAGGTTTTAGTAGTCTTAGAAGGTGATAGAGATTAATACCTTATTAAAGACATTGGGGCTGGCGCGAATTGGCCTATCAGTTTAGGAGCGCCACCCACCAACTCTTGCAGAGGACCCCGGTTCATCCCCAGCACCCGCATGGCCGAGAACCGTCCGAAACTTCAATTCCCCAGAACTCTCCAGAACTTCCTCTTTCCTTCTTACAATCTCTCCCGCCCTCCCGTTCCAGGGGAAATCATGGAGATTCCTCTTCTGCCCCTTCGACCTCCGCCCGCGGCAGTTGCACACACTAAGTGCACAGACTTTGCATGCAGACAGTACAATTACAATAACGCAAGACAGAAATAAATAAAATTAAATAATAAAAAAAGACCATTGTAAAAAAACGATTAAAAAAAACCAAAAGCCTGAGTAAGTACAAACAGTTTTCCATGAGTTTGATCAAACCCAGTTCTCTAAAAACAGTCGCCTCTCGCACAAACACAAACAACCAGCCAACGAGAAGGGACGGGGATTCCAGGATGGCCTCACTCACTCTCCAGCCGGCCACTCTGGTCTCTTGCTTCCTAGGGGTTGGGAAGGGCAGCACGGGACAGTTTTAGAGCTCTGTTGTGTTTCTGCAGAAATTTTTGAGTCTGTTTCTCTTCCTCACGTACTTTCCCTCACTCCTTTCCTCCTCATGGGTGGCAAAGGGACCTCCCTGGGACTGGGCCCTCCCTGCTGATCTGGCAGAGGCAGTCCTTCTCCTGTCTCTGTGCACCTGCAGGAAAGCCATGCAGTAGGTTGCCAGACCCCCGCAATGGGCCCCTAGCCAGAGAAACTGTAAAATTGCAGCCTTGCACATGGATAATACCCCAGGAGCACTAGGAATTCCCTCCACCCCCAAGCCAGACAAAATTCCTGGGTTTAAAATTGCTGATGATAATTTTAAAATTTTTAATGATAAGCTAGCAAAAGTGCATTTATAATTTGATATTTTATTTGGCTCCCTGTAGCAGCAGCTGGCTGGGGAACGTCACCAAGCAACAGATGGGCAGACCTTGGGCTCACAGAGAACTTCCTGCCTAACTACTGCGGCCCTGCCTCTGCCTCCCAAGGGGTGATATTAAAGTTATACTGGGGGGGTTTGGTGGGGGGAGGGCTGGATATGATGGTCCTAGCGTTTAAAATAAGCTCCGATCAGACTTTTTTACATAGTAACCGGTTCGAGTCCGCAAATCACGCCGACAGATGCTTGCGTGGATGAAGCGGCGTGCTGAAACGGTCCCAATGTCCAGGTAGAGACATCCAGGTGTCCAGGGAATGGCCGAGGGGGGTAACGCCGTCGGTTGAAGCGTGACCTGGCCGCGGCAGGGTTAGCACGGACAGGGGGGGAGGGGGGGGGGAGAGGGGGGGGGGGAGCAGGGAGGGGGGGGGGGGAGGGGAGGGGGCGGGAGAGGGACAGCGGGGGTGCAGGGGGCGTACGAGACTTGGGTGCATGTCGTTGGGCAAGTGGGTGACGGGTCAGTGTGACACGAGTAGCTGGATAGTGAGTGTAAAGGAATGTAATAGGCGTAGGAAAGATGATGGTTTGTATAAACAGACAGGTGATAGTTTGTATGGGTGCTACGGGGGAATTGTGTTATGTTGACAGTTGGCTGGTCATTATCCCACTGGATTGACCCGATCACACTCGGCAACCAAACTACAGGAGTATAAGGGTCTGCGAGGAATGTTAACTCATCATAGCACAAAGTCACAGAACAGTGAGTTTAACTGTTTTAAATTAGGGCTACATACAGCTGGGTGTCCTCAGGCCCACAGAGATCTCATAGAAACACAAATCAGACTGAACATCAAAACCAAAATAGTGCCAAATTAAACAAACAAAAGAGATACATTGTCATAGTCATCTTGAAAGCAAACACAACCAAAAGTCATCTAGAAAATAGGATCCTTAAACAACCAACTCAGACACTGATTCATGTGAACAATTACCACCCAAAAGTTGTGAAGCAACTGAGTTGATAGACTCAGAGATAATACATTTAAAGACACCTAGGGTACCTAACCCCAAATTGAGGCCTGCTGAATGTAGTATTATTTTTTTTTTTTCTTTTCCTTTTTTTAATGGTTAAATTTAAATTGGGCACATGAGCATTTATTTTGTGGCATGCAAAAACAAACTGAGTAAATTAGCTGTGCACATAAAGGATGGAAAGAAACTGAAGTGGCCACTTGTGGTTTGTTTGACAGAACCAACATAAACAATTACAATGACTGAATTACAAACAGACAGGAAAACTTAGACACATGACGAGCAGGGCTACAGGAATCTTAGACACATGGGAAAACGTTACCATAAACACAAGAAATAATTACCACCCATTACCCTGAGTATTACAGACCCCAAGACATAGCTCTTTTAAATCTGGAAAAAGTTGGATTCCTTTCTTCTCCTATAGCCTGCAGTAGAAGACAGAAGGCTCCACGAGGAGGCTTTGGATGGGGGTGGGACCCCAGGGGGGTCTCTAAATTTTCTGGCATAGCAGGGGTCAGGTTCCATGGCAGCTGAGGACCCCTGAGCCAAAGGGAGGTTGGACCAAGAGGCCCAGCCAAGGGGCCACCCCCATTCCAGATCCTATAAAGTTCGGAGGGCTACCTAAACCAGGCTTTACTTTCGTTTTGCTTTAGACCTCTGGAAAAGGGAAGAACATTAGATCCAACAGAGTGATGGTAGTTAGGGATGCCTCTTGCCGCCGCCATAGTTTCACAGCAGTAAGAGCCCTTACTTAAAGAAAAGTATAGTCCAGAAAAAATGAAGGAGATATTTAAAAAAAAAAAAACAGGTCAGACCATACAAACTCAGACACCAGATACATGTAGGGATTGATCCACGCGCGCACACGCACGCCTCTCTGCCTCCGATAAGTGCTAGGATTACAGCATGTCCACCATGCCCAGCATAGAGATATTTTTTTAAAAGGATGTCAATGGGGCTGGAGGAGATGGCCCTAGTGTTTGGGATCTGGCTCTTCCGACTGCTCTTTGCAGAGGACCCGGGTTCGATCCCCAGCAACCACATGGCAAGCTGAGACCCGTATGTACTCCAATTCCAGGAGAACGCCAGGTCCAGGGAATCCGACAGTCCAAACACACCCTCTTCAGACTCCACGGCAATTTCACGACAACGGGTGGTCAACAAACCTACAGGCAGACAGGACATTTATATTACACATTTAAAAATAATAATAAAGTTTTTAAAAAGGAGTCCTAGCACTTGGGAGACAGAAGGCGGCAGATCTCTGTGGTTCAAGGCTGGCTGGTCTACAGAGTGAGCTCCAGGACAGCTGGGGCTACAGTGAGACCTTGTCGCGAAAGAAACAAAAAAAAAAAAAAATGTCTACAACTTTAGGAAGATGTTGACCAAGGCTAAAGACAACCAAACTAGAAAAGCAAATTAAGATGCATCATAATACTTGGGTCCCTGGGATTTCTTTGGACCCTTAAGTCCATGTTAACAAAGAAGACTATACCCCAAGGCATATATCTTTGTGTATGTACAATACATATAACTAAGTGGGAGTAGTGCACTGATGCCTATCAAGGTGTGTCGTGAGTGTGCTCTTGCATGTCTGCATGATAGCATAGGTAGGGCCTCCCTGGTCTGGTGGACAAGCCCCAAGCAACACCACCAGGGGAAGGGGGTACCTGAGCACATGGGGTTGTCCTACGGCAGTGACTAGCTGAAGCAGTGGTGGGTGGTATAGGAGTTATAGGTACATAGCAATGTACCTACCACATGCTAGGCCTAGAGACACAGGATAGAGAAGACCCAGTACCTGCCCTTCAGATTATCTTTTTTTTTTTTCCCTGTCCTTTTTGAGACAGGGTCTCTGGGTCTCTCTGTAGCCCCGGGTGTCCTGGAACTCCCTATGTAGATTTTTCCCAAAGCCCCTGGCCGTGACTCACAGGATCTGCCTGCCTCTGCTTTTCCCATGGATTATCTTTCGAATAGGAAGAGCTACGCCAAACAAATACATACAAGACTCAGTGTAATGTCCCCTGGATTGCTTGACTTTGGTGAGTGACCACACCAAAATAGGGTAAGAAGACGGAACGACTGAGACTCATGGGGTCCCATAGATAAGTCGGCCTCATTCAAGACTGTTGGATTGCTGAGGAATGGCCCCTGGTCGGCTGCCCCTGCTCCAGGGGAAGGTCCACACTATGCACATACAAGAACACTAATTGGACTCACTGGAAGATCAGGTGGATCTCTGTGAGTTTCAAGGAGGCCAGCCTGGTCACGTTGTGAGTTCCCAGGACAGCTGGAGCTATGAGGGGAGAACCACCCTGTCCTCAAAAGACCAAAAAAAAAAATTCTACTCTGGCTGATAGAGCTTGCTGTACTGGAGGGTTGTGGCTCACTTGGTCACCATATGGAGTTTAACAAGCCTGCCCCCAATAAAGCTTCCTCAGCACGCAACACCTTTGCTATAAGACCTTCCAGGACAGTGCCAACACCAACGGGAGACAAAATGTCTGAATACTGGGCTGGAGAGATGGCATAAGTGTGAGAAGCGCCAACTGCTCTTACAAGAGACCCGGGTTTGATCCCCGGCACCCACATGGCAGCCGAGAAACCGTCTGAAACTCCATCCAGGAGAACTCTCTCCAGGTCCAGGGGAATTCCGACAAACCCTCTCTGAACTCCGCGGCATGGCACGACACGGGTGCGCGGAGACCTGCATGCAGACAGTAAAGACAGTGTGCGCAACCTACAGAAATAAATAAAATTTAAAAAAAAAATGTCTGAAATACTTAAAGCCTATGGGATGACACTCATTCAAACCACTGCCCCTCCCTGTCCCCCCATAGGCTCCTGACCATATTAAAATGCAAAATGGCCCATTTAGTCGCAACCTTAAAAATCCCAAAAACGTAAAAAGCAAAAATAAAAATCCCAAATAGGAGGTCCCCTTTACCAGTCGCAATTCTATTCAAAAGTCTACAATCCAAAGTCTCTTCTGAGACCAGGCCAATCTCTTAATTAAGTGTAAACCTCCGGTAAAATCAAAGGCAAATTAACAGACTCCCACATACATGTGGAACTGAATACACATTCCCATTCAAAAAGGAGGAATAGAGGCATAGCGAGGAATACTGACAAAAAAAAAAAAAGACGAAAAGAAAAGGAGAAAGAGGAAGAAGGGAAGANATTTCTTTTTTTAAAGATTTAAAATTTTTGTTGTAGAAATCCTTGGTGTCTTTGGTTAGGTTTGTTCCTAGGTATTTTATAGTTTTTGAGGCTATTGTGAGTGGGAAGGTCTCTTTGAAGTCTCTCTCCAGTTGCTTGTTCTTGGTGTAAAGAAAGGCCATTGATTTTTTTTTAATTTTCATTTATTTATTTTTGTATGTGTATGAATGTACTGTCTGCATGCAGGTCTGTGCACCCGTGTCGTGCAATGCCGCGGAGGTCAGAAGAGGGTCTCGGATTCCCCTGGAACTGGAGTTCTCCTGGAATTGGAGTTACAGACGGTTCTTAGCCGCCATGTGGGTGCTGGGGATCGAACCCGGGTCCTCTGCAAGAGCGTCGGTGCTCTTAACCGCTAGGCTATCTCTCCAGCCCCCCACATATGAGATTTTTATCTTAGTGTTTGTACTGAACAGAGCCATATACGTTGCTTCTAAACATAAAGGCTTTCACTTGAATAAAGCATCCTCAGAGATGTTATTTACATTTTAATATAGCAAATATCCCTAACTGGGTTTCAAACTCAAAAAGTGACAGAGAACGGAATTATTCATCCCATTTACACTCAAAGCCAACCATAACCAAAGATCTCAGCAAGATCAAAACAAGCTAATAATTGAAAGTTTTATTTACAGACAATTCCTTTAAAAGACAGAGTAAGCCGGGCGTGGTGGCACACGCCTTTACTCCCAGCACTCGGGAGGTAGAGGTGGGTGGATCTCTGTGAGTTCAAGGCCAGCCTGGTCTACAGAGCAAGTTCCAGGACAGCTGGTACTAAAAGGGAGACCCTGCCTCAAAAATACCATAAAAAGGAAAAAACTAAAAGAGTAAAGAACAGGATGACAAGAAGTATTTAGTCTTAATAAGGTGATAGAGATTAATCCATTATTAAAGACCATTTGGGCTGGAGAGATGGCCTAGCAGTTAAGAGCGCCAACCACTCTTGCAGAGGACCCGGGTTCGATCCCCAGCACCCGCATGGCCGAGAACCGTCCGAAACTCCAATTCCAGAACTCCCGTTCCAGGGGAATCTGAGATCCTCTTCTGACCTCCGCGGCATTGCACAACACGGGTGCACAGACTTGCATGCAGACAGTACATTCATACGCATACAGAAATAAATAAAATTAATAATAAAAAAAAGACCATTTAAAGATTAAAAATACCAAAAGCATGAAGTGAAGTACAAACAGTTTTCATGAGTTTGATTCACCCAGTTCTCTACAGTCGCCTCTTCCACAAACACAAACACACAGCACAGAGAAGGGACTGGATTTCCAGGATGGCCTCCGGCACTCGGGTCTCTTGCTTCCTAGGGGTTGGGAAGGGCAGCACGGGACAGTTTTAGAGCTCTGTTGTGTTTCTGCAGGAAATTTTGGGTCTCTTTCCCTCACTCCCTTCCTCCTCATGGGAGGCAAAGGGACCTCCCTGGGCCTGTGCCCTCCCTGCTGATCTGGCAGGCAGTCCCTTCTCTGTGCACCTCAGGAGAAGCCATGCAGTAGGTGCCAGACCCGCAATGGGTCCTAAGCCAGAGAAACTGTATTGCAGCCTGCACATGGATACCCCAGGAGCCTAGGAATTCCCTCCACCCAAGCCAGAACAAGATTCCTGTGTTTAATTGCTGATGATAATTTTAATGATAGCTAGCAAAAGGCAGTTTATTTGGTCTCCCTGTAGCAGCTGGCTGGGAACTCACCAAGCAGACAGATGGGCAGACCTTGGGCTCACAGAGAACTGCCTGCCTCTGCCTCCCAAGGGGTGATATTAAAGTTATACTGGGGGGGGCTGGAGAGATAGCCTAGCGGTTAAGAGCACTGACTGCTCTTGCAGAGGACCCTGGCTCGATCCCCAGCACCCACATGGCGGCTGAGAACCGTCTGAAACTCCAATTCCAGGAGAACTCCAGTTCCAGGGGAATCCGAGACCCTCTTCTGACCTCCGCGGCATTGCACGACACGGGTGCACAAACTTTCATGCAGATAGTACAGTCATACACATACAGAAATAAATAAAATTAATATAAAAAATTTTTAAAAATTAAAGTTATACTGGGATTAAAGGCATGGGCTACCACAAATACCCAACCCCCAACCAAACAGAGTAGGGCTGCAGGAAGGGGACTTAAGACAAAGCTGACAGTGAGTTAACATGTTAAATTAGGGCTACATACAGCTGGGTGTCCTCAGGCCCACAGAGATCTCATAGAAACACAAATCAGACTGAACATTCAGAGCAAAATCTTCCAAAGCAAGCAAGTTACCTCACACAACCATCTTGAAAGCAAACACAACCAAAAGTCATCTAGAAAATAGGATCCTTAAACAACCAACTCAGACACTGATTCATGTGAACAATTACCACCCAAAAGTTGTGAAGCATTTGATAGACTCAGAGATAATAAATTTAAAGACACTTAGGGTACCCAAATTTGAGGCCTCTGAATGTATTATTATTTTTTCTTTTTTTAATGGTTACATTTAAAGTTTGCACATGAGCATTTAGTTTGGCATGCCAAAACAAAATGAGTAATGCTGTGCACATAAAGGATGGAAAGAAACTTGAAGTGGCCACTTTGTTTGACAGACCCAACATGAAACAATTACAATGACTGAATTACAAACACACAAGAAAACTTAGACACATGATGAGCAGGCCTACAGGAATCTTAGACACATGGGAAAACAGTTACCATAAACACAAGACATAATTACCTCCTTTAAATCTGGAAAAAGGTGGATCCCTTTCTTCTGTAGCCTGCAGTAGGAGATACAGAGGCTCACGAGGCTTTGGATGGGGTGAGACCCCAGGGAAGTCTCTAAATTTTCCGGCAGAGTAGGGATCAGGGTCAGTGGCAGCTGAGGACCCCTGAGCCAAAGGGGAGGTTGGACCAAGAGGCCCAGCCAAGGGGCCACCCCCATTCCAGATCCTATAAAGTTCTGAGGCTACCAGGCTTTACTTTCGCTTTTGCTTTAGACTCTGAAAAAGGAAAGAACATTAGATCCAACAGAGTGATGGTAGTTAGGGATGCCTCTTGCCCCATATTTCATCAGTAAGAGCCCTTAAGGAAAAGTATAGTCCAGAAAAAATGAAGGAGATTTAAAAAAAAAAAAAACAGGTCCCAGACCATACAACTGTCAGACACCAGATACATGTAGGGATTGATCCACGCGCGCACACGCACGCCTCTGCCCTCTGCATCCTGAGTGCTAGGATACAGGCATGTGCCACCATGCCCAGCAATAGAGATATGTTTTTTTAAAAGGATGTTATGGGGCCTGGAGAGCTGGGCCTAATGGCCTAGTGTTGGGAGCTCCGACGTGGCTCCAGACTTGCTCTTCTTGCAGAGGACCCGGGTTCGATCCCCAGCACCCACATGGCAGCTGAAAACCGTCTGTAAAACTCCAATTCCAGGAAGAACTTCCAGTTCCAGGGGAATCCGACAAGGACACCCTCTTCAGACCTCCACGGGCATTTCACGACAAGACGGGTGCACAAAACCTACTACAGTCCAGACGAAGTATCTTTAAGAACACATTTAAAAAATATAAGAAAAGTTCTTTAATAAAAAAAGGGAATGTCTAGCACTTGGGAGACAGAGGCAGGCAGGCTTTGTGAGTTCAAAAGGCTGGCCTGGGTCTACAGAGTGAGCTCCCAGGACAAGCTGGGGCTAACAAGTGAGACCCTTGTCCTCGAAAAGAAAGAAAGACAAAAAAAAAAAAAAAATGTCTACAACTTTAGGAAGATGTTGACCAAGGCTAAAGACAACCAAACTAGAAGAATAAAGTTAGATTGCATCATAATACTTGTGTCCTGGATTTCTTTTTCTTGGACCTTAAGAAGTCCTGTTTCACAACAAGACTATACGCGCTCAGATGCATATATCTTTGTGTATGTACAATACATATAACTAAGTGGGAGTAGTGCACTGATGCCTATCAAGGTGTGTCGTGAGTGTGCTCTTGCATGTCTGCATGTCGGCATGATAGCATAGGTAGGAGGGGCCTCGGGCATAGGTAGGGCCTCCCTGGTCTGGTGGACAAGCCCCAAGCAACACCACCAGGGGAAGGGGGTACCTGAGCACATGGGGTTGTCCTACGGCAGTGACTAGCTGAAGCAGTGGTGGGTGGTATAGGAGTTATAGGTACATAGCAATGTACCTACCACATGCTAGGCCTAGATACACATTAAAGCGAATCCCATTACCTGCCCATTCATGGATTAATCTTTTTATTTTTTTTTTCTGGTCTGTTTTGAGACAGTGTCTCTCTCTCTAGCCCCTGGTGCCTGTGAACATCCCATTAGAGTAGACCCCAAAAAAAAAGCCCTGGCTTTAACTCACATTATCCTTCCTGCCTCTTCTTCCCTTTATTAAAATCTTCTAATAGGAAGAGCTACCAAACAAATACATAGACATCAGTGTAATGTCTGGATTGCTTGACTTTGAGTGACCACCAAATATTGTAAGAGAGCTGACTGAGACTCATGGGGTCCCATAGATAAGTCGGCCTCATTCAAGACTGTTGGATTGCTGAGGAATGGCCCCTGGTCGGCTGCCCCTGCTCCAGGGGAAGGTCCACACTATGCACATACAAGAACACTAATTGGACTCACTGGAAGAGTCAGAGGTGGAATCTCTGTGAGTTTCAATGCCAGCCTGGTCCACAATTGTTAGTTCCAGACCAGGACGCTGGATCTATGGGGAGAACCCTGGTCGTCAAAAAGAACGCAAAAAAAAAAAAAGTTATCTACTTCTGCTGATAGAGCTTTGCTGTAACTGGAGGGTTGTGGGCTCACTTGGTCACTCATAATGGAAAGTTTAAACAAACAAAACAAGCCTGCCCCCATAACATACTAACTACTTCTCCAGCACAGCCACACTTCTAAGACCTCCAAGGACAGTGCCACAAACTGGAGACAAAATGTCCTGAATAACGGGGGCTGAGAGGATGGCCTAGACTATATATCGGTTTAAGAGACGCCAACTGCTCTTCCAAACAGGAGGACCCGGTTTGATCCCCAGCAACTCCACATGGCAGGCCCGAGAACCGTCCTGAAAAACTAACTCCAGTTCCATGAGAACCCCTCCAGTTCCCAGGTGAATCCGACACCCTCTTTTGACACCCTCTTTTGACCTCGCGGCATTGCACGCACGGGTGCACATACATGGCATCGCAACAGTAAACTTGATAATACATACAGACAGAAATAAATAAAATTAAAAAAAAATGTCTGAAAGAAGTAAAGCCTAGGGGATGACACTCATAATCATTCAAAAATCATCACATTCCATTCCCTGGCCTTCATAGGCTCCTGACCATATTAAAATGCAAAAATGCATTTAGTCCAACCTTAAAAGTCCCCCATAGTCTTTACCAGCCTCAATTCTATTCAAAAGTCTAATATCGGCTCAAAATCTCTTCCTGAGACCAGGAAAAGGCCGAAGCTCTACTGTAAACTCCTGTAAAGTAAAATCAACAGGCAAGTACCATACGACCTCCCATACTCCCAACATTACAGTGGAACTGAATACCACCATTACATGTCCCATTCCAAAAGGGAAGGATAGAGGCATAGTGAGAAATACTAGAACGCAAACTGAAGCAAGACCGAAACCAGCAGGGCAAAAACCAAGTCCACAGTAACACCAACTCCTTGTGTGACTTCTGGGACTTGACGTCCAAAGGGCTTAGATGGCTCAGCTCTTCCCAGCTTTGCTTTGCAACATACAAAACATCTCTTTCTTAGGCTGGGACCACTCCCTGTATGCAGTTATCCTTGGCAAATATCTCATAGCTCGGGCATCTCGAATGTACTTCTTCTTGGGGTCTGCACTGCCAACCAGGCTTCACACATACACAGCTTCACAAAATGGCCTATAAGGGCCTTCTGTATTCAGGAACACCCCTGCTACACTCTGCCTAGCCTCTGTGGCTCTATGAAACTGTGGAGGAAGAAACTGATGACCCCTTCACTCTTGCAATCCTCATGCCTCTAAAGCCAACAACCTGAGAATTTGCGTAATTTGGGCTTGCAAGTTTCGGGATGGATCGCTCTCCTCCTCTCCTATTTAAACCACATTTGCAAATTTTCATTTTCTCTCTCTGCCTGGACTTAGGGTAGAAAAAGATAAAAAAAACACTTTCAGTATCTTCCTTTCAAAAATTGGAGTCTTAGCTGGGTAAGAGGTCTTGTCCCATGAAAGCTGGGTGAATTCCTAGTGTATTACCCTAACTTGGTAAATCTCGAGGCCTCATCCTTAAATCACTTCTAATAATTAATTTAATCTCAACCTTATTCCAATTGGTTACTTTTACTTGTAATAGCGAGGCCTCGGCCGTAATCACTTTAGTCCGCCGTACAAAGACCTCTCCTTCACATGCCACTATTGCCCCACCTTTAAATTAAAATCTCCCTAGTGCAGTTTTCAGATCCAAACTGTTCATTCTGCATTTCTGCTTTTCTTTTTGCCCCATCTGCCCTTCTTCACTGTAGATCTGCACAATATTCACAGGCACCATCAATAGCCGCAAACCAACACCATTTATTCTACATTAGGCGGTCTTGAAATATCCTCCACCAAAGACATTCAGGCCAATTGCGTTTATCCTTTTTTTTTTTGTTTTTTTTTTTTTTTTTTTTTTTTTTTTTTTTTTTTTTTTTTGTTTGTTTTTTTTTTTTTTTTTTTTTTTTTTTTTTTTTTTTTTTTTTTTTTTTCTCTTTTGTTTTTGAGACTAAAAAGTTTTTTTGTTTTGTTTTGTTTTCACATAAAATTTATTTATTTTATTTATTTTTAAAAACAAATCTAGACAGAACCCGTGTTTTCCCGACTCATGGTCCTGAAAATCCCCCACCGCCTCCCGAGCTCAATCCTTCGGCAAATGCTTCCCAATCTCTTAGCCATCGCAATATTTTCCATGGGGAAGTTGAACTGTTTTGGAGCAGAAGTTCACTGTGTCAATCAGGTCAGTCAGTTCTTTTATGCAGATTTTTTTTCTGTTGTTGGTTTGTGTTTGTTTCCCCAAAATGCGTTATGCCCCCAACTAACTGGCTTTGGTCAAAAGCTCAGGGGCCCCTATACAAGAAATACTTACAATTTGGTAATGGGCGCTTATAAGCATCCACAGATGAGAGGATACCATTCGTGTCGTTTTTTTTTTTTTTTTTTTTTTTTTTTTTTTTTTTTTTGTTTTGTTTTGGTGGTCTTTTTGAGACATACAAAAGGGTCTCCCTGTAGTCCCCACAGCGGTCCTGGAAATACGCACTCTGTAGACCAGGCTGGCCTTGAACTCACAAAGAGAGTCCGCCTGCCTCTGCCTCCCGAGTGCTAGGATGAAAGGCGTGTGACACCAAAACCACGCCGGCTTGTTATTTTTTTCTGGGAACTGTGTTACTTCAGTTAACTAGCATCACTCAGCATGATTTCCTCTAGCTCCAGACATTTTTCCTGCAAAGCTCGGTGATGTCATCTTCTTTACACTACTGTGGCATAGAACTCCATTGTGGTAGAGTGTACCACATGTTCTCTATCCAATCATCCCCACATCCACCTATCCACTCGTCAGTGGAGGGGCATTTAGGTTTGGTTCCCAGCGCCTATGCATTGTGAAGAAGCTGCAATAAACATGGCCGTACATGTAACTCTGCGGTGGGGTAGGTCTTGAGTGTACATGCTAGGAGTGGTATTGTTGGGTCGGGTGGCAAGTTTAGTCCAAGTCTTCCAAGGGTGCTCCACACTGCTGTCCAGAGTGGTTGTACGAGTTTATACAATATTCCCACCAGCAGTGGAATGAGTGTTCCCCTTGGTCCTCCCCCACAACCTCTCCAGCACTTGGTAGCATTTGGTTTTCTTGAGCCTAGCCAGTTTTATTGGAGGAAGATGATATCTTAAAGTGGTTTAGAAGGGGAGATTTGCATTTCCCTTCCTTAACTGAATGAGTGATGTTGAACACGTTACTTGAGGTGTTCCTCAGAACATCTCTAAGCTCACTGTCCAGCACTTGTGAAGTCACCTCTGTTCAGTCTTTTGCTCCATCATTGAGTGGGGTCATTTTGGTTTCCTTTTTTTCTTTGTTTTTTTGAGTAGTTGTTATATATTCTGGAAATCCTGATGCTTTGTTTGTCAGATTTATCTGAGGTGAAGGTTTCCTCCTCCTCCACTCTCTGTGGGATTTCCTTTTCTCGTCACTCCAATCTACTTTACTTTACTACTTCCTTGATTGTTTTCTTTTGATGTACAGAAACTTTGATTTTGATGAGGTCCCATTTGTCCAATTGTCAACCTTAATTTCTTTGTGGGCAGCTTGCTGTCTATTTAGGAAGTCTTTTTCTACGCTATGTCTTGTAGTCTGTGCTGCCAACTTTTTCTTCTATCATCTTCAGATNATAAATCTCATGTGTCTATGCAAATGTGTATTTATATGTATGTAGGTATGAAGTACTCTTGGCTTTTAAAAATTCTGTAATGTAGTTATAAAATATTAAGGATCTATCAGACCATTGATAGACACTTAGTATAATCTTATAAAGTACCATCATTATAGGGGCTGTTTGGGAATTCTCCTTTGTAAAACACTAGGTTTTTTAGATGAAAGGGGCAAAGAGGATACTAAGATTGCTGGGGAATAAGTTTATTAGAGAAGTTATTAATACCAAAGACAGATACACAATATTAAGTATAAAAAAGCACAGAGCCAGTAAAAGGTCCAAGTCACGGCACCAATAATATTAAGTATAACAAAGCAGGGAACCAGTAAAGGCACATGAGGCTTTACTTCCATGTGGGACTGCCAGCATGAGAGAGAGAGAGGGACACAGAGAGAGAGAGGCACAGAGAGTTATGGTGGCTGGGGTCCACCCTTTATACCCATGGGGTTGGGCTCAGGTAAGTGGGAAGGGGTCAGAGGATTGGAAGCTTCTGGAGGAAGTGGGCACCTGTGTGCCCCTTTGGAGTCTGGGAATCCTGGATCTAACACATAACAGCATGTGTGTGTGTGGGGGGGGGTGTCTGAGAGCTCAGGCCCCAGAACCAGAGACAGACAACATGGCAGTCTCTGAATCCTTCTCCCAGTTTGCCCCCACCCTGTGACAGAGGAAGGAGCCTCTTATTCTTTTGAGGGTAGTGCAGTTTCTGGTTCAGGCAGGACAAGGAGTGGGGAGCAGGGTCTGTGTGGCAGTGCCTCTGTGTCTGGTAGCTGGGGACTCACAGGTAAGGACCCAGGAGGGGGCCTGTCAGTAGCTGTGAGAAGTAGGCTGCTTCATGAGCGGCAGCTGGATTAGAACACGTGCTTACAAAAATCTCCCCAGATAGTTCTAAAACATAAAGATCATTACTGTAGAATTTCTGAATCAGAAACAAATAACTGACCCAAGAATCCAATTAATCTTAAATTAAAAAATGGGAAAATTTGCCCCACAGCTAGATGACCACAGTACTGTATAAACTGTGAAGTTTAAGTATTATTATTTTGACTGCTATAAACTTAGAGTCATGCTTTAATTTGATTAAGAGTTTTCATCAAGGTGTTAAGTTTTGGGTTTAAAACTAGTTTGTCATGACATTGTGTCTAACCACAGTATTTATTTTATGGGACTGTTTAAATGTATAGACTCGTGTCTAATGCTAATGATTTACTTGATATCAAATTGATTTAAAGTAAGTTGTCATGTAAGCTAAAACTGTTAAATTATGCTATTATCCTTGTCCTTAAGAAAGATGTACTTTATGTTTCTCACAAGTATTACTCTTGATATTTCCTTTGACCTAACAAGATAAGTTGACTCAAAAAGTTAAGGTCTACCTTCCTGAACCAGCTGCATGCAGTCCAGAAGAAGATAGCTTAGATGTGCTTGGTAATTGTGCTGGATAGCTTTAGTGTTAACTTGACACACCTGGGTTGAGGGAGCCTCAATTGGGGAATTGGCTCCATTGGATTGGCCTGTGGCCACATCTGTGGAGTATTGTCTTGATTGTCCAGCAGTGTGGGAGGGCCCAGCCCACAATGAGTAGTGCCACCCTGGGCAGGTTGTTGTGTACCATATAAGAAGGCTGGCTGGGCATGAGCCAGGGGAGAAAGCCAGTGAACAGCATTCCTCCATGGCCTGCGCTTCAGCTCCTGCCTCCAAGTTCCTGTCCTGAGTTCCTGCCTTGGACTCCCTAAGTGATGAACTGTGACCCAGGATATGTAATCTGAATAAACCCTTTCCTTTCCAAGTTGGTGTCAGCCAGAGTGTTTTGTCACAGCAATGGAAGACAAACTAGAACAGTAATCCTTATCAGCTTATTTCCTGTCTTCTGGTAGGTGATACTGTTAGGTTATAAAAACAGACATGTGCAACTAATATTAGGATATAAAAAGGCATGAACCCCAATAAAAGGCACATGAGGCTTAGGTCACTCTAGGAACATACTTTACTTCCATATGGGACTGTCAGCGTGAGCCACCTGCAGACATGACACAAGGTAGAGCTGGACAGCATGGCAGGGGGCAGGGGCAGAAAGAGGGGCAGGATGGGGGGAGGGAGCAGAGAGGCAGAGAGAGGGATGGCAGCTGAGGTCCACCCATTTATGCCCATGGGGTGGGACCTCAGGTACAGGGGAAGGGCTCAGAAGATTGACAGCTTCTGGAGGAAGTGGGCAACTGTGTCCCTTGGGATTCTGGGAAGCCCAGACCTAACAGATACAACTCTTAACTTTCTGGAAGAAATATACATAAGGATAAGGGGTTCTGGGAAAGAAAGAGACTGTTCTTGTTTATAGTAAATTGTAGTATAAAGTTTACATTTAAGATAGGCCTGAAATTGTTTAATTCTCTCTCACGGGCAGCACAACCTGTAGGAGGCCTCTCTGGCTATGAGCAGTCCTGCTAAGGGAAGGTCACTACTGAGGAACTGACTCCTCCACCCAGAGGTCAGTTGGTCACTTTCGTAATCCAACCTGAGAGGTACTTCCAGTCCAGGTCCCTAGCCTGGGAAGTGGAACCTTTCCCATCTGGCCATGCTATCTCGCCAGCTCCCAAACTGCTGGTCTCTGGACAGGAATTTCAGGCTGCTGAAATTCTGATTGATCCACATCTAATCCACTAGCCTCTGATGCTCAAAATTCAGGCCTCCTTTGGCCTGTACACAAGTAAAATAACAGATCCAGAAATTCTATATAATGATGGTAAAGGAGAATTCAATTTATTGCATGCTGCAAGTNTTCCAGGAGAACTCCAGTTCCAGGGGAATCTGAGACCCTTTTCTGACCTCCGAGGCATTGCATGACACGGGTGCACAAACCTACATGCAGACAGTACATTCATACACATAAAAAAAAAAATAAAAAAATAAAAAAATAAAGCACCATCATTATAGATGTTGTTTGGGGATTCTCCTTTATAAAATGGTAGGTTTTTAGATGAAAGGGGACAAAGAGGACACTAACATTACTGGAGAATAAGTTTATTACGGAAGTTATTAATACCATAGCCGGATAGACAACAGCAGGTGGAGGGAGGTGTCTGAGGTAAGCTCAGCCCCCAGCACTAGAGGCAGACAATGTGGCAGTCTCTGAATCCTTCTCCCAGTTTGCTTGCTGCCCCCACCCTGTGGCAGAGGAAGGAGCTTCTTATTCTTCTGAGAGTAGGGAAGGCTCTGGTTCCTGGGCAGGAGAAAGGTGGGGGGGGGCAGGAGAAAGGTGGGGGGCAGGGAGCAGGATCTGTGTGGTAGTGCCTCTATGTCTGGTAGCTGGGACTTACAGGTAATGACCCAATAGTGTGCCTGTCAGTAGCTGTGAGAAGCAGGCTGCTTCCTGAGCAGCAGCTGGGTTAGAACATGTGCTTACAAAAATCTGCTCAGATGAGTTTAAAACATAAAGATCATTACTGTAGAAGTTCTGAATCAGAAACAAATAATCGACCTAAGAATTCAATTAATCTTAAGTTAAAAGTAGGAAAATTTACCCTATGGCTAGATGACCTGTATAAACTGTGAAGTTTAAATGTTATTATTTTGACTGTTATAAACTTAGAGTCATATTTTACTCTGATTAAGAGTTTTCATCAAGGTGTTTTGGGTTTGAAACTAGCATGTCATGACATTGTGTCTAACCACAGTATTTATTTTATGGGACTGTTTAAATGTGTAGGCTCATGTTTAATGCTAATGATTTACTTGATATCAAGTTGATTTATAAGTAAGTTGTTATGTAAGCTAAAACTGTTAAATTATATTATGGTCCTTGGTCTTTAAGAATATTAGTTAATTTTAAAGAATGATGACTTCTCTTCTAGGGTGCAATTAATTTTTGTGTTTGAATGTGTTATACATGTGGGAACATTTGCCAGGCTTATGTAAAACACCTCTAAGCATTCAAAGAGAATTGGTTGTTCAAAACCTGCATATACCTGTGGGTGCCTGAGGAGGCCAGAGTAGGTGTTGGATCCCCAGGAACTGGAGTTATAGGCAGTTGTGAACACATGAAATGGGTCCTGGGATCTGAACTCCACTCCTCTGCAAGAAGAGCAAGTGCTCTTAACCACCAAGCCATCTCTTCATTCCCCTACAATTTTTAATCTTAACACAGTGGCTGACACATGGTAAACTGAGTTCTAAGGATCAATAATGGCAATTTTACTATTCTTGGGAAAAGGGACATCCAGAGAAACTATGAGCACTTGTAACACAAATAACAGAGTCTGAGCCAGCAACAATTATAGGTGCTGCAGTGTTCTATATGGGAATCAACATGGATACATGATAGGTGGGTAGAAAAGGAAGCCCGACATGCAGAGAAGACGTGCTATGGTTTGGATATGAAGTGGGCCCCCTCTCCCAGGCTCACATTTGGAACCCTTAGTCTCCAGCTTGTGGCACTGTTCTGGAAGGTTCTGAAACTCTTCAGAGGTGGGAGCTGGGTAGAAGAAGTAGGTCTCTGGGAACACTTACTGGGCTGTTTTGTCCCTGGTCCCTTCCTGTCTTTCCCTCTCCACCTCCTGACTGTCAGGAGATGAACAGCTGTCGTCTGTCACACACTCTCACTGCTGTGATAGTCTGAGCAGGTGGATGGGGCCAAGTGACCAGAGACTGAGCTTTCTGAGCTGTGAACCTAAATAAATATTTGTTTCCTTAAGTTATTTCTTTTTGAAAATTTGGGATGGAGAGATGGCCTGGTGGTTAAGAGTGCCGACTGCTCTTGCAGAGGACCCGGGTTCAATCCCCAGCACCCACATGGCAGCTGAGAACCGTCTGAAACTCCAATTCCAGGAGAACTCCAGTTCCAGGGGAATCTGACACCCTCTTCTGACCTCTGCGGCATTGCACGACACGGGTGCACAAACCTGCATGCAGACAGTACATTCATACACATACAGAAATAAAAAAAAAATAAAAAAAAAAAAATTTAAACATTTATACAATGCCAGCAGAAGCCAGGGTATTGGATCCCCTGGAACTGGGGAGACTTGTTAGCTGCCGTGTGGGTGCTGAGAACTGAATCTGGATCATCTGCAAGAGCAGCCAGTGCTCTTAATCTGTGAGCCATCTTTCTAGCCCCACCTTTCCTTAAATTCTTTATGTTAGCCATTCTGTCTGAGATGATGCACTGCTGATAAACACACACACACACACACACACACACTCACACGACATGATCATGAACCAAGATGTTTGACCATTATTCTGAAAGCTATGAGGATTAAGGACATGAAACAGTGTGTTTGGGAAAATATCACAGTGGCACAGGGGGGATGAATTTCAACACATAACTGGGTCATTTGACTCAATGAGAGGGTAGGATGACAGTTTATGCCAGAAGTGACAAGGACTTAAACAAGGCACAAGAGCTTAGTAAAGGAGAGGGTTAGTGAGCAGCCAGCATCTTGGACTATTTCTAGAGTTCTGGTTTAGGTTATTGCATACATAGTAGTCTTTTCATCAAATGTTTTGGCTGGTTTGGGGGGAAGACAAGGGTAAATGGGTGGGATCCACCATGGAGACATTTAGAAGCTCATTTTTAAGCAGCCACAAAGGCTCAAATCCAAGTCTTTAATCTGGTTCTGTGAACTTCATCAAGCCCCAAAGTCCTTCATGATGCCTAGCATCCTCAAGTGTCTTGAACACTTCAAAAACCACAGTGAGAAGATGAAGTTAAGAAAATGCTACCCACGACCAATGAAAAACAGCAAACAAGCAAGCAAAACAAAATAAATCCCCTAGGCATTGGATAGAGCAGCTGGTCATTAAAAAACAACAACAACTCTGCTACCCTGTATAGAAGTTAAAAAGCAGGGCTGGCATGATTGTGGGGATCACATGTCACATGACAATGTACTTGGTGACAGGAATGTGTTAGAATAGACAAGACTCCAGAGAAAGGACCTTAGAATGCAAGAAGAGAGTCAGCAAAGGAAGAAGACAACATGGCAGGAGTCATTTAAAGCCATTTCAGGGGCTGAGATGTCTCTGCCACTGCCCTGTGCTGGGCCTTTATAGACCTCATTCATGCTCTTCAATTATAAGGTCAGCATGGGCCTCCAAAGCCCAGAATAGCTCCTTCTTTGCACAAGGCAGACATTCTATAAATATTTGTTGGATGTGTTAATTAGTCAACAATGAACCTGCAAAGAATGATTTCATTTGGAAAGAAATCTTGCCATAAAAACAGTAGAGAAAGAAGTTGGGATGGAGCTTGTCATTCATGGTAGGGACAATCTTTCTAAATAACTCTGCTGGCTAATTGTGGCTCTCAGCAATCAGCCAGGCACTGAGACCCGATGTGATGGACACATTGAGCTTGTCCAACCAATTTATCAAGAGTCTCAAAGCAACTGAGAAGCTCGGCTTGAAGGAACTGAAGGCTGCTGTGTGAACCCCAGAGAGCAGATTTCAAGGCAAATTGAACTGAAATGTCCATTTAGCCTATCAGCACTGTTTCTGGAATTAGCAGTGGGCCCAAGAGAAGACTTTCATATCTTCAATCAGTGGCAGGACTATTGTTGTTAAATCTAGGGGCCTTGAATTATTTCAGTATATGATCATTTGATTTTTTAAGTATATAGGTGGTCATAATTTTATTAAAATACATTATTAAATTGCATGGGATTTGACAGTCCTGAAAAGGGCCCTGTTGGTACCAAGCTTAAAGGTTAAGTAGATAGTCACAGGATGAGAGGAAATCCCAGTTCTTACTGGGAGGGCTCTATCCACCAGAGGCCCATTGCCTGCACTTACCTGTGTGTTCTCCCCAGGGCCCCAAGTTACGGTTAGGCTGAATAAAGCTCAGACTGAGGACTGAAGTAGACAGAGCTGTCGTTTATGTGGAAAGCACAGTACCAGTCTTTACCGCATACCTGTCCTCAGCTATGAGATTCTGTAAATGACTTAGTAAGGGATGGATTCACTATTCTAAACAATGTCTAAACCTTATTAACCTATTGAGATCCCCAAAATGGAAAGGCTGTATAGTCTTGTTCCTGTGAAGATTGATCTTAGGTAAATCTTTCTCTGTGTACCTAAGTCCCCTGAAATAGGAAAATTTTCTTTGTTGTTTGTTTGCAGTGCAGAGTTGGAAAATGAATGTTGATTGCAGAGGATTGACATGGACTCTGTTTATAGTCACATGTGGACTATACAAGCAAAATTACAGGTGTTTCCATATATTGCTAATGCTTTTCCCAGTTTCTCTTACAGACTTTTCACTTCTAGCTGAAACACCGCTTTCTCATCTAAAACGAGCCAGCACACCCAGAGTGGCAGCTCATTTCTATATAGGTTCGGATCCAATTAATCATTTCTGATCATTTTATCTACTTGGTCTATAGCCAAGAGTGCTGGCAGAAAAATAATCCCTCAATTTCTTTCCAAATGTACAGTTGGAAGATTCCACTGGTTCTCTTTTTATGCATAGTTTTTATCCTTGAAGGAAGGAGAGGCCTTAGAATTTACATTATCCTGGGTGAAAAGTTTCTGTTTCAAAGAGACCTAAAGTACTTGTAATAGTGCTAGGATGCTGCAGGGTTTCAGGTGATGAGTAGAGTCATCTTAGTATTATCAATTTATGGCTTCAGTTTTCATTGAGGACAGCATCTCTCCATTGGTACTCAAGGGAGGCGTAATAAGTGGGATAAGTATAGAAAATATTTTTTTGAGACAGGGTCTCACTATGTAGCCCCAGCTGGCCTGGAACTTGCTGTGTAGACCAGGCTGGCCTTGAACTCAGAGATCTGCCTGCTGCTACCTCTGCATCTCCAGTGCTGGCATTAAAGGCAGGGAGGTGTTACCTAGCCTGTTTTTTTTTTTGGGGGGGGGTGGTCTTATTCTTGAGATAGGGTCTCCCTATAGCTCCAGATGGCCTGGAACTGGCTATGTAGACCAGGCTGGTCTTGAACTCACAGAGGTCCACCTGCCTCTGCCTACTGAGTGCTGGGATTTAAGGTGTGTGTCATCATGCCCAGCAATATTCTTAATTCTGAGATTCAAAAAGCTTTATTCAGAGTTAGGTATAGTGTAGTACATGCCTTTAATTACAACACTTGGGAGACAGAGGCAGGTGGATCTCTATGAGATCAAGGCCAGTCTGGTCTTCATAGAGTTCCAGGCTAGCTGGGGCTATAGAGCAACCTTGTCTCAAAAAAACAAACAAATGAACAAAGTTTTATTCTACCCTCATAACTAGCAGTCAACATTAATATTTATGTTTCAAAATTTCACTTCTATCTAGCACTATTTCTATCTATGTTGTGGGAAGTACATTTGGCAGTAGTCTGCTCTTGAAACTTGTAGACTGATCAAATTCATGTTTGATAGTGTCCGATGAACTCACTTTTTTGCTTACAGGATAATTTTGATTTATTTATTTATTTATTTATTTATTTATTTATTTATTTATTTATTTTGAGACAGGATCTCCCTGTAGCCTCAGGTGGCCTGGAACTCATTATATAGACCAGGCTGGCCTTGAACTCACAGAGATCCACTTGTCTCTGCCTCCCAAGTGCTGGGATTAAAGGCGTGTGCCACCACACCCAGCTGCTTTAGATTTATTGGAGAACTTTTTGTGCCTTAGTAATTTTTCTTTGACCCCATGTTCAGAGAGACTATGGAGAGGCCCCGAGGTATTGCCATTGATAGCATGTGGTCCACATGGACGGCCCAGCAGGTGAAAACTGTCCATGATTTGTGGAGATATAGACTAGGACTATGTGTAGAACAGTAGACCTAAACATGCCTTTAGGTGGGTTTGACGCCATTGACTACAGTACAGAACAGAATGTTGGTGCTTTTGTAGATGGAGCAATGAGGAAAGAGACCAATGAATTCAGAAGAAGTGGGATGGTAGAGTGAGTATCCAGTACAAGACAAACTTCACAGACCAAACAAACCTCCCAGTTCTGAAGTCTGGAACACTGGGTTGTCATTTACTTCAAAGAGACTGAATTTATTCCCAAGGTGACTATGTTCTATTTAGTTATTTGAAATATAATATATTTGAAATTTCTATGATTAGCACAAGTGTTAACTCAGGAGTTGTGATGGTTAATCTTGCTTGTCAGTTTGAAAGGATATAGAATCACCATGAAAATGAACCTCTGTGCCTGTCATTAGGTTAACTGAGGTGGGATGCTCCGTCCTAAATGTGGGGGCACCTTCCATGGGCTGTAGTCCTGGATGAAAGGGCAAAGCAGGCTGAGCACAAGCACACGCTGTTCTCTGTTGTCTCAGGTACGGCATGAGCTGCTGCCCCTCCTCCTTCGTCAAACCTTCCCTACATGATAAGCTGCAATGTCTAGAGCTGTAAGCCAGAATAAATCCCACCCTCCTTAAGTTGCCTCGTCAGATATTTTGTTATAGCAGTTGGACAAGAGCTAAGTTTAAGTATGGAAACTGCTGGGTAGATTCAGTTGTCAACTTGACACACCTGGGTGGAGGGAGCCTCAACTGAGGAATTGCTTCCATTGGACTGGCCTGAGACCACGTCTGTGAGGCATTTTCTTGATTCTTGAGTGATGTGGGAGGGCCCAGCCCACTGTGGGAGGTGCTGCCCCGGGCAGGTTGTTGTGTATTGCATAGGAAAGCAGGCCAGTAAGCAGTGCTCCTCCGTGGTCTGTGCTACAGTTCCTGCCTCCTGGTTCTAGCTCTGAGTTTCTACCTTGGGCTCTGCCAGTGATGACCTGTGACTTGGGAGATGTAAAATAAACCCTTTCCCCCATGTTGGTTTTGGTCAGTGTTTTTTTAATCACAGCAAAAGAAAGTAGCTAAGACAGAAACAAAGAGATATTTTCACTTTTCGTTTGTTGTTGTTGTGGTTGTTGTTGTTGGTTTTTTTTTTTTTTTTTTGAATTTTTGAGACAGGGTCTGCCTTTTAGTCCCAGCTGGCCTGGAGCTCACTCTGTAGACCAGGCTGGCCTTGAACTCACAGGGATCCACCTGCCTCTGCTTCTGCCTCCTGAGTGCTGGGATTAAAGACGTGCGCCACCATGCCCGGCTATATTTTCACTTTTAATTTGTAAAGATCCTGTCATTTTAAACTTGCTTCAAATTTTGTTGATCATTTCTTCTCTAAGCTCTAAAATTTCTTTAAGTATACTAATCATGCTTTTATTTAATAATCTACATACGGAAGTTTCAGTATTGTTTTTCCTGCTGGTATCTGCTCCCGGTGCCTTGCTTATCTTTGTGCTTGGTCATCGTTTGAGCGTGTGCTGCTCTTGGCACTTGACAGAAGTATTTCTGAGGATTCTTAAAGACCTAATAAAACTAAGGAGCATCCTTCTGGAGAAAGTTGGTTTTAGCCTGATGATGCATCACTATGTCCTGGCTTATTAATGTTTTTAATAAAGATTAAAGCATATTTTATTTTTTACTTTGAATTAATAGATTAGCCAATTATTATTGGACACCAGAAGTCATAAGTGAGTAGTGGGCAGGAAAATTCATGCTGACTGTGTCTACAGTGACATAAGGAAAATATAGAGTGACCTGTGGGCAGAAAGGCAAGAAAGAGAACCAATAGAATAACATTTCCCCTCTGTGAAGTTCCTTCTAGGGTTTACATTCAAAGTGAAATGAATTTACATGAATAAATTTAAGAATTTAGACAAAGGCCTTCTTAAAAGGGCAGTGGACTTATTTAAGGAGAAAATATGAGAAAAAATTAATGGTGTGGTCATTGATATAACTTATAAAAGATGAAGCGGATTCATAGAGAAGGAAGCTGAAGCAAAATTACCCTTCAGAAGACTTTTATTAGGAGAGTTACAGGCTCATGACCATAGCCATGGTGAGGTTCTGAAGAGGTAGAACAAGTTGGGGAGATAACATCATGGCTCTGGGCAGCCATGACAGGGCCCTGAAGGGACACAGATCCTTCAGCTCTATAGGAAAAGGGGGGGTCCGACTCTGATAGGGTTCGGGGAGGGTGGAGTGGGGTTGTATTGGGCAAACCCTATGCCACATGACAAACCATATGAGCTGGACGGTAAGAAGACTGATAAAAACCAACTATAATCCAATGTTGTTTGGGGTGTTGGCAGTAGGGAGAATGGCAGGCCTACAGCTGTGAGACGTAGGAGACTGCAAGGCTACAGGACATTTTATTAATTCTCTATCAGAGTTCGGGGAGGGGGCTCCAAGTCCTGTGATCTAACACTCATAGAGTTAAAGAGTTGTAAATACTTGCTTTTTCTTTCAAAATTCAGGGTCTTTGACTCTCAACAATATCTAAAACATGAACAGGAAATAGAAAAAGAAGCTATTATTTATAATTATAGTTTGAATTTCAGCTAAAGCTAAAAAAAAAATCTACTCCAGATTTTGACATTGACATGAAAGCTCTGTATTTAATTTCATATGCTTTCTGTTATGAGTTTAATTGAATTAGTTTTACTGAGACCTGTGAAGGATGTAAAACCAACTTCTTTTTGTGAAACTCCTGTGTCTTTGAGGTGATCATCCCAGCAGAAATGTGAGTCCCTCACGGGGCAGGGGATTTATCCATTTTATTCATTGTTACATTTTCAAGGCCTAAAGCAGGTATATAGTGTAGCCAAATAAATACATATCGAGTGAATAAAATAAACGATATAACTTCTAGTGAGTTCTCCTGACTGAGGATGTGAAGAATAATTAGGATTCAGCAGTATTTTGAACACAGTTATGAAGTTCGGTGATTGTTTATAAGACTCTTTATAAGGATTGTTTATAAGGAAACTGTTCTAGTTAGCTTTAATTGTCAACACAGCCTAGAGTCCTCTGAGAGGAAAGCCTCTATTGAGAAATTTCCTGGATTAGATTGGCCTGTGAAGGTGTAGGTGGGAGATTATCTTGTATTTTAACTGATGTGGGAGAGCCCAGCCCTCTGTGGGTGACCTGGGCGCTGTACATCCTTGCACATAGAGTCAGCACTAACGGATTTAGTGGGGATTAAAATGTATGAGAGAGAGAGAGAGAGAGAGAGAGAGAGAGAGAACATGAAGTTCAGAGGAGGTAGGAGAGGATTTACAAGGAAGGGGAGGGAATGGAGCTCAGATTAATCCAAACAATTATACATGTATGACTATTAAATAAAAGAAATAATAACAAAGAAGAAAGCTAGCAAGCCTGGGAGGGAGGGAGGGAGGGAGGGAGGGAGGGAGGGAGCCCTCAGTTCCTTTAAGGTTTCTCTGCAGGCTTGAGTTCTGACCTGACTACCCTCACTGATAAACTGTAAACGTTAAGCTGAGATAAACCCTTATCTCCTCTAGGTTGTTTTTGATCAGAGTGTTTTCTGACAACAACAGAAAGGAAACTAGAACAGACTTAAAGTGGGCCAGAGTTCAACATGAAGAGGCTAATGCCATTAAAAGAATGTGTCATGCCAGTGGGGAAGGGAGCATAAAGATGATTAAGTTGTGCTGTATGAATATACAGAAATTCAATAAAGAAAGACAACCTTAAGAAAAAATAAAATAAAATAAATGCATCATGCCACACCTGGCCACAGGAAGCAAACCACAGTGTCACCAAGGGCCAGAGAGAAGCCATGGCTGGCAGCTTTATTGGGATTTGTCTGGGACAGCCAAAGCAGAGCAGACTGGACGATTTAGGACGCGTTATGTTCAATAGGCCAGTGGACCTGGGGCTCGGATGGTTTCCCAACCATCCTATTACCTGGATCTCAACTGTTTAGAGAAGGGAAAACACGGGCTGGGCTTGAGGAGTCAGAGTTAGGGTAGGGGTGAGGGCTGGGGCTGGAGATCTGATTGATTGATTTGCATATGCAAGGTGTGCTTAGAGCCAAGCTGAGTCTTTTTCTGTCTTTAAGAAACCTTTAACATTTTGGTTGTTAGCCTTTAAAGGCTACTCTATCCCTCTAGCACTCAGGAGGTAGAGGCAGGTGAATCTCTGGGAGTTCAAGGCCAGCCTGGTCTACAGAGTGAGTTCCAGGACAGCTGGGGCTACAGGGAGATCCTGACTTGAAAAGATTAAAAAAAAAAAAAAAAAAAAAAGAATGTTGGTGGACTGGCTGGCTGGCTGGAGGCAAGGTGGGATGCCATGTGTGTGGCCTACCTCCTCACCTCCCGAAGAAAAGAATCTCTGCTACAGAACTCTTTTGGCCATGCTGCTCAGAGTGTTTTCTGGAAGACTGGACTGTAAAAAGACAAAGCAGGATAAATGAGAGAAGAGCACTGAAAGGGGAATGTCCAGCATGTCATGAGTGACCCAGATGCTGCCCACACCCTAAATGAGTCTTCCAGGTGCTCTCCTCTGGGAGGAAGCTCAGTTCTGAGAAGAAAGACAGCAGAGCTGACCCCACAGCAGCAGGGCTGGGCATCAGTGCCACAGCGGGATCTCTTCTCCACAGGGAAGACCAGACCAGACAGCAGAGACCCCGGGGCTTTCCTCAGCCTTCTACTGCACATGGTATGTCCCCAGCTGGGCACTCCTGCTCACAGCCTCACTTTAAACCTTCTGGAACCTTCCTGCCATTGCCTTGTTCACTGGTGAATCAGTGCCACCCCATGTTGATGAAGGGGAGAATGTTCTAGTTGTCCACAATCTACCAGCCAGTCAAGATTTTGAGTGGAACGAGGGGATAAGTATAAAATGCAAACATAAAATTGTGGAATGTAAAATGAAGAGTAATCAGTTTACAAGGGGTCTGCATGGTGGGAGGGAGACAGTGCACCCCAGTGGAACCTTGCTGTTCCAGAACATCACCAAGAACATCTCCAAGAAGGATGGCAGAATCTACACCACAGCCAGTGTTACTGAAGACGGTAACGAGGAAACCGATCTGTGCACATCCATGTACACCAGCCCATGACACAGCCTTTCCTCGAAGCCACCAAAAAGATAGTCTCAGAAAACAGCTGTGTGGTCTTCACCTGCCACTCCTGTGACCCTGTACACTCTACCACGTGGATCTTCAATAACCAGAGTCTGCAGCTGACCAAGAGGATGACACTGTCCCGGAAGAACGGCAGTCAGTCTCAACATAGATCCTCTCCAGATGGAGGGTGCTGGGGACTAACAATGTGAGGTCTTCAGCCCAGTCAGATCCCAGAGAGTCTCCCAGGCACTTGGGGGTAAAGAATGACAGCACAAGGAAGTTCTGGCCCCTCAGCTGACCCCATTGGTGCCATGAGGTTGGAGTTGTAGCTGGGGTGCCTCTGATAGCAGCCCTGGGGTATTTCCCATTTTTATGGAAGACTGGAAGATCCTGGGCTTCATGCTTTCCTGAACCTCAGTGCCCAGCAGCTGAGAGGTCCAAGGCCAGCCTCCACACTGACACCAACCATAGATCTTTAGTCAGAAGTTAGAAAGAAGTGGTGCATATGTCAAAGGCCTTTCCTGGAATCACACTGATGGACATACAGGGACAAAAACTGGGATCAATACTTAACATATATGACAAAATGCAAGAGATATGATGCTGGGCCCTTAAGGGGGTGCAGATAGGGGAGAAAGTCTAAATATTATCTAGATATATAATATGAAATTTGCAAGAATTCAATTAAAAAGGTACAGAATATTTAGGGATGAACTCAAGAACAGAAATGTAATATCAATATACCAATGAGTAATTCAATATCCTTACATAAAATTAATAAATAAATACAATTGTTAGGGGAAAATAATTGCTGCAGGGTGCATGATTCTCTGTAATGGTAATGCATTTCTAGACTCTGACCCCTCACTAGAAGATCTCTGTGGCCCGGGGAAACACACACCCACATCCACACCCACACCCATACCCACACAGTCTCTCTCTCTCTCTCCTCTCTCTCTCTCTCTCTCTCTCTCTCTCTCTCTCTCTCTCTCTCTCTCTCTCTCTCTCCCCTGTGGCCAGTTTAGACTGTAGTTTCCTCTTTTCAGTGTCAATACATGAAGGTGTACCTCGAAGCCTATGGGAAAGCCAGTCTTCCCTAGCACTGAGATTTACCTGACACAGCTTTAAAAGACAGGCATGCAGCCAAGGGCCTTCCAGCTGTCCTGGCCTAGACTTGTATTAAATTCATCTATTTGGAGCTCACTCATTCCTTTATTTGGAGATCACTCATTCCTTACCCCTATAGGAAATGCAAATTAAATGTATTTTCTTTTCTAAAAGAGTTCAATGAATCAAGGCCACGGATCAGTAGCTAGTAAGAACTAGCACATTCTGTTCCTGTCTTTTCACCTTGGGCCTTGGCTCCATCCAACTGAGGCAAAAAGAAGACCTATAGTTGTCATGGCATGCAGAAGGAGGCCTATTCAATAAGACAGTGCACATGACACCATAGAATTTCAGAATCCAGAGATATTTGATGCACAGTTTTATTGGTAAGAATCAAGGAGACAAAAGTTCATTTCTCCTACAGGTTACAGTGATTTATTGGAAGGACAAAGACTTCATGCCACCTGGAAACCATGAAATGTTATACGAATATCAACCTCCAAACTCTGGAACTATTTTTTGATTTTTATAATTTACCAGTGGTAGATAAGGATGTTAGATCATATGATATTAGTTCATTAGATTATCAAAGTGTTCATAACTCAGAAGACAACCAAGTACTTTATACTGAGCAATAGAAATTAATATTATTGCTGGCTTATTTACATTTTAAGACTTAAAAATCTCTCTATTTTTCATAGTGAACAATGAGATTGATGATGCAAAATAAATTGGTAAAACCTTAAAAATACTTAAAAAATAAAAAATAATAAAAAAAGTTACTGAATAATGTTAGAATTTATTGTTCTAGAAATGTTTCAGTTGTAATCATGAATGTATACTATCAATAGAAGTGCAATTTAAGGATACTAATTGAATTATTTTTCTGCTACATACTTAGTTCTAACACAGACACACTCATAAGTTGTCATATCATTATTCAATCTCACCCCCACAATAACATTTATAAGCCTCATTACTCTATTATAATTCTCAATAATATATTTCAATCATTTCACATCTAGAAGTAAGTGTATTATTTGTTTCTTACAAAGAATGAATGTGAGGCCAACTCTGATCACTCAGAGTGCAGTGCAGGAAGATTTTGCCATAGGAATAAAGTCCCATGGGACTCTAGTGAGTGTGTTTGCTTGCGGGGTTTCGAGCAGTTATGGACCCTTCTGCAGAAGCAAAGTTTTTGACTTGCCAAAAAAAAGTTGTATCCTGTAAGGGCTGATTCCCAAGTCACCAGGGCAGTAAATCTTATGGAAACACACTGACAGAAATGACCCTAGTTAGCAGAGGGGCTAGATCAGGTAGGCCATACTGAGATGCTGTTCTTGGTGTTCCTAGGTCATGGGACTGATTTCAGTCATGTCTATGATAACACCCTCAAAGGGCTTCTAGAAAAAGGAACATAGTAATTCCCTGGCCCGATTATAATCCGCCAAAGACATAATTCTGAAAGCCATGACCCCGGATGGTACAACCCTGGAAGATTAAAAAGCCCTAAACTATGAATTTCTGGAAATCTTGACAAGTCAAAGCCTTCAGTAGTTTTGCAGTTTTGACTGCAGTTCTCATTGGCAAAAAAAAAAAAAGGTCTGCATAATAAAAATTAAATAAAAAAAAATTAAGACCCACCTCGCAGGATGGAGTCCATTTCTGATACTGTCATCATGACCAAGAAGCTGGGGTTAGCAAGGTCACAGGCCAAAGGGGAGAAACATCTGTCATTCTGCTAAACAGACATGGCATTAAGCAGACTCATAATGACTGATTGTTACGCCCACAGATTAGGTGTAACTCTCACCCGGGAAGGTTCTTCTTGTGGCAGATGGCGATTAATACGGAGACCCACAAGTGATTGGTGTGCAGAGTATAAGAGGCTGCGGAGTGGGCGTGCGCAGTCCTAAATGGGTCATCTATTTCACATCCTCTTCTCTCAGGACTCAAAAATCACTACAGAAGAGGGGCCAGAAAGATTGTCAGAGCCAGAGGTGGCAGACGAGTGCAAGGAGACGGTTGTCTGTACACCACGCAGCACTTACAACGCAGATGAGTGCAAGGAGACTGTTGTCTGTACACCACGCAGCACTTACAACGCAGATGAGAGCAAGGAGACTGTTGTCTGTACACCACGCAGCACTTACAACGCAGACGAGTGCAAGGAGACTGTTGTCCGTATACCACGCAGCACTTACAATGCAGGCGAGTGCAAGGAGACTGTTGTCTGTACACCACGCAGCACTTACAACGCAGGCGAGTGCAAGGAGACTGTTGTCTGTACACCACGCAGCACTTACAACGCAGACGAGTGCAAGGAGACTGTTGTCTGTACACCACGCAGCACTTACAACGCAGGCGAGTGCAAGGAGACTGTTGTCTGTACACCACGCAGCACTTACAACGCAGACGAGTGCAAGGAGACTGTTGTCTGTACACCACGCAGCACTTACAACGCAGGCGAGTGCAAGGAGACTGTTGTCCGTACACCACGCAGCACTTACAACGCAGGCGAGTGCAAGGAGACTGTTGTCTGTACACCACGCAGCACTTACAACGCAGGCGAGTGCAAGGAGACTGTTGTCTGTACACCACGCAGCACTTACAACGCAGACGAGTGCAAGGAGACTGTTGTCCGTACACCACGCAGCACTTACAATGCAGGCGAGTGCAAGGAGACTGTTGTCTGTACACCACGCAGCACTTACAATGCAGGCGAGTGCAAGGAGACTGTTGTCTGTACACCATGCAGCACTTATGACAGCATGCACACAACTTGTGCAAACCCAAGCCAGACATGCATGGGGCAAGAACTCCCAGCCCAGCTAAGGACCTATTGGCTATTGTTAGATGCGGGGAGAGGCAGAGTCAGTTTTTATTACTGTTGTGATGCTGAGGGTTGACCAAACTCAAAGGTATAAAGAGACACACACCCAAGAGCATTTAGGAAACACAGATTAGACTCCACAGACCTAAAAAGAGCAAAAAGACAACCGTAGAGGACATGAAGTGTGGGGGTCGTAAAGAGGGAGTGGAGATTTCATTTGTTTTTATTCTGTGTATCTGTGTATGGAGATGTGTACATGAGCGTAAGGGGCCAACGGAGTCCAAAGAGGGCGTCAGATACCCAGAATCTGGATTTATAGTCAGTCATGGGCCACCTAGCATGGTTGCCAAGAATCAAACTGGGGTCCTCTGTGAGAGCAGAACTCTGTTATCTCTCCAGCCTCATTCATCCATTAAAAAAACCCAGATATATGAAATTCATGCATTTATTGGATTTGAAATTCTACAACTTACCCATTCATTTGTAGTTTAATGAGTGGAGGAGGTAAAACACTTTGGATAAGTGCTTATTTGATGACTTGGTCAGCCAAGTTGGATTTCAGTTGGATCCCCAAACCATAAGAACAGATTTGCAATTAGATGTGGTGATGACTTCCAGGAGTGAATTTTAAGGTATTATTAATAAAGTTTGATTTTGTATTTGATATTTGGTGGAAAATGCGGATGAGTGGATTGGCTGTAACATAGCAGCTTGGGAGAACAGTTTAAAATGCATCACTTGTCTGCCGTGGTATTCTTCCCAGCTGATGAAGTTCCAAGAACTCTGAATGAATCAAGGCTACCTATGCTTGAAGAAGCCAGTGAAACAATTATGTGCATGGTGGGGTGGGAGACCACACAGTGCTGTTTCTGTCCAGGTGGTGGAATGGGAGTTAGGAACTGGTCAGATGGTCTGTCCAGGAAATACATGTGAGGACATGACTGAACCCAAGAAGCTTCTGGACACCTCACAGACAGGCTGATTTGATTGACCGGCCCATCTTCCACATATGTCACCCTCCTGACAATTTTATGCCTTAAGTCTTTTAGAAAAAAGCATCTAGCATCTCAGTGGGACCCCATTCCTGCTGTACAGGAATTCTACCTACTTTCTTTTAATCTTCCCCTGTGTTCTGGTTTGTTTTCCATTGCTGTGACAAATCACTCTGACCGACACCAGCTTGGGGAGGAAAAGGCTTATTCAGCTTACATCTCCTGGGTCACAGTTCATCGCTTAGGGAGCCCAAGGCAGGAACTCAGGGCAGGAACCTGGAGGCAAGAGCTGAAGCACAGGCCATGAAGGAATGTTGTTCACTGGCTTGCTCCCTTGGCTCATGCCCAGCCTGCCTTCTTATACTGTACACAACAACCTGCCCAGGGTGGCACCACTCATTGTGGGCTGGGCCCTCCCACACTGCTCAACCATCAAGATAATACTCTACAGATGTGGCCACAGGCCAATCCAATGGAGCCAATTCCCCAACTGAGGCTCCCTCAACCCAGGTGTGTCAAGTTGACACTAAAGCTATCCAGCACAATTGACCCCTTGTCAACTTGACACACAAAACACATCACTATTAAACCACCACCTTTCCAGTTCTTATCCCCAAGTATGATGTTAACATAATCACAACCTAAGACAGTACAACCTTAAAAACCCCACGGTCCTTAAAATGTCCAAACACTTAAAAGTTCACAGTCCGTTAAAAGTCTCTTAACTGTGGGCTGCTGTAAAATACAAAACAAGTACTGTGTTATTTCAAAGGGAAGAATCAGGCACTCTCAAAAAAAACCTAAGTCCAGCAAGTAGCTCAAGGCTGGACACCTGGGACTCACTCATGATCTTTTGGGCTCCAAAGGGTCTCGGCAGTTCCCCCTTTCCGACTCTGCCGTCTGTAGCACATACAGCTCATCTCACAGGCCCAGGCCGACTCCATTCCACACCTGCCGCTGCTCTTGGTGGTCGTCCCATGGTTCTGGCATCTCCAAAAAGCTGGGGTCGCCACTGAAACTGAGGCAGCACCTTCACCAATGGTCTCTCCTGACCTCTCCTGGTGCAAAGCCTCAGCTTCTTTCCATGACCCCTACAATCCCAGGTCTTCACTGCAACCGAGGTGCACTTCCACCAATGGTCTTTCCTGACCTCTCACAGTGCCAAGCCTCGGCTGCTCTCTGTGACCCCCTCAAATTTCAACACCAGAACCACATAGGAGACTCTTACACACTACCAAGTCCTGCTTCTGGCTTGACATGGAGGCTCAGGCCCCTTCTGGACCACAGCTTCTGGGTGCTGACCCTGAAGAAATTCTTCCCAGAAGGTTTCACCTCAATGATGCTGGTCTCTTGTTACTTACAGCTAATTCTTCAGCCCCAGCTAACCAGCATCAATTGTCCCAGTACAACAAAGATTTCCCTTCGAGTTCTGGTCTCTTGTTACTTACAGCTGATTCTTCAGCCCCAGCTGACCAGAACCCACAGATTACACAGTCCTGATGATCTCTGCTCCCCTTTGAAACGAGAAACTTCACAAGCCAGGCCTCCATCTTCTACAACTCTTTCAGCAAAAGTGTTCCAAGTTCCACAGCAACGATCTTTAGGCATTCAATGATTTTTCTAGCCCAAAGTTCCGAATGCTTCCACAATCCTTCCCCAAAACACCAAGGTCAGGTCTGTCACAAGCAATAGACCACTCTCTGGTACCAATTTCTGTTCTGGTTTGTCTTCCATTGCTGTGACAAAACACTCTGACTGACACCAACTTGGGGAGGAAAGGGTTTATTCAGCTTACATCTCCTGAGTCACAGTTCATCGCTTAGGGAGCCCAAGGCAGGAACTCAGGGCAGGAACCTGGAGGCAAGAGCTGAAGCACAGACCATGAAGGAATGTTGTTCACTGGCTTGCTCCCTTGGCTCATGCCCAGCCTGCCTTCTTATACAGTACACAACAACCTGCCCAGGGTGGCACCACTCATTGTGGGCTGGGCCCTCCCACACTGCTCAACCATCAAGACAATACTCCACAGATGTGGCCACAGGCCAATCCAATGGAGCCAATTCCCCAACTGAGGCTCCCTCAACCCAGGTGTGTCAAGTTGACACTAAAGCTATCCAGCACACCCTATAAACACACAATAAATTATTTTCTAAAATGCATCCTTCTAGGGTCTATGAATTTGATTCTTCGCATTTGAGAAACAAGAATCCAGAAACACTGACTCAATGGAAGGTTCGTCAGTGTGAGCTTCCTGATTTATAGCCCACCAGAGGCTAAGAAGCCTCATTGTACTCAAGAAGTGCCCTCCTCCACCATTTCATAATCACTGGTATCACCAACCAGTTCATGGTCTGTATGTGAGTGCAAGGGGAATGGATTTCCGCTTACCAAAAGTGACACAGAAGCATGGTACAGAGGATGGGAAGATCAAATAGGAAGTGCTCATATTGGTGTCTATCAAATCACAAATGTGGAGGAACTTCAGACATAGCACAGTAAATAAAGTGCTTGCTGTGTAAGCTCGATGACCCGAGTAAAAAGAGGGATGCAGTAGTGTGTACCTGTTATCTCAGAGTTGGTGAGGTAGAGAGAGGAGACTAAAACAGGTGAATCCTTGGAGCCTATTGGCCAGCCCAGCTGACTCAGTGAGAGATCCTGCCTCAAACAATAAGGTGGAGAGCTATCAAGGAGAACAGCTGACGCCTACCTCTGACCTCCACATGCATGTACAAACACCCTGTCCATCCATGTCCATGCACCCCTACATACACACACATGTGTATATTCCTGCATGGACATGTACATATACTATATACACACAACACCATATGCACACAATAAGCAAAGGAAATTTAAAATTATTTCTCCTGTAATCAATTTATTGGGATTGATCTTTTTGGATTTCAACATTTAGGATTATGGTGTTTGCAACTGTATTAATTACTTTTGTTTTGCTGTGATAAACACTATGACCAAGGCAACTTATAGAAGGAAGGGATTATTGGGGCTTACAGTACCAGAGACAAGAGTCCATCATGGTGGGGAGGCGTGGCAGGGGGCATCCAGAGTACGGAGCTTTAAGCACAGGCAGCAAGCAGAGTAAAGCTGAAAATGAGTTGTGGTTATGAATCCTCAAAGACTGTCCCCAAGGGTGTGCTTCCTCCAACAAGGCTGAACTGCTAGGGATTCCACGACCTTCCCCAAGACTGTCACCAAGTGTTCAACACTTGCACGGATGGGAATCACCTCATTCAAATCACCATAGGGATTATGTCAACCAGGATTATGGACCTTCTGAGAGTCAGACTTCTCAAAGATCAGCACATGCACTGAACATTCTCCATTTAGAGGTTAGCATTCTCCATTTAAACTTATAGTGCCCCCTGCCTCCATTATGTAGCCCGAGCTCTAGCTGTCCTCCTGAAACTTGCTATATAGATCAGGCTAGACTAGGACTCACAGAGATCTGCCTACCTCTGCTTCCTGCATGTTGAGACTAAAGGCATGTGCCACCAGGCCAGGTTAATCTAAGAGCTCTTAATATCATCATTGTGATTGCATAGGAAGTGCATACTGTAAACAAGCAGCCACACTGGGAGGAGCCCCATTAGCCAAGGCCCTTCTCGAAGAGCCACCCCATGCTCAACTGGCTTTTCTAGGAGCTGTTATTGGAACTGAGACAGTATCTTCTTCAGACACTTGGTATTTACTTAACATAGGGAAGAAGAAGGGAAGAAGCCAACATTTATTCCTTACCACGCACTGGACCTTTGAAGCATGTTTTTAATTATTCTTATTTTTTATTTTGAGATGGTATCATAGATCTCAAGCTGGTCCAGAACTTTCCCTCCATCTTTCCTGTGCTGGTAGTGGTTTATGTGGTGCTGGAGGTTGAACCCAGGGCTTTCTGTGAACACCAGAGCTACATCTCCAGCTGGAAGCACATTATGTTTAGAGGAAGGATGAAGAGCTTCAGAAGAAGGGGGTAAGGTTAGCCTGTAAACCCAGCTCCCCAATGTGTCTGCAGACAGGCTTCCCTCAGACCACTTCCTGCAGCCTGGACAGTACATTTGCCAAGTCTCTCATGAGGGGCATGTGGAATGTGATTGGTATAACACCAACTTATGCCAACTAAGCTAGAAGATTTTGTCAGTGTTCAACCATTGACAAGTTCGATGAAAAGTTGGCAAAGAAGCAAGGTTTTCCCTGAACTGGCAGTCTGTGGTCTGTCAGTGACTCAGTAGAACGTTACTTAGGAATGAAGAGATGATGAGCTTGAAAATGCTGAGATAATGTGGGGGACTGTTCCTATTGCTACACAGAAAAAACCAACCTAAAATGCAAAGTACTTGTCTGTACTGTAAGGGCAACTGCATGAGCACAGGAATGGTGTGACATGGAAGTGGAAAGCAAAACGAGTCCCTGTGAACTGTGAGCGCAGGGGAGATAGGATAATGGAAATGGATGTTTATCGAAGTGCTAAACTCACCAAAGCCATCAAAAATCTTGTTATGATGATGCTAGTTTTACAGCAAATTAAAATAAGGAAAAGTTACCTGAGAATTGATTTCCCTTTCTTTTCATTACAAATCTTCCTCCTTTGAGAATCTGAACAGTCAGTACGTTCAGGAAAATGCTATTATACTAATTTCTCCTACAAGCCTCAAAGCAAAGAATTTCTGAATACATGGTCTATCCCTCACTCACTTCAGAAAGGGCAGAGACAGGGGCTGGAGAGATGGCCTAGCGGTTGGGAGCGCCGACTGCTCTTGCAGAGGACCTGGGTTTGATCCCCAGCACCCACATGGTAGCTGAGAACCGTCTGTAACTCCAGTTCCAGGAGAACTCCAGTTCCAGGGGAATCCGACGCCCTCTTCTGATCTCCGGGGCATTGCACGACATGGGTGCACCAACCTACATGCAGACAGTACACTCATACAAATAAATAAATAAATAAAATAAAATAAAATAATAAAAAAACTCCTTTAAAAAAAAAAAAAAGAAAGAAAGGGCAGAGTTTTGTATGCCCAGTAACTGGGGAACCAGCACCAAGGACCAGTCAGTGTTTATATCCTAATATGCACAGTACTTTGCTAGTTTCTTTTAGGTAAACAAAACATAAACGAATTTCAAACTTTTAATTCTTTTTAAATTATTTTAATTTTATTTTGTATGTGTATGAATGTACTGTCTGCATGTAGGTTGGTGCACCCGTGTCGTGCAGTGCCGCAGAGGTCAGAAGAGGGCAACGGATTCCCCTGGAACTGGAGTTAAAGATGGTTCTCAGCCGCCATGTGGGTGCTGGGGATCGAACCTGGGTCCTCTGCAAGAGCAGTCGGCGCTCTTAACCGCTAGGCCATCTCTCCAGCCTGCAAACCCTTAATTCTAACAGCTAATACTCGAAACATATGCATCAGTAAGTTTTTTTAACCATATTGACATAAAATAGAAATAAAAATTTAGACTACACATTTTATATTCAGAGAAAAACCAGGAATGCAATTTGTTAGAGGTCTTGCTGTTCATATGATTTTGTATAGAATCCCAAAGAATGTTAGTTATTGTAGTAAACAAGTTTAACAACAGGTGGTAATGCAAAGCACATGGTAAGTGTTTGTCTGGAAATACTATTACATGTCTACTATGAGCTAGGCAGAATTTACATTATATTGGGAAAACTATGAGAAATGTGTAACTAAGAACCATGAAGCACATTCCCTTGGCCATAAGAGCTAAGGAGAAAAATAAAGAAAGAGATGGAAAGAGAAGATCTCATGTAGGAGCTGAAATTTGGTAAGCTATATGAAAGTAGTGGCTGGAAGGAGGATTTGGGGGAACACTCCCTGGAAAGGCAGCAGCAGGTGCAAAGGCTCTGAGTCTCAAGTGTGTTGGGTGTGATGAAGGAAGAGCCAGACACCTGTGAACAGATGAGAAAAATGTCAGCTCTGGGGATCTGGGCAAGGGAACAGCAAGACACACTTCCTCCAAGATGCCTAACTTCCCCCACTGCCTGGAAAACAGTGGGTGCTGGAATTTGAGACTGGAAAGAGCTAGCCTTCCCCAGCTAGTTTAGGTAGGATTCCTGGGTGACTTTATAGGACTTCACTCCTCCAAATCCCTCTGATTTATCTCAGAAATGATCAGGTGAAGCACCAGGATGGTAGCATACTGCTTTAATCCCAGTACTTGGGAGCTGGAGGTGGGAGGGTCAGGGAGTTCAAGGGCAGCCTCAGCTATAGCAAGTTCAAAGCCAGCCTGGGCCACAATGAGACCTGTCTCAAAAACAAACAAACAAACAAACAAACAAACAAACAAACAAACCCACCCAAGAAGGAAAGAGAGGAGAGAGAAAGAGAGAGGAGAGAGGGAAAGAGAGGGAGAATGAATATTAGCTGCTCTGTTTGTCTCCCTTTCATGACCAGCTAGGCACAGACAGTGTTCCTGAGGGGCGAAGGCTCTGCTAGGGACAGATCAGTTCTCCTGCAGAACCCCATCACTTATGCCTTGTTTCTCTTTGGAGCCAAAGAGAACCCACTCTGCTCTGCCACAAGCTGCAGTCTTCAGATCTGGAGGGCTCTCCCTGTTGTGCAAGGCGAATAAAACTCTTATCTTTGAGAAGGTGTTGGACGTTTTAGAAACCGATTTGGGGTTCTCCCACACCACTTCCATAACACCTGTGTGTCAACGAATCTCTCTAAGTTTAAAAGTAACTCTCTGGGGGATAAAATCACCTCTCCTTCTTGAAGAAATGGAGATATCCACTTCTTGAAGAAATGGAGATAGCCTTGATATAAACTTAATGACAACATTCTAAGCTCACTCTGAAAACTGAATTGGAAGTTAAAGGAAATAACTTATCGATAAAATCCTCTGGGCTTCACAGCACTGACTAATGTATAAGAAGCGTCTCTTGTATTTTTTCAACTCTTGTCACTGACTTAATAAATTATCAGCTAAGGTTACAATTATCTTTCATTATTCTTTTATTGGAATATTTTACTAAACTAGTCTTAATTATGAATAAATTATAAATTAGAAATATATTAATGATGTCAAGTATGTAAAATAGTTTACCATGGGAGGCACAGATGCTTACCCACCTTGCTCCCAATATAGATTTGTAATAGCTACCAGCTGAATTTATTCATTTTATTTATCTTATTATTTTTATTTTATGTATGTGAGTGTATTGCCTGCATATATGTAAATGCACCTCTATCATGCAGTGCCGGAGGAGGTCAGAAGAAGGCAAATTCCTGTGAAACTAGAGTTACAGATGGTTGTTAGCTGCCATGTATGTGGGTACTGGGAATAGAACCTAGGTCCTCTGCAAAAGCAGCTAGTGATTTTAACCTCTCTAGCCCTATTCATTTTATTTAATTAGAGCTTTTTTGTTGCTGTTTTGAGACAGACTTTTCTTATGTAGCCTAGGCTGGCCTTGAACAAGAACTTACAGTCCTCACTTTCCCAAGTGCTGGGACTATAGGGATGAATCACTGCACCTGGACAACCAGAGCTTTATGAAATAGTCAATTGCACTTGAAATGAAGAAGGCGATTGCCAATCATTCATATTTTAGTGTGAATCAGTCTCTGCAGGTTGCTTTTCTTTCACTTAGAAGAAATTATTTTCAATGTGGGAATGGGACTTTGTAACAGAGTTGTTTGTCAGGGGAGACCAGCATGATTTAACGGGGTTCAGGCTTGGGTGAAAATGCTGATGTATAGTGAAAACACTGTGTACGTATGTGGAAAACAGCACACGAGCCATGTGCTCAAGTGTGATGAGGTACTCATTAAAAGGCTGATAAGATTTCTTCAGAAATGTCTCCATCACAATCCCTGGGGACAGGTTTGCAAAATAACTAGAGGGAAAAATACGCCTCCCATAAAGGTCCACTGAAAGCTGGACTTAGAGCAACAGCGGATGGGTGCAGCAAGAACTCTCAGTGCTCAGAAGGTAGGGATGGGGGTGTATAGCCAGGAGATGCTGAAACAGGATTCTGGCTCTAAGAGTCTCCTGGCTGCTCCATCACTCTAATACTGGGAATGCCCAGAACAAGAGAACAGATGCAGACCCACAGAAGTATTTAGAAGTTGTCAATTAAGCTATCAATCAACAGTTTAAATACAGATGTTCCTTGGGAAGATGGAAGCAGGAGGGTCAAGAGTTCTAGGTCATCTTTGGCTACACAATGAGTTCAGGGCCAGCTTAGAATACTTGAAAGCCTGTGTTAAAAAATGTTCTAACTTTTATACTAATAAATAAACTTTAGTAACTATGACTATCTGAGGGAGTTCAGAATCAGGATTCTTATACTCTTTGGAGCTTCCCACTGAGCGTGGTACTGCAAAGAGGACGAGCTAGCTATGTTCAGCTTGTAGACTGCTCCCCCTTCTCTTTATTTCTGCACTCGGGGCCTTTTGACATGTATATGGACACATTCAACCCCATACTAGGTATTCAAGTTCTATCCAGATACCTCCTTGAATTCTGAGTGTGTGTACTTGCGGCACAATCTGCCCTTGGGGAAAGGGCAGGGGGAAGGGGCTTTGTGAGCTAGGAATTCAGTCTGGGGTTATTTGAGCAGAGAATTCTAGAGTCTCAAGTGCCTGGATCATCTCCTAGAAGGGAAGCCAGGGGATTCAGGTAGACAGAAAGCCTTTGACCCCTTGCTATAGAAGGAGGAATGCAGCTTGGGTTGTAGCAAGAGATGGACCTGTATATCATGTGGGCCTTCTTATTTGACTTTTTGAGAGCCAGTTCTAGAGGTAACGTCAAGGTGTTTGTGTGTGTCCATGTTGTTTTTCTCACAGCTGTGATAAAATGCCTGACTTAAGGAAGGGATTATTTTGAAGATATAGCCTGTCATGGTGGCGAAGGTGTCGGGGCGGATGTAACGCAGCTGGTCACGTTGCACCTGCAGTCAGGAAGCAGAGAGAGACGAATGCTGGTGCTCAGCTCACTTTCTCTCTTTTATTCATTCCAAGACCCATTCAGAGTAGATATACTCACTTTAGGTAAACCTGTCTGAAAGGTTTACCTAAAGTGAGTATATCTACTCTTTAGGTAAACCTCATAGACACCCGGGATGTCTCTCTCCTAGGTGTTTCTAAACCAAGTCAAGCTGACAATGCCACGTAGGATCAGTCTATCTGAAAGGATTCCTACCCAAAGACCCAAGTTTCAGAGAAGCATTTTTCTAGTTGTTTGTTTTAAGTGATCAGAAGTAAAGAAATTGTTTTCTCTATTCAGGTCAGCCTGATAATATTCTGTGTAAGAGAAATCTCCTTAAAATGTAGGACTGATAAAGCATCCATTCTGACAGCAAAGCAGACGTTTCTGAAGTACTCAATGAGTCGGGTTTGCTAAACAGTAATTAGCTATGATTTAAATAGACTATATTTCAAGAACTGAGCAAAAATAACTATGTTTATTTGCAGCATAATCTAGTAATTGACTGTTCTCGAACATTGATGTGATGGAGGGAGCCTGGGAAGAATATTTTCAGAGGAAGACTGATGGAAGACAAACCCTCTTAGAACCTTCAATGGCCCTCCCCATAAAACCCCTCAATTCCATCCATAAATGGCTTTCTGCCATGGGCAAAGTTGAATGACTCCACAGTCTTCCTACCTGGCACAGACTTTCATGCCAGGTAGGAAGGACTTTCCTTTCTCTGTGGTATGCCAGGGAGAGTTTTTGTGACACTAAAACTGGCACTAATAAATGAGGTTAGGACTGTCCCCAAGTTGCCCTCACCAGAGTTGTTCAAACATGTGGTGTTGCCCAAAGTTATAGAGTCCAAACCCATTCACAGGTCAAATGGGTAGTTTCCTGGCTTTTAGTAGAACAATCTGGAAATATCTTGTGGTGGTGCATGTTGTGTCCCTCCTGGGTAAGGTAGCTTTTCTGGAGTGTGAGAAGCAAGCATGATTGACTCACTCACCCTCTCCCCTAGGGATGCTGTGCTGGCCTCATGTATGAGTGTTTCAGGGAGGAGCCAGACGGTGTGCACAGCTTTTGTTCATTCATAGTCTCCTCTCACATCATCGTTAGCCACAGTAGACATGGGATTTAGCAGAGCAGAAAGAACCTTACCCTGCAGTCTAACAGTCTTCCAGTCTTGGTCAGGTGTCAGATCTGAAGTTCAACATTTCTGCCCGGAATATCTAAGGAGACATAAAGCAGCCACCTTTCTAGACGGCCAGCTCTGCATGAAGCCCTGCTGCCAGGCCGTCTGGGCGCAAACCCATGTTGGCGGCCTGGATTCCATCCTGGCCAGTTCACTCTGATGCACATAGCCACCGATAGCATTCTCCTCTTCTCTTTTGCTGATGTTGGAACAAAGCTTCTCTCAACTTGAGTTCTGCAGACCCCGCTACTACTGGGAGCTCTTTGCTGTCTTTCCCTGGTCCTTGCTGCTACCTCATGAATTGTTGCTAGTGAGAGTTAGGAACATGTTACAGAGGCATTTTCCAAGGGCCCTGGTGCTCCTGAGTCGTGTCATAAGTGGTGCTGGCCTAGTCTTCAGGACCGCATTTTCCTTGGTTCTCATTTAGTGATCAGTGACCTTGCTTAAATAAACCCGGTTCTTCTCTCTTTATCCTGTTCCCAATTCAAGCCTGATTTTCTAGGGTTCAAGTCTCCAGTGCTGCCTGGATTCTTGGCTTCTGTCCGAGTCCATACTAAGAAACCAGATGGAGGTCCAGCTTCATGTGGACAAACCTCTTTTTTTTCTCAAAGTCAGTTTTACATATTTAGACTTGAACTTTCAAAGATTCCCTGTATTCCCAGTCAGCTGCTGGATATGTTAGGTGTTTCTATGCTTGGTCCTGCTTTCTCAGGCTCTCTCTACCCAGTGAGAGGAACTTAGCTGAGGCTTCCTTTCCCTGCCCCTTCCCTGTTACTTTATTAGAGATCGGTGATTATACCTTGTGCTAATTCATAACACAAATAAGCCCGACTTACTTGAGTTTGTAAGTCACATTTTGTATATTACGAAAGGCGATGGCAAAGGGAAAGCGATTTGCCACAGGAATGGAACACGTATGTGTTACCTGAAGTAGAGTCTGCTGATGGTTTAGATTTGAAATAGACAGGACAAAAAAAGCACTCATATGAAAACAGGTTATTTCACGTAGGTTGAATAAACTTCTTGTAAATGAATGGAAAACTAGTCTTAGCCTCTCAGGAACCAGGGTAGAAGAGACTTTAGGAGGGGGGGCTGCACAGCGAAGGCCCCGACGTTGGGGGCAGTGGTTTGTTCATTATTACACTCTTGGGCCTAGCATTGTCTGAGTATGGACAGTGTTCATTATGTATTTCTTCACTGAACAAAGGCTAAATGAAGCCCCCACATGGTGCCTTTTACATTAAGCCATTTCCTGGTGGGAAACAGCATAGGATGGTGTGGTGGTTTGAATGAGAATGTCTCCCATAGGCTCCAAGTATTGGGACATTTTGTGTCCAGTTGGTGGCGCTGGCTTTGGGAGGTCCTAGAAGATGTGGCCATGCTGGAGAAAGTACATCACTGGGGGTGGGCTTAGAGAGTTCAGAAAGCCTTGTCAGTCTCCAGTCATACTCTGTTTTCTGTGCCTGCTTGAAAATGTGAACCTCTGCTTTCCTCTTCTGCTCCAGGACCTCCTTCCACCTGCCTCCTAGCTATGATGGACTCTGATTCCCCTGGAAACATAAGCCCAAATAAACTCTTCCTTTTATAAGTTTTCTTGACTGTGGTGGTTCTATCATAGCAACAGAATAGTGTCTAATACAGACAGGAAGTCACTTCCTCCTTACCTCTCCCTTCTGATAAAGGCAAGCCAGCCTATGCAATTCCGAAGACATGTCTTGTTCCCACAAGGGAGAAAGATTTTCAGTAAGAGTCACTTGTCTTCCACAGGTCAATTTCGTCCCCTAGTCCCACACAGTTGCTCCCATAGGAACTTTCTGTTGATCTTCCCTGAAAGATCCCTTAGATTGCTTAACATCCTTCATGAGAGATGCAGAATTAGGTGCATGGTTGTTAAGTCAGCCTTACTTACATGTTTTGATAATATAATCAGTGACTTCCACAGTGACTCTGATGCCAGCACATCCGAGAAGAGATCTGGAGCAGAGTCGGCGAGTCACGGGCACAGGATTTGGAGTGGTCAGAGCATAAGGCACATTCAGTTTTGAGGTGCTGGGATAGTGATGGGTGGGATCACTCACTTCCCACAGCCTGCTGAGACTCCTGTATCTCCATGGGCCCAAATACAGACTGTCAAGCAGGTCTTGTTCCCCATGAAGGCATCACATTAATTAAGGAAAAGAGATGCTGTGTCAATAATGAGTAACTAACAGAATGGAATTTTTTCAATAGATTTTTTGAGAAGGGTAAGCAGGGAAATGTTCTAGATACTTAGTGTAAACAGCCAGGACAGAAACAAGAAGAGAAGGCCAAAGTCTTTCGATCAACTTCTTATCTGTGTGATGAAAATGCCTTATGCCTTGCAAAGGTCTCTTTTTCTCACGTGTGGGTGGGACTGCAGCAGAGGAAGCTCCGGCATCTCCAACCCCTAGGACCATTGGCATCACTGGGGTCAGCCATGTACCGAGGACTCTGCAATACACTTCGTACTTGTGTTTACTGCCGTTTGTAACTGCCGGGCCAGATGGGTGCTGGTTCTCACTGTAGCCAATGAGAAAGCTGAGACCCAGCAAGGTCAACATCACTGCAGGATTTCACAGAGTGGAATCTCTCAATGTGACATACATGACAGTTCACTGCTATGAGGTAGAGGGCTGTTCTCCGAATTATGAGATGACCAGCAGTAGCTCAGGCTCCTATGTACTGGACACCAGTAGAGACACACCAGTTGCCGCAACCAAAAATGTCACATGTCCTGGGCCGTGGGGGCAACATCACCACTAGTTCAGACCCTGCTCACAGAACAAGTGTCTGCCCTGGACACAAACCCTAGCCTACTTTACTTCCAAACCAGCGCTCCTTCACTAAATTAGGAGAAGCACTCATGTGAACACACTTGCAGGGGAGCAGAATGATCCAATATATTGAGTCATCACAGCGATGAATGTCATTTCAAAATAAAAGAGGAAATCACAATAGCTCCTAGTATGGAGTGCTCACCATGTTCCAAGGGCTGCGCCATGCACTTGACTCACACTTGTGCACTTAATCGTCTCTCAAGCCGTGTGAGAAATGATATATACCAGCAGCCTCGCCACACAATAAGCAGACTGTGAAGAAGAGATATTGCCACTGCAGCATTAAGAGAGCATCTCAATGGCCAATAACTCTTCAAAGTTCAATTCTGGAGTCTTGTGGGACATCAGCTTTTAGTGACATCAAGGCTCCAATTGTCCCTGACTATGGGTAGACCTGGGCAAACTTGAACTGCCAGAGATAGATTGTTTTGAATAATTGTCACCGAGTCAGCAAGTCAGTTTACACAGTTGTACATCTCTTTCAGAACCAAATACTTTCCTGCTATGGAACTGGCTCTCCCTGGGAAGTGTGTGGGGCCTGCTAAGAAACGGGACTAGCTCAAATTGGCCTTTACCTCTGACTCTTGGCACCCTGGTACTGTGTCTTCTAAAAAGCCGTTGGTTTTGAAAGTATTTTCAAAGTCAAAGTTCCAGACCCAGAAATTGAGACCTTATTGAATTAAGACAAAAATTTAAGAGTGATCTTTTTTTTTTTTTTTTCTGGTCTTTTTGAGACAGGGTCTCCCTTTTAGTCCCAGCTGGCCTGGAGCTCACTCTGTAGACCAGGCTGGCCTTGAACTCACAAAGATCCAACCTGCCTCTGCCTCCCAAGTGCTAGGATTAAAGGCGTGCGCCACCACACCCAGCCCAAGAGTGATCATTTCAAAGGGAGAAATTAAACTCTGTCAGTAGAAAACATTGGGCCATGGACACAATGCTCCAAATAAAGGGCAGATTGGCTCGGAGGTTGTTCTAATAATGTGAGGCTAAATGGAACTATATTACAGTTCCTATAGTTAATCACTCTAAAAATCTTTACTGAATATACTGTTAGGGTTGGTTTATGGGATACAATGTATTGAACAAGGGATGGGAAGAAAGATGAGTCTGAGGGAGTGAGCCAGGATGCTATTTGTATGCAGAAGATGCCCAGAGGAGCCTAGCTAGCACTGAAAAGGAATCAATGAGGAAAAGCAGCCCAAGTGGGCAGGGCTTAGAAGTCACCTTGGGAGATATCCTGTGGCTTTACTGTACCCTTGAAGTATTCACCTCTCCCGCTATAAGACAGAATGGATGAGCACGTGCAGTACCGATACATCCTTCAAGAACACACGACAGGACTAAGCTGGAGATGCCAGTGGACACAGCCTGACGTGCCATAGGGAAAGGCTTTCTGGAGCCATGGAGACTGGTACAGGGTCTGAGGCTCAGCGTCTTTTGGCACATACACACGAGTACGCGACCTATGCTTGCACAATGCATTGCTGCCAGAATGTTGGAATTCTTAATGATTTTTGAATAAGGGAAACTGGTTAATTTTTTATTGGTTTTGAAGATTTATAATGATATGCTTTTTCCATGTGCCATGTCCTGCTCTCTCTAAAGGCCCCAGAAGGATGGGCTTGCTTGGGCTAAGGCTCAGTAGTAACTCAAGTTTTGTAAGTAAGATGTGTTTAGATGTAAACAATGATACACTCAATTTCTTTAATTCTAGATCATATTAAACATAATACTCCATGGGTTTAGCGGAAGATCCTTTTCTTTCGTAGAAAAATAAACACACTTATTTGAAGTGTATTAAGACTTAAGAAAACATGACATTGTGTAACAAAAAGAGAAGGATGTTCTAGCATGGAAGAAATACAGTTCTCTGGCTCCTGAATTTTGGACTGCAAAGGGAGCCTTCCTCTTGTCCTGGTTGACCTCTCTTAAGTGGAAAGAATTTTCTGGATTGTTTGAATCTAACTACGCATTGGTAAATACTGAAAGACAACAATGAAGAACATTCTTCTGTTGGGATAAGCTAAAAGGTGGTAAGGTAAAAGCTGCAAGACACCTTTCCAGGCTTTGAGATTTAACTGATGATGTTGAGAGTTAGTGAGGGGAGGGCTGGGAATGCAGCACAGTTGATACCATGCTTGCCTAGGGTGCCTGAAACTGAGTTCCAGTCTCAACACTGCCTGGAGCAGGTACAATGGCCCCCACCTGCAGCCCCAGCAGTTTAGAAATAGACACAAGAGGAGCAGGAATTTAAATGTATCTTCAGCCACACAGTGAATTTGAGGACAGTAGTGAAACCTTGTCTCAAAAAACTGAAAATTAAAAAAAAGAGAAATAAATAGAAAAGAGAAAGAAAAAATGTGGAGAGC
>VZQC01000426.1:385212-539703 GCA_009823505.1 Rhizomys pruinosus
AAAAAAAAAAAAAAAAAAAAAAAAAAAAAGAAAAAACGAAGAAAAAACAATGTGTTTATGCTTTGCTATTTTTTTTGGGGGGGGGAGTGGATCTTTTTGAGACAGGGTCTCCCTGTAGTCCTAGATGTCTGGGAACTTGCTATGTAGACAAGGCTGGCCTTGAACTCACAAAGGTCCCCCTGAGTGCTGGGATTAAAGGTGTGTGCCACTACCATGCCTGGCTTGCTTTACTATTTGGGACAGTTGTCAGGATTGTCACATGTGTGTATAAATTATGCATTGTGTAACTTCAAAGGGGTGACATTCACTTGGCAATCTATGGAGCTACTCAGTGTACAGCCTGACAACTAAGTCCAGCAGCTCAAAGTTTTCCATTGGGCTCACCATTACTTTCTGCTTTTCATTAACTGACTGGATTTGGAGTTGTGCAAAGGGGAGGTGGCTGAGGAGATGGAGGTATATATACCATTGCTCCTGTCTCTCTTCTCCGGCAAAGTGATTCCTCCTGTTCTCCCTGAAAGTTCCAGGAGATACAGGTGATGAGAGTGTTCTAGTTTGCTTTCAATCCCTGTGACAAAACACTCTGACCCATACCAACTTGGGAAGAGAAGGGTTTATTTCACTTACATCTCCCAGGTCACAGTTCATCATTTAGGGATCCTAAGGTAGGAACTCAAGGCAGGAACCTGGAGGCAGGAGCTGAAGCCCAGGCCATGGAGGAACGCTCCTCTCACTGCTCTATGGCTCTATGCTCAGCCTGCCTTCTTATAAAGTACAGAACAACCTCCCCAGGGTTTGCACTGCCCAGTAGGCTGGGCCCTCCCACATCACTTACCAATCAAGAAAATACCCCACAGACATGGCCACAGGTCAGTCCGATGGAGGAAATTCCCCAATTGAGTATCCCTCAACCTAGGTGTGTCAAGTTGACACTAAAGCTATCCAGCACAAAGAGGAAGCTTCTTATTATTGATGCACAGTTGCAAGGAGGCTGGGTAGCAGGAGGGGAGGAACCACGAGGATGCCAGCAGTCAGCCACCCCAGAACTCCTCCTAAGCCTCTTCTGGCTTTATTTGGGGCACTAATTTGAAAATGCCTGCCCCTCTAGAGAGTCTGCTTTCTCATTAAAGAGGTAAGAAGATTCCAGCTCAGCCTGGGGACTAAAATGTTCAAACGCATGCCTGAATGGGGATATTTCTCATTCAAACCACCACAGATCCACTTTTCTGCTTTCTATTTGATGGTCTAGTCTAAATGAACCAGGAGTTGAGCTCCTGCAATTTAGGGGGAAAATAAAGGACATTCTTACATCAACAGTCCTGTAACATTGTTGCCAAGTTCGTGGACAACTGGTATAGCCCTTAGAAGATGGATGGTGTTAATTATAGACCAACGGTCTCAGGTTGAAACTGGAAAGAGTTCTTTATCAACGTGCTTTTTGTGAGAATAGCCCTTTCCCAATGATTGCATGTTGCATGTTCCAAAATTTTAGTCTAAGAAAGCGATTCTCAAAAACTGGCCCTACATTAAAAGGACTTGCTAGTGTCCCACTCGGTGATTGGCTTGGTTTGGGTGGAGCTCAGCTGTCTGCACTTTGTTAAAGTTGCTTAGCTGAGCTAATGAGTTAAACTCCACAGCTGGCTCTCAGCCCACTAGAACCGAAGAATTAAATTAAAATCATCCCCTCTCCAGAGTGTTCCAAGATGGAATAGGGAGTTGACATTTCTCATAACTCCTGGCCTCTGCTGTTGGTTTGAGGTCATACCTTGAAGGCCACGTGCACACCCAGTTGTCACCTATCAGGATTCAGTTCCCTCCAGTCTTAGTTCTTGTCTGCCTCCTCTTCTCCCACTCTCTTTTGCCCATCCAGAGATTCTTAAGTCCCTCTAACGCAGTGTGTTCCTTCCACCCATTTCCGTGGGCCTCTGAATGTTCCTTTCCCAGCAGCGCCTTCCCATGGGGCCCAAGTGGCCAACAGCTTCCCTGAGAAAACCCCGCAGTGCCCTTCTCACTAATTGGCACTAGGCTTCCTCTAGTCAACACAAATGAAATTGTATTGAATTTGTTAATGTCAATATACACACATTTACAACATGCTGCTTTTCATTAAATAAGGTTTTCGTTCCTGCATTGAAGTGAATAAAAAAATGAACTATGGCTGTCCACTTACAAAAAAGCACCAGAGATGCTCTAATGCATTTTATATCACTCTAAGCCCTTTCCGACCATAATTTGCAAGGAAGAAATGAGAATAGAATCATTATATTATTAATAATAGAAATATGGACGTGGCACCGAGAGAGTGAGGGCAAAGCAATGTAAGTAAATACACACAGGTACAGGGTCTCTGCTCTCTGCCGACAAAGGCCAGGGACCAATTTGTCTGCTAGTGACTTTATTCCTGGGGAAAGGGCACTGGGCTTGGGGGGGGGGATGAATTAAATGCCCTTTCCTTCTGCAGGTTTCTGACCAAGATTTCCTTATTGACCTTTGTAGTTCCCCCTGCTTCCATTAAAGTCCACCAAGCAAAAAGAAATAGATAAACTCAAATGATAGAACAGGAGATATCATCCAGTTTAAGCTTTGCCTTGGCACCCTGTGGTAGTGATTTTAAAAGTAAAGGACACCTATCAGGTTGTCAAGATTTAGGTTTAATGTTATTTTTTCCTTCCTTCCTTCCTTCCTTCCTTCCTTCCTTCCTTCCTTCCTTCCTTCCTTCCTTCCTCCCTCCCTCCCTCCCTCCCTCCCTTCCTTCCTTCCTTTCTTCCTTCCTTCCTTCCTTCCTTCCTTCCTTCCTTCCTTCCTTCCTTCCTTCCTCCATCATCTATCTATCATCTATCTATCTATCTATCTATCTATCTATCTATCTATCTATCTATCATCTATCATCTATCTATCATCTATCTATCTCCCCATAGCCCTAGCTTGCCTGGATTCTCTTTGTAGATCAGGCTGGCCTGTATCTCACAGAGATCCACTTGCCTCTGTCTCCAGAGTGGTAGGATTAAGGGTAAGGGCCAGTGCATCTGGCTGCATGCCTTATGCCTTATATGTCATTGTACATTATTGAAATGAATAATTTTGACTTTCCGCGAGTGAAGAATTATTGAAAAAATATGATGAAATCCATCTATCATTTGTTTCATCGATCATCTATTTACCTGATTCACACATACATGACACACACACACACACACACACACACACACACACACACACACTGTGGTGGTTTGAATGAGAATGTCCTCTACTGGCTCCAAGTATGTGGACACTTTGTCCTTGGTTAGTGGGGCTCTTTTGGGAGGATTTAGGAGGTGTGGCCTTGCTGGAGGAAGCATGTCACTGTGGGCTTTGAGACTGAAGCCTTGCTGGATCCCTAGTCACTCTCTGCTTCTTGTGCCTTCTCTGAGATGTGAGCACTTAGCTTTCTGCTCCTGCCCCAGACTCCTCTTGCCACCATGGCTCCGGCCACAAGGGACTGTAATCCCTCTGGAACTTGGAACCATAAGTTCAAATAAACTCTCCTTTCTGTAAGTTCCCTTGGTCATGGTATTTTATCACAGCTACAGAAAAGTAATTATACACAGCACACACACACACACACACACACACACGTCTCCTTCTTATTAAAAACCAAACAAGCTTTATTTTCTTGTCTCGGGGCTTGTCCATTTGGGGAAACAATTTAAAGTGGGGCATTGATATTTGAAAGACAAATATTAGTCTAAACAAAGAAAACATCTACATGACGCACACCTGTGTGTGTGTAAAACATACACCTAATGTCACCTGATTTTTACTTCCTGTGAGGCAGGAACTTTTATTATGCCCATCTTATACAGGAAGTTGAAGCACTGAGAGGAAGACAAGGCACCGAGCTCTGGCAGTCTATAAAAGGAGGCCGGGCCAGTGCATTCAGAGAGAAGGGTCTTCTTTTTCCTCCAGTTTATTTTAAATTTTTTCTATGTGCATGTCTGTCTCTGCAAATGTGTCTGCATTCGTGTATATGTAGGTGCCCCAGGGGGCCAGAAGAGGATGTTGGATCCCTGGAACTGGAGTTACATGTGGTTGTGAGGTGCCTTATGTGGGCGTTGGGACCAAACCTCATTCCTCATAATAGTTGAGTAGCAAGCTCTCTTAACCACTGAACCATCTTTCTAGCTCCCAAGTTTTCTTTCTTGTTTTTGAGACGGGGTCTCTCTGTAGCCTCAGCTGGCCTAGAACTCACTACATAGACCAGGCTGGCTTCAACCTCACAGACACCCACCTGCCTCTATCTCCTTAGTGCTGATATTAAAAGCATGTGCCCCCAGGCCTGGCTTGTCTTTGTATTTTTCCCAATTAAATTTTTTCTATATTTTTGAAATCTTCATATATATCTATGTATGTATGAACACAATGTACTATCATTTTATAATATCAATTCATTATACAGCTTTGATAAAAAATTGATTTTGTATATATTAACCCATGACAACCTGTGCACAACTGGAATAGACATTTATTTATTTATTTATTTATTTATTTATTTATTATTTATTTTTACTGTGATAGGGTCTCACGGTGCAGCTCAGGCTGTCCCCGCAGTCATAATCTTCCCGCCTGAGACTTCCACGTGGTGGGATGTCAGTTGTGCACCACCACACCTGGCTTAGACTCTACTTCTCTTTGGCATACTATAGTTATGTTTTCAGAAGTAGCTTAAGGTAAAAAGGCAAAAGGGAGCACATTGAAGCAAAGAGGTGGGCTTGAACCGCTGGCTGGCTCACAGTCATCATTGGCTAGGGGATCCTTTCAGATCCGATCCCTGTTGAAGGTGTTTGCCTGGTAGAGATAAGCCTCAAATGGACTAAACCAATAGCTCTTATTGCTGTTTTCTTTTACCTTTATTTTTGGGGATCATTCCTTCAGGATTTGGAGATATGAGTTCAGAAATAGACTCTAATTCTCTGGGCATCAAATGCTCAGTCTTAACTCCCCACAGCTGCCTGGGTGGGAAGGAACTAAATGTGATGTCAAGAGATTTCAATATAATCCCCTCAAACCAGCTCAATGGCATCCTGTGTGACTTGAACTTGCATGAATCCTGGACTGCAAGGAGATGGCTGGACAGCAGAACACGCAAGCCCATCTTTCCAAGTGTTCCCTGTCCCTATCTCCATGCTTCTCCCTTTGGCATGAAGGAAAGACAATTGGTGTCTTATTTGAATGATTCACATCATTTTCTGTTCTGCCAATTCCAGCAGAGCATACATTTGAAATTATTCATATGTCATGACTTTTCTTTGACTGGCTTTCTCAGATGTTGCAAAATCATGAAACACCTCTAAGAGGCATTATTATGACTCAATAACAAGGATTTTATTTTTAGACTTTTAGTTCACTATTCTCAGCCTTCTTAACACAATTTTAGAAGTGCTGAAAGTTGGATGAAGTATAGACACTGAAGACTGTACAGTGGTGGTGGCGAATGATGCTATCAGGCGCAGGATGGCTCCTAGAAGTGAATGTGGCTTGAAAGTACATGAAATGATGCCACGCTGTTAAGTAGATCTTGTAGATCCTTCAGCGTTGTAAGCTTCAATACAATAATAACAATGGCACGTCACTTAGATATGCTGAGCATTCAGCCTTACTCCAGTAACATGCCTACTCACTAACTCTGAGTCAGGCTGGGGCTAGCACATGCAGACTGACAGGTATGGTTGGTCTCTGTCCTAATGGAGGTTGTACAGTAAACTGGATTGCCACAGCATTTGGCATCCTGAAACCAAGCCCAAGGGCATGCCAACTCAGAACAGCAACAAAGAAAGTTTCTTGATAGTTTATGGAAAATACCATGCCCGTGGGATGGGAGATGGATCTCAGTGGTAACATGATTGCTATGTAATCATAGGGCTTTAATTTAGATCTCCAGTACACATATAAAAAAGCAAGCACTGTGCTATGTGTCTGTAACCCCAGCACTGAGAAGGAAGAGACAGGCAGAACCCTGGAGCCCATTGGTAAGTCAGTACAGTTAATCAGTGAGCACCAGGTACAGTGAGAGACTCTGTCTCAAAAAGTAAGCCAGAGAGCTGTGGAAATAGATACCCAACATCAATCTCTGGGTTCTACAGGCACATGCACACACAGGTACATGCATGCCCACACATGCCCACGTGAACACAAATAACCACACACGGAAACACACACACTCACAAGATAAAATTTTATAAAAGAGAAAAAAGTACTGTTTGAAGTTCTATTCAACAAAATTCAGATTCCCATCCCACTAATACTTATCTAGAATCTATTATGTGCCAGATTCTACACACCTTTCCCAAATATGATCTCACTTAATCTATGCTACAGTACCACGTGTGTTAGGACCTAGAATTAGACAGATTCATACCTAGAGGTGTGAACTATTGATTAATGTGGCAAAAATAGTCAATAGAATTTTCAGTGAATTAGATGCGGGGTACAAGAGTCAAGAGAACTCCAAGAATTTTGGTTCATGTAACTAAAATGTAATTATTTAGTGATATGGGAAGATGGTAAGAACAGATTTTATGACACTCCAGGTAGACATCCAGGTGGAAGTTGTATATATGAATCCAGAACTGGGACAAGATGTGGGCACTAAGCACACGTATTTGGAGGTAGGCAGCATGTTGGTGAGATTAAAGCTGTGAGACTGGACTAGTTCTGAAGGGGGAGTCAGATGAGAACAGGCTGTGAAGTGGAGCTGGGACATCTCAGCTCCCAAGAGATGGGGAGATGCTAGGAGCCAACAGAGCCTTCAGCAGAACTGTGTCACAGGAGAATGGGACAGGGCAGCACTCGTTCCTTCTCTGTTTCAGACTTCAATATGCATAAGGCTATCTGAAAAATATATGAATTAGGTGTGTTATACTAGACTTGAAATTTAAGGGGCATCCAATAACTACTTATCTGCCATTGTTCATATTTCTAACAGATTCGAAGATCTAACTCCTGCTCTCCAGCCTCAGATTTGGGAATGACTCCATGGTAGTGTCACCTGTATATCATAGTTGTGAAAGAGCAAGCTGAACGTCACGTTAGTTAGTTCTGTGTCTCAGAATGATATTGGTTTGACGAACTATGGAGGTATGTGAACTGGATTTTCACAGTTCACTTTCCGACGTCAGGGCTGCTGCTCACCTCCCTCCCACATCGGCAGGCAGGCCGTCTGTGGCTCTTTCTAGTAACCAACTGTGGGAGGACATGAGCCAGGAGCTGTTGTTGGAACATTCAAGAGACTTCATAGTGTTAGCCCACAAGCCTCTGCCTCTGCCAGGACAAGGTGGGAACCAAAACAGCCTCTGGTGGGACCCCAGAAGCTTCATAGCTGTAAGTCAAGGCAAAGGGCTTCATGAGATAATGGCATCCTTGGTTCCAAGCATCCTGTGTTCCACTTTCTGTCTCCTGGAGAACAAACCCATCACCATAGCAACCGCATCCACATAATACACCACCAAGTGCCCCTCAAATCCGTCCAGTTGCTTTTCCTCCATGGATGGCACTTGTTAATTCAACATCAGATCTAACAATTAGCTCATCTTCAGGAGGTTAATATCGCTCTTGATTCCCACTGCTACCCCTATGCCCAGAAGGTTCTGGGTGCTCCTCACTGCTTCCTGAAGAGTTAAATGACATTCAGGCAGCAGGAAATTCCTGCCAATAAAATCAAAATCTAAACCAGTTGGCTTTTATTATCACTTAAATTATTCTCTCCACTTGACATGGATTTATTGGTCAGTTTAGACTCTGTGACAGATTTGGTTGTAGTCACACGGAGCGTGACTAACAGCCTTAACTACAAGCCTGTAAACGGAGTGTGAATGTGCACAGACGTTATCACCATCTAATAATATCTGTGGGCTAATTACACAAAGACTAGAGAAATGGACACACCCGTGACTACATCCCGAGTCCGGAGGAAGCTGTAAATGTGCTCTGGTGGCTGACCTGGGCTTTCATGTGGAGCTGAAACAATCGAGGGAGGTCACTGGTCTGCATCTCGCACCAATTTATTAACACCATCTCTGTTGGAAGATGGTCACTGGAGTCTTTCTTGGTGATTTGATGCTGCCTTGAAGCTTATTTTAGCCAAAATGATTGATGTAGTGTTTCTGGCTCTTAATGTGTACAGACTTTTAATGCATATCTGCTATGCGGGGCATGCCTGCTATATTTCTGTTCACTTCTTTGCTGTGCATTTTGAGAGAGCTAGTGTGCTTGAGAGAAGAGTCCTCCAGAGTCACTTACTGTGAATGTGACAGCATGGGCATGTGTCCACAGGACCCCAAGATGTAAGCTGAAGAAAGGAGGCTGGCTCTTGGGCATGCATCGCCACTGTGGAAGACACCTGTGTAGGAAAGCAGCCTGGGAGACAGAGGACCAGACTTGGTGTCTTATTCCTGTCACTGTGGGGTTGTGTGGCTGGAAAGCTTACAAACCCTTCTGAGCATTAGTTTTTTAATTTGTAAATTGCACACATGACTTTATTCATAAAACATTAAGGAGTTATTAAGTTAGTCATTCCACAATGAACGTTCTGGGCTTTTACAGATGTACATCTAAGAACTTTGCCTGCAGATTTAATTTCTGTTCAGGGAAACTGTTTGAGATAGATACCATGTAATTTAGATGAAGAGACACACCCACAGAGGGCTTGAATGACTTGCTCAAAATCACTAGCCCAAAGTGCTCTGTAATCTACAAAATGTCACTGGGTGTGGTGGCACACCCCTTTAATTCCAGCACTTGGGAGGAAGAGGCAGGCAGATCTCTGTGAGATCAAGGCTAAGCCTGGTCTACATAGTGAGTCCCAGGCTACAGAGAGACCCTGACTCAAAAAAAAAAATCTACAAAATGTCATGCCATTGTATAGGGTGTTGAGAGAGTTAGCATGAGTGACATAATTATTAATAGTTCAGTGGATTGCCACCTTATGCTGGAGCCTGGGCAAGTCATGTGATCAAGGTGGATTCTCCCTTCCTCAGGACTTCTCTGGGGTTCACGGAATGGCTGTGGGGTAGTGGAAGGCACACTGAGGGACTGTGGGTCCAGAGAAGTTGAACTCTGTTGAGCCCAGTTTCTGAATCTGTGCAGAGATGATGATTGATCCTCATGGATATTCAGAGTTCTGTGACACCATCATGTGGAGCGCCCCTGTCGCTTTGCTTAATGGATAGAGTCATCTCGTCTCATCTGACTCCTGCCTCCAGTGTCTGCTGCAGAGACTTCTGATCTCTGTGTGAACAGCCAGGCTCCCTTTGCCTCAGGTCTGCTGATCTGTGTCAGAAAAATTCCTTCCCTTCTTTTCTTCTTGACCAATAACATTCACAGACTCTCGCCACTAGGTGGCAGTGGGTAAGTGGACTGTATTTAATTAATATTGTTGCCCCACCCACAGTCATGAGCATCAGGATCTTCTATTCCTCGATGTGTGACATCTGAAGGTCATTAATAGCCTCTTGTTTCATACTTAGGGACACAATGAAGTTAACACCAAAGTACAGCACAACACAGCAATGCCCAGTGCCACTAATTAAGGGGTTACTATATGCCTGAGGTTTGATTTTGCATTTTCATAAAGGTTCAGAGAATATGAGTGACTCGCTTAAGTTCACACAGCAAAGGAGAGGTCGAGTCAGGATGCAGACTGCGATCCCATCCTCTTGCCAGCCACACTGCCCTCCCCTGAGAGGCCCTGAAGAGTGGGTGACTGGCAGCCCAGACAGGGACGTGACATGAAGGGCACAAGGAGTGGGTAGTTCTAGTAATGCTGGTCAGCACTGCTCACTGTCAACTGCTGGTGACACATCAATATTGCCCTTTGAATGTGTGCAGTTTGTCTTTGCATGATTTATAGTATTTTGCTATTTAATGCCATAACCTGTGTAGTAAAAAAAAGAAAAAGTAGCTTCATTTTTCATGGACACAGTAAATGACATTGAAATGTCCCTCAGTGCCATCTTTGACCACAACCAGATTCCTCTGAGCCCTTCCTCAGTGTATACACACACACACACACACACACACACACACACACTCACACACACCATGCTTAGCCTTGTGACCCTGTTTCCCTTCACACAGACCCAGGTCTTCAGGTTGATGGCACCATGACTCGCACACAACTGTGCACTCAGAGACAGAGAGCTGAGAATGTGACTTGGCATTTGTAGATGATGAACTGTCCTGTAAATGCTGAGTTGAAACGGGTCTTGGAGATCACCTAGGCCAGCCACAGTGTAGATGAAAAAACTGAGATTGGATGGACGTGACCCAGTAAATGCCTCTGCAGAGTGGGTGTGAAGGGGACAAGGACTGCTGAATGCGAGGGTGCTAGGAGAGCGGAGCTGCGGCCACCGGGAGGCGGGAGGCTGTCTGCAGACAGCAGCCGTGCCTTCAGGTTTGCGTCCAAGAGCAGAGGGCTTTTTTGAAGCTAGCCAGGGAAGTTTGTCATTTTTTAAAGTTCGTTTCATTTTTATTTATGTGGAATATGTATGTCTTTCTGTGTGTGTGTATGAGGGGGCCTGCATAAGCCGGAAGAGGACATCAGATGCCCTGCGATAAGTTCCAGGTGACTGTGAACCCCCACAATGTGGGTGCTAGGAATTGAAGATGGGTCCACTGGAAGAGCAGCAAACACCCTTCAACTGAGTCGTCCCTCCAGCCTCTTCTCCGACATCTTTATATGATTTACATGTAAATTCTTCCCATTTATAAGTTAATAATTGAAAGGACATTTTTTTTCTGTCTTTTTGAGACAGGGTCTCCCTTTACTCTCAGCTGGCCTGGAGCTATGTAGACCAGGCTGGCCTTGAATTCACAGAGATCCTCCTGCTTCTGCCTCCCGAGTGCTGGGATTCAAGGTGTGTGCCACCACACCTGGCCAAAGACAGCATGCTTAATGAGGAAAACAGAAATGGAGCCTAATACCAAATGTTCGAATTTCCCAGAATGCATGTATGTATGTATGTGTGTGTATTTATGTATGTGTGTATGTATGTGTGTGTATGCATGTATGCATGCATGCATGTGTATATATGTGTATGTATGTGTGTGTGTATATGTACGTGTGTATGTGTGTATGTGTGTGTATGTGTGTGAGTGTATGTATGTGTGTATGTATGTGCGTATGTATGTATGTGCATATGTATGTATGCATGTGTGTATGTATGTGTGCATGCATGTATGTGCATATGTGTGTATGCATGTGTGTATGTATATGTGTATGTATGCATGTATGTATGTGTGCTGGAATATTTTGGATTTCTTTACAAAGTCTAAGATTTGACTCAAATTTGATTTGATTCTTTTTGAAAAAAAGGTTTATTTTATTAGTTTGTGTGTGTGTGTGTGTGTGTGTGTGTGTGTGTGTACCGGTGGAAGCCAGAAGATGGTATCAGATTCTGTGGAGGTGGAATTACAGGTGCTGGGAACTGAACTTGGTCCTCTGGAAGAGCACCAAGCACTCTGAATGCTAAGCCTTCTCTCCATCCCCACCGATATTAGATTCTTAAATTGATAATTTTTTTCTTCTTTTTTTAATTTTTGATAGGGTCTCACTATGTAGCTACAACTGGCCTAGAACTCACTATATACATCATCCCAGATAGGGCTCTAACTCACAGAAATCCACCTACTTCTGCTTCCTGAGTGCAGGAATTAAAGGTGCATGCTATCACTCCTGGACCAAACTAATCATTTCTTTTTTTTTTTTAAGTTATTTATTTATTTTATGTGTCGTTATTTTATGCCTCATGTACATAAGTGCACCATGTTGTGCAGTGCCTGTCGAGGCCAGAAGAGGGCATCGGATTCACTGAAACTGTAGTTAAGGAGAGTTGTTAGCCGCCTTGTGGGTGCTGGGATTTGAACTTGGGTTTTTTGCAAGAGCAGCAGGTGCTCTTCTCAGCTACCTCTCCGCCACCTCAAACTGATAGTTTCCTAAGACAGAAGAATTAACTGTCATTGGAAGAGAATCCTGGAGTTTATGTTAATGATCCCACTGTCCTTGCTTTTCCAGGGCTTCGGGGTGCCTCACCCTCTGTGTTACTATCTCTTTCTTGCCCTTCAGATTTCAAGCCAGATGCCATTTTCTCCAAGATTTCCCCCTGACAGTGGTCCATGGCCCTGTGCTCACTCCCCTCCATCCTGCCTTTAATAGGTCCTTCAAGACACCTGCCATTCGCTGTAACAGTCTTGTCAATGCATCTGCACCCTGGTTTCCCCTGACCTGACCTGCTTCTAGGCAGGGCAGAGCCCAGTGAGGATCCAGACCCCATCAAGATTCCCCCACTGACTTAGGGAGAGCTAACTTCTCATAGCCTGAAGATTAATCATGACTTGGTTGGTTTTCTTTCCTTTTCTGAACATGGTTACTACTGTATGAACAATACCGACTACATTAGCAAAAGTAATAAATGTAGCAAATATGTATTTGCAAAAATAATAAATATAACTAGGTAAACTGGTTTTACCATCTTCAGTAAAACACTTAAATGATTAAAGTGCAAATTATTTCCACTTGGAAGAGTTCTGTTCAACTACTAAATTATCCAACTTCTAATTTTGTTACCTTGATCTGGTTAGTAACCACATTGAATTTCATTTTCTGTTCAATGAAAAAAATAATAAATACAATTGCTATTACTACTGCTACTACTACTACTACTATTTTGAGGATATTGTAATTGGTTCTGAGGAAGATAGGAGGCTGGATAGTGAAGAAACTGCTTAGAGACAGCCAATCTGGGACAAATATACAAATGTGTAGCAAAAATGTGTTTTACTTTCCTCTTTGAGTTAAATGTAATGTGAATGACTTTGCTGTATTTATGGTAATGTTTTGCAAAGCATAACAATAAAGTGCTTTAGGCTTTTGACTGTTCTCTATATTTTATTTTTTTATTTAAAATAAAAGTTTACTGACCTAAAAGTAATAGAAAACGACAAGAAAAATTGGTCTAATGCTTTCATAATTATACGATTTTCCTTTTATTTTGCAACTTCTTCACAGAGGTACTAATGGAAATTGTCAAGTCTTTAGTGCACTTATGGAAACAAAAATGCATTTTAACATAGTTGAGGCAATAACCAAACGACTACATGTTAGCAATAATGGTGGGAAACTGCTTAAAACGTTGCGTCCTACAGATGGAGGAAGAAATAATGGCCACCGTCTTTGCTGTAAGCATGCTTCTGAGAGTTTGACTGTCTGCACTGTTCACCTAGTAGAGATCCGAGTGTGTGCGGTATTTCTTTCCAGACTTACCTGATACACAACTAGAAGCATCTCTTCCTGGTGTTTCTTTAAACATTTTCAGTTGTCCAAATTATAAAAGTAATACACATTTCTAACAATAGTTCAAACAAGAATGAAGTAGCTGTGTAAAATTTGTAGTCCTGGCTGGGCATGGTGGTACACACCTTTAGTCCTAGCACTTGGGAGGCAGAGGCAGGCGGATCTCTGTGAGTTCAAGGCCAGCCTGGTCTACAGAGTGAGTTCCAGGACAGCCAGAGCTACAGGGAGACCCTGTCTCAAAAAGACCAAAAAAAATCTTTTTTGTAGTCTTTGCTTTCACTTCTAATTCTACATGTAACTACCTTGATTATAGATTCTATATTTCTCTTTTGCTTACATAAACATAGACATAAGATATAATAATAAAATGATAGCAAATAACAGGTAGTGCTTAAGCTATGTCAGGTATTTTTTAAAGGAATATATATATATATATATATATATATATATATAGTATTATGCTATTCATATAACCCTATGAGAGAAGTATAAGTATTCATTTTATTCTGTAGATTAGGAAGCTGAGGCACAGAGGAGTCAATTAATCTACCAAGTATCACATAGCTAGTGAGTTTCAGATATAACATTCAAATGCAGGTATTTCTAATTCCTGTGCTAAACCGACTCTAATGCTTCAGCTTTTCTGGTTCATTTTCACCAAGAGGATTATGCCGCTTTTCCTATATGACTTTATCACATACCTAACAAAATCATTGATCTTTCTAGTGTAATGAGGATTGATTGATTCTTGTGAATGGCTACTTTGCCTTCAGTCTGTGCTGAGCTTGTAGATTGTTTTTAATTTTTTACACTCTTAAATAGTGACAGAATGCACCTCCTTGTACACAGATCTCTGTGCGTTGGATCTTTTATTTTTCTCAGAATTGGGCTTTGGGGGAAGAAGGAGTCAAAGAATATGCACATTTTGAACCCTAATAAATGTTGCTATTTTAGCTTTCCCAGATGTGAAAATTTACAGCTGGGCCAGCAGGGAGTTGGTACGTGTTCATTCCACTCCTCCTAGGTCTTCTCTTGGTACCTAGTATTTTGAGTAAAAGAGATATGGGGGGGGGGTGACAAAATGGCTCAGCTGGTAAAGGTGCCTGCCTCCATGCCTGAGAACCAGAGTTTGATCCCCAGGACCCACAGAGTAGGAGAGAACCAGTTTCTGCAAGTTATCTTCTGACTTCTATGTGTGTACTGTGGCATGCACTGATCCATTCACATGTGCATGCTTACCCATGTATGCACACACAGACAAATAAATACATATAACTTAAAATTAGATTCATGACTATGTAATTAAAAACATTTATTTTTTATTTTTATTTATTTATTTTTTAATTTTTATTTATTTATTTTTATGTGTACGAGTATACTGTCTGCATGCAGGTTGTTGCACCCATGTTGTGCAATGCCACGGAGGTCAGAAGAGGGCATCCGATTCCCCTGGAACTGGAGTTAAAGATGGTTCTTAGCCACCATGTCGGTGCTGGGAATCGAACCAGGGTCCTCTGCAAGAGCAGTCGGTGCTCTTAACCACTGAGCCATCTCTCCAGCCCCATGTTTATTTTTATTTTATGTGTCTGAGTGTATTGCCTGCACGTGCCTGAGTGCACATGCTTTTAACCACTGAGCCATCTCTACAGCCCTGACTATGTAATTTTTTATGGTGGTTGATATTTTATGATTTTGACATTCTGTTTTATTCCTAGAATACATTTGTGGGGTGGAGGTGGGGGCATAAAATAGTTTAACGGTAGAATTAAGTTTGAAGTTTTCCCAGTTTAAAGATTTGTTTTTCCCTGGCAACCATGTTCACTTCTTGTTATTCATTCTCACCACCTCTCTCATGCTCCAGAGGATCAGGAGGGACAGATGACCATCTGTCCTAGGCAGGTTTGTGCCAGATGATCCCCCAAAGTCCCCTGTAACTCACTGATTCTTGCAGAGCATAAATTTAAAAAAAGTCAAGCTACAAATTCCAAGATGCTGGCTTGTGATTTTATGGGGATTGTTCATGGTTCTACTAAAAGAAAAAACAAAACCTGTAGCCATTTTATTAAAGCAAGCAGCGTGTCTCCACGCCCTGGGAAATGGAATTTCTGGAAGCACAGCAGCAACGGGAGCTCTCATACAAGCTTGCTTCAGAGGACACAGTGCTTAGAGCCTCCTACATTGATTTTACTATTTTGACTCATAAGATACTTTAAAGGGACATATTTTATTCAGACATTAATGCATATTCACTGAAAACAATGACTTCATTAAGTTAATCAACTTTTCCTCTGTCACATTTATTTTTATTCAATTTAAATTTTTATTTTATTTTGTCTGTCACAAAAGGGTTTTTTTTTTTGTATTTTTAATGGACACATTTATGAGGGCTGGTGTGATCGTTGACGCACATACGCAATGTGCAGCAATCACATGGGGTGATTTGCATTTTCATCTCCTTATTAAACACTATTATTTATGTTGTGAAGCTTTCAATTCTCTCTTTGGATCTTTATACAATGAATGATCTGGAGCAAAAGTAAAACCCACACAAACACAACATCAACAAGATGAAACCATGTTTACTAAGCACCACAAGTAGCAGCTTCTATAACAATGCCATGATCAGTGGAAAAATGCCGTGTGCCTAAATGCATTCCACGTAGTGTGTCATACATGCATTCTGTGACCATCTGTGAGATGAGATCTACGAGACATACAGAAACTTGAAGTTTATGTAGCAGGTGGTAGAGACAATGCTCTTGACCACATAGCCTGAGTTACAACCTTCTCCCAGTCCAGAAAGTATTTCCTGTTTACAGGTCAGTGGAAGTGTGTCACATCACTTCCGGGCAGAGGCCAGCAGCTGCACATTCTAACTTCCTTTCAAGGGTGAGGACAACATTTAATTTTCACCCTTCAGGAGAGGAAAGCTTGAGAGAGGAGAGAAGCATGCCTGGGATCATGGGATAATCCTGGGTCCACTTTCTACCCGGTTCGCTTGCCAAGGGTGCTTACAGTTTCCTCCTCCACTGTAAGCTGTGCAGCCACTTTGGGAAAAGCAGGTCTGTTTCATTTGTCCAGTGAGTCTCATATAGTGATTTCCTCAGAATTGAAATATTCCCAGCCTGAGGGAAGAGGGAGGCTGGTGAGACTTAGGAAGTGAACAACCGTACAAGTCCTGGAGGGCTGAAACTTACAAGATTTCTAAGTGGCCCTCCTCAATGTTATAGAAGCACCAACAGTTACTGGGAGAGGAGATTCTCTGACCAGCTAAGCTGGGACATGTTGAGCTGCCTGCAAGTTGTGTAGGGAGGGTCCAAAGTTTGGAGCTTCCATGAATCACCACCCATGCTGGGATGGACTTTTTGTGATGCAGCTGATTTGGGGTTTCTATGCTCCTGAGAGTAAGTCATCACCCATACTAGTAAGTCACCCCAGTAAACTCATTGGTTCCCCCAAGTTGGACTTTGGTGGAATCATTCCCTTGGTGAGTTGTTGGTGCTCCAACTGAGGTGAGGAGATACTTGTTTAACTCTCTCCAGGAAAAGTCTCATAGACTTTTGGTGCTATAACAGGGACCTACAGAACCGAAGATAAGTTTGGCTGGAGTGATTGCCTGATTCTGACTGTGGGCAGCCAGGCATACAACTGAGAATGAACACTCTAGAGCATCCATATGGCTGTTCTTCCCCATGTGGTGTGTGGGAGAAGGTCACTTCTTGCTACGGCTGTGGTTGCGTGGGTCTCACTGTGGCTAATGAGATGTGTAACTAAATTTGAGCCATCAGGAGGTGGAGTGTCTGGGGTGGGAATCCCAGGATGGCAGTCTTTCTCTATGTGGTATGGTGTGGCAAGCCTGCTTGGTGAGTGGGGTGCACTGTGTGAGAATGGAGATGTCCTGAAAATAGTTGAAGGTTCATGGCAAAATTTGCAGTCCCAGAGAGTAGCGTATAAGAGCTGAGAGTATTGGCAAGTCATTGCTGAGTTAGCTTGGCCATTGCTATATGTAGTAAGAAATATATCAGAGACAGGGGTGACTGCCTAAAGAGAATTGTTTGTGTAAAAGAAGAATTATAATGCAAAAAAGGCATATAGCTAGCGTCCCCTGTGTTGGCTTCTGATTTGGTGGGTAAATTACATAGAAAGAGCATGAGATCAGGGTGCTGGGTTACCATTTCTTATGGTTAGGGGAGTCAGAGGGAGCACAAGTAGATCCATGCCAGAAAGCCCTTTCCCTAGGGTCTCAAAACTTAGAACCGATGGGGAAAGTCATAAAACAGAAGAAGAGAACATGGTAGAGGGTATGGAAGATATCCACCAGGTCTGACCTTTAATAAAGAGGGGAAAACCCATTGTTCAGCATACGGACAGGGCTCTAACAATGGACAATGAAGAAGAAAACATGGCCGAAGTGATAGGAGACCCCACTCAGGTCTGACCTTTAATAGAGAACAAGGGAAAAGCCATGATTCAGCAAGTAGACAGGGCCTTACCACGGTCCTATTGAAGAAGCTATGCTAACTAAGCAAGGAATACTCAGCACCTCAACTGGGAAGTTTAAATAAGCAATGGATGAGCTTCTCACAGTCTGTTTATGTGAAGCTGTGGGACATGGGCACTGCCGGGATCAGTCTGAGTGCTGCAGAAACAGAAAGGCTAAGTAATATAATTACCCATCCCTACTTAAGACAAAGGCTGCATAACCTGAGGGGATCAAAGAGAAATCAGTTCCTGATGGACTGGCTTACACTAGCCATTAGGAACATTTGTTTTTTACCAGCTGAGGTCTCCATGGATATAAAGGAATTGAAGACAAAAGACAACTGTCTGACAGGTATTAATCAGGAAACTGGGAATAAGTGAAGCAGTGTTTGGTGTTCAGTTCACTGGGCCAGACAGGACTATGTTCACAAGAGAGTTAAGAAAGAAGTTAATTCAGGGGCTGGAGAGATGGCTCAGTGGTTAAGAGCACCGACTGCTCTTGCACAGGATCCGAGTTCAATTCCCAGCACCCAGATGGCGGTTAAGAACCATCTTTAACTCCAGTTCCAGGGGAAATCCAACATTCTCTTCTGACCTCTGCGACATTGCACGACCTGGGTGCACCAACCTACATGCAGACAGTACATTCATACACATAAAAAATAATAAAATAAAATAAATTGTTAAAAAAAGAAAGAAGTTAATTCAAGAGGGCATGGGACTGGTATTGGGGATTTAGCTCTGCTGAGTCCTGTGGTAGGATCTTTATGAGATAAGAAAGGCTTTGGCAGACCCGAATGATCTACAGGGGCATATAAAGTCAAGTCTGTAAGATGATAAAGCACTCACGAGGAGACACAAGAAAGGGAAAACAGTTTGAGTTACTTGAAGTCCTGTTTGAGTTACTCGAAAACAAATATGGCAAGATTTATGTTGTGCTTGAGCTCCTGGCGGGGGGGGGGGGGGGGATAATAAACTATAAGAAAACTAAAGCCTGGGCTTGTAGGGAAGGTTTTCAAGCCTAATGATCAATTCACCAAAGGGTTGAAAGAAGTGAAAGATGGGGAGATAAGGTGGTCCCCACTGAACCTCTTGCTAGGGAGGAGATGTCCTGATATGGGAACCACCCAAGTTGCTCTTCTGATACACAGCCAAGGTTCCCTGCAAATGAGGACCATACACGGTGACCACAGGCCTTATGTAAAGTTACAGATTCATCAGTCCAATATTAATGTGCAAATTACTTGGATTTTGCTGAATACCAGAGTACCTTAATTCATAATAACCACCAAAAGCACCAGAGGCAATATAAACAGTGGACACATACAGGGATAAAACAGTACAGGTGAAAAGAAACAAGCTTGTCCTAGGAATGAGTAATTAAAAAATATTATTTTCTGTGTGAGTATATTGTGTGCATATGTGTAAGTGCTCCTGTGTTGTGTAATGCCCACAGAGGTCAGAAGATGGCATTGGGTCCTCAGGAACTGGAGTTACAAATGGTTGTTAGCTGCCATATGGGTGCTGGGACTCAAACCTGGGTGTTCTGTAAAAGCAGCTGGTGCTCTTAACTGCTGAGCTATCTCTCAGCCCCAGTAATGAGTAATTATCCCCCCTGCAGCAGCGTGTATGCTGTGTGTTTCTCCACTGCAAATGAACATGCTGGGGGTGAATGTATTGCTGGGGCACACACTAAATACCACTGTTGGAGAATTTTGCCGAAGGATGTGAACTGCGAGCAGTCATGCACAGCTGGATGAAATGGAAACCTGTAATGTCTACGCAGAATAGGGTTCTGAGTGTCAAATAGTATGGACTGCCTGGGGCTTATGATGAGATTATAGAAACCATCAAGGAATTAGAAAGTAGAGATTATTTGACCTAAAGCCCAAGGCTCTTTCAACAATCTAGTAAAGCCTGTGAAGAAGCCCTATGAAGCTTGGAAAATAATCATAGATTATGGAGAGCTAAATAAAGTGGTACCCCCCCATCCATGCTGCTATGCCCCAAATTACTCATTTGATGAACAACTGATACAGGTAATTGAGTCTTTCCATGCTGTATAAACTTTACTAACACAGGTTTTAGCTGCTGAATCCCAGGACCAATTTGTATCCACTTGCAGTGGTCAACAGTGAACCTTTAGAGCACTGCCCCCTGAAGTTACCTTCACAGTCCCACTATTTGCCATTGGATGGATGCCCAGGTCCTTGCTTTGTTATACTGCTCACTCTCTGTAAAATAAAGTTTGTTACATATATGACATAATGCTAACCCTGAGTGTTTTATAGATCTAGAAAAGCATCTAAAAGACATATTCTTGGGAGTAAGATGGTCTGGGAAGATGCATATGATAATGATAAAGATACTGAAAAAATTCTACAACAGCCTGTACCTGTGCATATAAAAGAGCTGAAGGTATTTGGGGGGGCTTCTGGGATGCTTCATCCCCCAACTTACCCAAGTTGCCCATTCTCTGTATAAGAGATTAAGAGGTGTACCATATCGGATCAGGTGTACCAAATGGGGGCAGGAAGTTTTTGAACAGGCTAGGATCCTCATAGAAAAGCTGAACAGTGTGTGCCTTTTTAAACATTTTTTTAAATTTTATTTATTTCTGTATGTGTATGAATGTACTGTCTGCATGTAGGTCTGTGCACCCGTGTCGTGCAATGCCGCGGAGGTCAGAAGAGGGTCTTGGATTCCCCTGGAACTGGAGTTCTCCTGGAATTGGAGTTTCAGACAGTTCTCGGCCGCCATGTGTGTGCTGGGGATCGAACCCAGGTCCTCTGTAAGAGCGGACGGCGCTCTTAACCGCTAGGCCATCTCTCCAGCCCCCAGTGTGTGCCTTTTTGTCCCAGTGTCTGTTAGTGCTAGAAGTCACCAGAAGCTCAGAAGGCTATGGGTGGGGGCTATGGGAAAAACAACCTGAGCAAATGATTCCAACGAAATTTTGGTTTCAGCCATGGAAGGAGCAGAAATTTTATACACAATGCTAGACCAGCAACTTCTGGCCATATATAAAGCCTTACAACAGGTAGAGTCCATCACTAGCCTTACCTCAATAATAATAAAACAACCAACCAACCAACCAGCCAGCCAGCCAGCCAGCCAGCCAGCCAGCCAGCCAAACAACCAACCAGCCAGTCAGCCAGCCAGCCAGCCAACCAACCAACCAAATACAGTATCCAATTAAGAGTTGGGCTGAAGGTCTTTTAGCGAAGTCTCAGTCTGGAGTGGCACAGACCCAAGCCATACAAAGTAACATGCAGTGTGGGGTGAAGTCTGCAAGTCCTGTCACCAAAGCTGTGCAGTCTGTCCTGAACCCAGTGTCTTTTTAAACCATGGGACCCCTTCCAACAACTGAGCAAATAGGTAAGCCAGCTAAAGTATTAGAAGGAACGACACCCATCCTTGTCGATGCACAGTACATGGATGGTATGCACAGGCAGGGCCAGTAGGAATGAGAGCTGAAGGAACACAGATACCATATGGTTGGAGGAAAGAAAAGGAAAAAGTAGGCAGTGGGTCAGGTTGAAGAGACAGAATGGATAGAAGTAACTCACAAGACTTGGCCTGTGACCGTCTGTGCTGACAGCTGGGCTCTATTCAGAGGCCTTGGTTTATGGATGGCCCAGTGGGAAAAGGAGAGCTGGCAGGTACTGAGTTGGCCATTTCAAGGACAACAGATGTGGAAGGAAATATATAATAGAGTTCAACAGGAATCAGAACCCCTGGTAGTTTTCTGTGCGGCCTCCCACAGCCCGTTAAGTCCTCCCGAAATCTGGACGCAGATGTCCTTAGACAGTATGTGCCATCTGCTCTCAGGTACCACTAGAGGTTCCTCACTGGGTTCTTGTGAAATCTGGTCATAGGGGAGCCAACATGGGATGGAAAACAGCTGAAGACACTGGCCTTCCTGTAAATGTTTTGATGTCCTAAATGCCATTCAGTCATATGAGGCCTCTTTGGATGGATGCTACGACAGGATGTGCACACACGTCAACTTGCCCCATAATGGCCTGAAAAATAGACTATGTAGGGCTTATGTCTATCAGTGAGGTGCACGAATATGCCCTGTCCTCTGTGGATACTGCCACAGGCCTTTTACAAGTATTTCTATGTAAGTGAGCAATTATCGATGCCCGTGGAGAATTGAAAGTGACAGGGGCAATCATCTCATAAACCTAGACTTGCAGAACTGGGCTGAGGACAACCAGGCATGATAGCATTTCCATCTACCTTAGCACATGCCCAGGGTGCAGGAGGCACCCTCCATGGCTGGCAGTGGTTACTCTCAGAGGCCGTAATGTTTTTAGATGAAAATCCCAGTGCCAGGATCGGGCTCCCTATAAGTTATTGGTTAGGAAAGCCCTTGAGACAGGCTGCTGTTGGTTGTAAGGCCCTACCACTAAGGATTCCACATGCTTTGATTGTAGGACATGGAGAAATAAAGCTCTCTCCTTACTGGTAGTCTTCCACAGTGCCAGAAAGTTCTATGCAGGCTGCTTGGCTATGGGACCTTGTATGCTACAGTACCAGAATGTTAGGCAGGTTGTCCCTGCTGCTGCATTAGTGGTGTGAGTACAACCACCAGCCTACTGCTTGGACTGAAGACCTGCTCCATAAGAGGGAACTGATGTCCGGCTTCTCCACGTGAAGTTCACAGTTATCGTTGAGAATTCTCACAAGTGTACTGCATTCTTCTAACTACAAAGGCCTTGGGAAATATCTACAATCCCTTCTCCAGAGCTCTGTCTCTCTCCTTTAATTCAGTAACAAAGTTCTAGAAGGAACATTGGTAATGCTGGGTCTCCAGGACATTTTCTGCTCGACCTTCACCTGTGTGGATTTTTCTCCAGCCTTGCCATACACTGAACTCATTTGACTCATGACTTTGCTTGAAGCCTTGTCGTGGAAGCATTTCCACCATCCCTGCTCCCTTATTGTGTTTCCTTTTCCTGCTGGCATTTTCTGATAATGTTTTCTGACTTTCCTTTGGCCCTTCTGCCTTCCCCTTCCTGCTGACTTCATTTTTCTGTCTGCCCCACCAATGCAGTTACTTCCCATCTCACTTCTTGGCTGTTGTCTATATTCTCTTAACACCGACTGCATATTCAGTTTGGGTTCCTTATTTCCTCATCTTCACTCTATACCAAGAATTTCCAGGCCCTAGCTCATATCTCTCTCCTGTGATCCAGACCCACGCAGACATTGGCTTCTTTCTGGATGTGGCTCCACTATTTATGCTCTGTAGACCCCGTTGGATCCCTTTCTCTTATTTCTATGTGTCTTTTTTTCCTTCCCATCCCAAAGCATGCCACTATAGTTGTTTCTCAGGAGGCTGTCCTTGAGTTCTTGGCACAGCTTTGCCTGAATGAATGGGAAGTTGTAACTTCCTGGGTGTTTACATACCCCCACTCCCCATCTGTCTCATGGCCAACTCCTAGACACTGACCACTGGTTACAGGATGTGAAAGACCCATTCCCTTGTGGTATGGTACGCTATTGCAAGAAGCATAAGCCAAGATGGAATTAGAAGTTATCTAATTATACCACAACTGAGTGTAATGCATCTGAAAGGTTAAAAAGAGGAGAAAGTGTAAACAGAGAAAGTTTTTAGACCACGAAGCAGGTCTGACTCCTGTGAAAAGAGGCAGAAAGAATGAGGGCTAGTCACAATGAGCTCAGATAGAGCCTGTGTGGCTCTGACTGCATTCCAGTAATTTCAATGGGAGGCTCCATGCAGAGATTGCTGATAGAGAAAGAAGGCTCAGAAGTGGTGACTCACTCTATGATGGATGTGCTCCTTTGTCAGCTAGAGGCCGCCTAGAAGGCAAACTGCTTTCAGCTAGATGCTGATGCTCACAGCACCAATAGATAACTGCTCATAGCACAAAACATCGCGTGGAATATTCTCTCTTCAGGAGGGATCTGAAATGCTTACTCCCATGGTTTAACAGGTGAGAACTATGAGATGTGCCTTGCCTATCGGAGTCCCTGGGTTTGTGAAGCTTAGGTCTAGAATGTTTGCCTGAGATCACATCCTTGTCTGGTTTCCTCCTCTTCCCTGTCGCCCTGATCCCACACTTTTATTAATCCTCATAGTAAATACTTTTTAAATTAATTAGGTGCAGGTGAATTCAGATATCCCAAACTAAGGCATAGATAAATTTATCATGCTATATCTCAGAAACTTTATGACTGTGTGAAAACTGAACACAATGGCCTTTCATTTTTTTATTTAGACTTTGCATTATCCACAGCGACTTGTACCTCCATTCACCCAGTTACCCAAGCCTGAAGAGACCCATCAGTCTCTTCTCTGTGTTCATACTTATTCTATGCATCCAATACATGAACAAGTCCTACTTTTTTTTTTTTTTTTGGTATTTTTGAGACAGGTCTCCCTTTAGTCCCAACTGGCCTGGAGCTCACTCTGTAGACCAAGCTGGCCTTGAACTCATAGAGAACTGCCTGCCTCTGCCTCCCAAGTGCTGAGATTAAAGGCATACACCACCACGCCCAGCACAAATCCTACTTTTTATTCATTATAATTTCTCATATTAAGCTGGGGGTGGTGGAGCATGCCTGTAATCTTGGCTACACTGGAGGATTACAAGTTTGAGCTTAGCCTGGGCTACTTAATGAGACTGCCCCCAATTTTCTTTTTAAATTCTCAGATCAGTGCTCTTTCTGCGTTAGTTTTAAATGTCAACACAACCTAGAACAATCTTTGAAGAGAGCCTCAAATGGGGTATTATCTGGATCAGATTTGCCTCATCTGGGAAAGGAGCTCAGAGGAAGAGTCAAAGCACTGTTTTTGAATAAGCCAGTGGGAGGGGTGTTTCTTTGCTAACAGAGGTTCTATGGCTTAGACATGGAAATACACACACACACACACACACATATGTTAATAGGCAGTGTTTCTCATTTCAGATAAAGCTGATAGGAGGGTCAGGCTGGAGAAAGGGAGAGCAACTGGAGGGAGGTCTTTCTCAAGTTCATGCCTGTGTCATGGTTTCTCCAACTCTGCCTTGGCTAGATTGTATTATCCCTTAAGAACTTACAAAAATGCAAACAACCACCTTGCCTCTCCCCGCTACTTGAATATAAACATATTGAGGATAAAATTGAAAGGAAGGTCAGAACGAATAGCCTTTTTCTACTGCAAACTTGTGGGAGCTGCTGGTCCATGTTTTAGCAGCAGTCGGGGGTTATGAAGACCAGTTAATAATACTCTAGACCCAGCCCTTCCCCACCCACTTAATGAGTTAAGTCCTAGGGGGAAGACTTTGCTTCAGGTTTTATTCCCTAAAGTTCCTAGCCTGTGATAGGCTTCCATATGTTTGTCTCTTTGATAATCAGACTCACCATCTCTTATTGCAGAACAGCTATATTTCATCTTGAAAAGTTAAGAAAAAACCCTGATACTCATCTGATTTGGTAAAATAAAGCAGTTATAATTTAATTCTAATTTGGCGGGATTATATAATCTTCAGAATTGTGTATGACCTGGCTTCCTTTTAAAGCAATAAGCACCTTCCTGACTCCATTTATTGATTCATGCGAGATGAGTTTTTTAGCTAATCCTGTGTTAATCCTTCTGTGGTCACCAGAGCAAGAGAAAAAAATGACTTACATAAAGATCCAAATGGATAAGAGCAAAAGGTCAAGAAGAAATGTGGCTTGGAATTTATATCACAGTAATCACAGACAGTCTGGATGATGCAGAAAAAAATAATCATTTGTAGCTATTCAGTCTATAATATGTACTCAGACATTTCCAGAGCTCCGGGTTGTGACAAAGGTGTCTTAACATGTTTAGTAGTCTGTAATGATACACCAAAATGTGCAAAAGAAATTTGAATAGGAGGGTTATAGTTATTTCACTGTCAACTTGACAGAATTTAGAATCACCATGGAAATATATGTCTGGGTGTTCCTGTAGGGGTGTTTCCAGAGAGGTTTAAATGAAGAGAGAAGACCCTCCCTGGATGTGGGCAGCCCCATCCCATGGGCTGGGGTCCCTGACAATAAGGGAGAAGAGAATGTGCAAAGAGTACAGCATTCATTTCGTTTCTCTGTGCTTCCTGACACTGGATACAACATGACCAGCTGCCTCGGGCTCCTGATGCCGCCAAGGCTTCCCACCACCATATGGAAAGTAATTAATATGACGCAGAAGTTGAAAAACATTACTCTAGAGCCAGGGGAAGCAGTTTAACTTAGAGGGATGATTTTAGGTGTTTAGTTTATTTAAAGCTTAAGGTAAGTCAACAGGACAGCATTGGTCCTGAGAGAACACATTCTGCTTTTGGGTTGACTTTAGGGTATATTATTAGAAGTAGAATGCCGAGAAAAGTCAGCGGATAGATGGTAGTTTCAGAGCGCCCCTGAAACCATATGCTGAATGGCTTTTAATTGTTCATTGTCGGGTTGAACCTCGGGCTTCATACATACTAGGCGAGCGAGGGCTCTACCACTAAGCTGTGTCTTCATGCTGCAGGTAGGACTTTAGAAATATGTACACAGACAAATTGTAAAAGGCCTTTTGTTTAGTTGAGAAAGTAGAGATTGTGTTTAAATTCACTGTAACTCTTATCAGTAAATAGGGATGATGGCGAAGGGTGCCCTCTGCCCTGTCCATCAACTGCTGCCTGGAGGTAATTTGGGAAATAAGATTGGCTTCCTAGAGTTAAAACATAAAAGCCAGCACGTGCTGTGTAATAAGAGAGATTCTATGCCGGATTAAATATGCATTAAATGACTTTGGAAGAAAATATCAATTAGCGAGGTGGAACACGGGGAAAAATGAGTCATAGAGAAAACGATCCCTTACGTCTGCTGTTAGGGCGGAAGAGATCTAAAGCTATGGAGTTCTGCAGATAGTCAAGGACGTTCCTGTTATGATTGGAGCTTAATGCCATTAGATATCCAAAATAGTCTCTTTCCTGGTCCCCCGAGTCTGTGCTCACAAAAGCAGTCTTGTTGCAAGCTGACATCCCTTGTAGGCTGTGCTGGCTGTGCCTTCTGAGGATTCTGGGATGTGTGACAGTAATGGCCCCACATAACTGAGCCTGTTGGCTCTGCATCCCGGGGTTTGGCTGATGCAAATTTGCCCCGGAGGGTCAGCTGTGTACTCGCTGTGCTTGCAGAGCCAAGCTTCAGCCACAAAGTTGAGGGATGGGAAGATGGTGGATTCAAACCCCTAGAACCCATGTGAAAAGCTGAGATGGTGCACACATAGCAGCACGATAGATTTCAGTCATTAGATCAAGGACCTTGGGATCCGCATTACTACTGCTTTTGTTCAGAATAAATTTCTACATTGTTATTCATGTTTATTCAATTCCCTACTTGTAGTTAGGGCTATCTCTATGCTCTGTCTCATTTAAACCTCCTAGTATGCAAGGAGACAACTTTCAATATGCTTTGCCATTTTACATATGTGGAAACAGAAACACCTCAAAGTCGAATAGCTGACCACTGAGCCAACAAATGGTGGAGGCAGGATTCACAACCAAGGCCCTTCTTTCTCCACATTTCCCTCCAGTCCTTCTGTTCTGTTCACACACAATAAGACCTAAAACTGAACTGTGTGGAGATCCAGCTCAGGTTGAGATCAAAGTGATGAAAATCATGTCATGTAAAAGTATACCACAATCATTTCCTTTTTCTGCTTTAATGTGGACTTCCTTGGTGCTTTAATAAAATGTCTATAAAAAATTTAGCACCAATATTTTATTCTTTAGAGCCTGGCATTTGTTTTCTGTCCCTGGCAGGCTACCCACTGTGGAGAGTAGGCCTGAGAGCATTTCCCAGTGCGCTGTAAACCCCACACGTGCCACCCATTTGGGTGAATTACACTCAATGAAGAGCCCTGGTAAATGTCAGACACTCATTTTGTAATCCACACTTGGAGATTTTCTGAATTTCCTGTGAAACACTGCTCCATTCGAGTGTCATTTCGCAGTTGGTTATGGGATATGGCTGCCATTTCCAAATGAAGATTTGAAAATAAAAAGCCCTATTCATATCCAGCCACAGAAAGCCATTTAAAACCACCTCCATGGAATCGATGTTAAATTTTAGGGACACAACTGGACTAACTCTTGAACAAATGAAAAAGTAGGAAGGCTTTTGAGGCATGTAAATGTGGGCAGATGTTGGGTTCATTAAAATCTGCACAGAGGTAAATCTTTGAAACACAAATTTGATGCAATAGAAAACATTAATACTGAGAAATTGATTATCCAGAAGAGCACAAATCCAAATCAATGACAAATGGTTTGAAAAGCAGACCTTAACTTTTCTGTCAAATTCCCAGGCTGGAGGGATAAGATACACACAAAAATATAAACACAATGGACACTTCTTATCATTATTTAATGTAAATTCAATAAGACCTAGTGAAAAACTGTTCTCTGTACCAGGTACAGCGCAGGCATCTTCCTGCAGTTGCTCTTCTAATAATTTCTCCAACAAACCACTCCGAGGTGACTATTATCACCCACATTTGAAATATAAGGAACTTGAAGCTTCTATTTCAGGACTTTTTTAAGCCTCACATAAACAGTAAGTGAAAAGCATCAGAATTCTACCTCACATCATCTGATTTCTCAGTCAAAAATGTCTATGCACTGTGACGCACCGCCTTCCAAACAGTTTATGCAAATCGAATCATTGTCTTGCAATGCTGGTGACCGCTGCTTCAGAACTGATTAACCTTCTGTGTATCTCTGTTCACAGGGTTCTGCCAGCTGAGGAAACCAATCTTTTTACTGTGTTTATCAGTCCCAGGGGCAGAGAATATGGCCATTCCACCCGAGGAAAGCTAGAGATTAGGCGTGGAAGCCTTTCTGCCTTCTGACTCTGGGGCTGAACCTTCTCTTAGTTTCTGAAAGGTTTTGAATAACCTGCCCTCTTGTTTGGGGGCTTACGATTAAAATTCTGGCCCATGTTTCCTATAAATTAAAGCAGGGAATCACAGAACACAGCTGATTATCTTGGTTTTTCTTTTGTGCACACATAAAACTCATATAGAATCAAATCTGGCCACATATGGATAGAAAAGCCAACATTCCCTGCTTCCCTCCTAGGAGTAAGATAAGGTTTATCCCTAAAGATGGAGGCCAGAGGATTACCCACATCACCCAAGGGAGAGGATTAGAGTTGCACGCCGCACCTCCCCCCACCCCCCTCGACTTCGAGACCTTCATTGTGGGATTGACCCTGAGAAAGGATTTGTGGATGTGTCTCACACAGTTGCTGGTAGACTCGGGATTAGGGCACCTCAATTCCTCATTTGTACTTTAGTGCTCAGATAACTTCACACCCTGGGAATCAATGTTTTATATCCTAGAAGAACAGACAGGACTGCACAAACAGAGATTTTTGTGGTTATTGTTATCGTGCTTGTCAAACTATTTCATCTTCAATCTCTAAATCACACACACAAAAAAACACCACAACATCATCAGTCACTAGGAAGTTAAATACAATTATCAAAGGGTAGGAGATTGCCTGTATGTATAAACATTGAACATTAACTTTAGCTAGCTAAGATACTCGCTTGTCATCATGCAGGGTTAAAAATAGCAAACACAGTTGTCATTTAATGAGTATGTGTCTGCTACTTGCGGACAGTACACTGACAGCTTTGTAAACACTCCATCTTCACAACAAGGTTAAAAGGTAGTCTATGACACTGAGGTTTAGTGGGTAAGTGAGTCACTGTTCAGGGTTAGTAACATCTTTAGTTAATGATGACTTGGGCTTGGAACTCTGGTTTAAGGCTTTTCAAATGTTTTATCCAGCACAGACTATTGCCTTTCAACCGGGATACAGGGATGAACATCTATGAGGAATACATAAAATTATGTATTTTAAAAACCATAGCTCATGTGATTTCCTTAGTGAACAAATTGTTTCCATAATACCCTTTAGTATGCTGTCAATCCCTTTTGATTTACTATGACATCTCCAGGACATAATGTATTGAGCAAAGTCATGGAGAGCAAATTAAGAGCACTGTTGCTCTTGCAGAGGACCCTGGTTAGGTTCCCAGAATTCACATGGTGCTTAACAACCATCCATAACTCTAGTTCTAGGTGATCCAACACCCTCTTCTGACCTCTGTGGGAATTGTACAACATGGGTGCACTTACATACCTGCAGGCAAAACACTCATACACATAAAAAATAAAAACAAAAGGGCTGGAGAGATGGGTCAGAGCACTGGATGTTCTTGCAAAGGACTGGGATTTGGTATTGAGCACCCACATGGTAGCTAACAACTGTCTATAACTCCAATACCAGGGAATCTAATGCCCAGCTGGACTCAGAATTTAAAAGATCAATTATAAACATGATCAAAGAACGTAAAGAAAACACAACTCAAAGAACTTGTGATGCAAGCTCAGGAATATACACATATGTGGCTTAATGAAATATCAAAAACAATTCATGACTTGAAAACTGGATTCACAAAAGAGATAGAAAATAGTGAGAAAAACACAAACAGAAATTTGCATGATTTCAAAGAACCCAATAAGCCAATTTGAAACAGCAGCTAGAAAGCCTCATATGCAGAATGAGTGATCAAGAGTGGATGACAAAGTTGAGGATCTGGAGTCCTTAAGCAAAGACTATGTAAAATAATAAAAAAATAAGAATGGAATAGGCAGGAAATGTGGGACAACATGAGAAGACCAAATCTAAGAATTATGGGCATATAGGAAGGAGAAGAATCTCAGGCATAATGGCATTGAACAGATCTTCAACATGATTATAGAGGAAAACTTGCCAAAATTAAGGAAAGAACTACCTTTAGAGATTCAAGAAGCACATAGAACAACAACTAGACATGACCAGAGCATAAAATCCCCATAGCATATAATAGTAAAAACATTAACTATATAGAACTAAGAGAGGGTACTGAAGGCTGCTAGAGAAAAACAAGTTACATATAAAGGAAAACCCATCAGAATCACAGCTGACTTCAAAATGTAAACTATGAAAACCAGAAGAGGCTGGACCAAAGAATTCCCAGCTCCAAATGACCTTGGATACCAATCCCAAATACTCTATCCAGCAAAACTATTTATCGAGGTTGAAGGAGAACAGAAAATTTTTCATGACATGAATAAGCTGAAAGAATTCAGGTCTACCAAACCAGCCCTACAGAGAATACTTGAAACAATACAAAGGACTGAAGACATGAATGAACATACTCAAGAGGTTACAAAAAGAGGACAAGAAATTAAACTGACAGCATCCAATACACACCTTTCAAAATTATCATTAAATAGCAATGGTCTCAACACCTATGTCAAAAGACACAGACTAACAGAATGGATCAAAAAAAGAAAACCCATCTTTTTGTTGTCTTCAAGAAACTCATCTTACCTTCAAGGAGAGACACTATTTTAGGGTGAAAGGATGAAAATAATATTCAAAGCAAATGGCTCTAAAAAGCAAGCAGGTGTTGCAATTCTAATATCTGACAAAATAGACTTCAAATTAAAACTAGTCGGAAGAGATAAAGAGGGTCATTTCAGTCTAATTGAAGGAACAATTGACCAAGAAGACATTTCAATCATGATATACATGGAACAATTTCTGGTGCACCTAAATTCATAAAAAAAAAAACAGTACTCCAGGACTATAAGACACAGATTAACCCCAATTCAATAATAGTAGGTGACTTTAATACCCCACTCTCTTCAATAGGCAGATCAACAGGACAAAGAATAAACAGAGAGGCATCTGAATTAAATAACACCTTACAAGAAATGGATCTAATGGACACCTACAGAATATTCTACCCATGCACCAAAGATTTCACTTTCTATTCAGCAGCATGCAAGCTTTTCTAAAATTGATCACATTCTGGGACACAAAACAAAATTCAACAAATTCAAAAAAATTGAAATAATTCCATGCATTCTATCAGACCACAGCACAATAAAGCTTATAATCAACAGCAAAAGAAGCTCCAAAACCCACAGGAACTCATGGAGATTAAACAGCACACTCCCAAATGATCAATGGGTTAAAGAAGAAATTAAGAAAGAAATAAAAATATTCTTGTAACTAAATGAAAATGAGAACACAATGCAACAAAACCTCTGGGACACCTTAAAAGCAGTCCTAAGAGGGACGTTTATAGCTCTTAGTGGCTATATTAAAAAAACAAACAAACCAGAAAGAGCGGTTGTAAAAGACTTAACAGCACAAATCAAGACTCTGGAAAGGCAAGAACAAAAGAATCCCAAACCTAGTAGGTGAGAAGAAATAACAAAAATCAGAGAAGAAATTAATTAAATAGAAAGAAAGAATAAAAAAAAAATCAATGAATCTAAAAGCCGGTTCTTTGAAAGGTTAAACGAGATACACAAACCTTTGACACAGCTAACTGAAAGAAAGAACAAAACCAAATCAAGAAAATCAGAGTCGAAATGGGAAACATCACAACAGACACCAAAAAAATCCAGAACATTGTAAGGGAACACCTCAAAAATCTATACTCCATTAAGTTTGAAAACCTAAACAAAATAGATGAGTTTCTAAAGACATGAACACCACCAAAGTTAAACCAAGAAGAGGTTAACAGCTTAAACAGACCCATAACAAAGGAAGAAATTGAAACAGTCATACAAAATCTTCTGACTAAAAAAGCTCAGGCCCAGATGGCTTTACAGCAGAAGTCTACCAGACATTCAGAGAATATCTATAACCAATACTGCACAAACTATTCAAAAAGATAGAAACAGATGGGGAACTTCCATACTCCTTCTATGAAGCCAGCATCACTTTAATAGCAAAACCAGTTAAAGATACAGCAAAGAAAACTATAGGCCCATATGCTTAACGAACATAGATCTGTATTATTTTTTGGTTGCTGTGATAAAATCACCATGACTAAGGGGACTTATAAAAGGAAGAGTTTATTTGAGCTTATGATTGACAGTTCCAGGGAATTAGAGTCCATTGTGGCGGGAGGCATGGTGGTCAGGGCTGGAGCAGAAAGCCGAGGTTCACATCTTCCAATGAGCACAGGAAGTCAGAGAGAGCCTCGAGACTGTAAGGCTTGTTAAACTCACTAAACCTGCCCCCAGTGATGTATTTCCTCCAGCGTGGCCACACCTTCTAAGACTTCCCAAAACAGTGCCATCAACTGGGGACAAAATGTCTGAATACTTAAAGCCTATGGTGGACACTCATTCAAACCACCACATTCCACTCCCTGGCCCCCATAAGCTCATGACCATATAAAATGCAAAATGCATTTATTCCAACCTTAAAAGTCCCATAGTCTTTACCAGTCTCAATTCTATTCAAAAGTCTACAGTCCAAAGTCTCTTCTGAGACCCAGACTAATCTCTTAACTGTAAGCTCCTGTAAAATCAAAAGACAAATTACATACTCCCAACATAGAGTGGAACTGAATACACATTCCCATTCCAAAAGGGAGGAATAGAGGTATAGTTCAGAAATACTGGACCAAAACGAGACTGAAAACCAGGGCAAACACCAAGTCTAGGAGCTCCACATGCAACTTCTGGGACTTGACTTCCAAAGGGCTTAGATGGCTCAGCTCTTCCAGCTTTGCTTGCAACATACATCTCTTTCTTAGGCTGGTACCACTCCCTGTATGCAGCTCTCCTTGGCAAATATCTCACAGCTCTGGCATCTCGAATGTCTTCTTGGGGTCTCTGCTGCCAACCAGGCTTCACATTCACAGCTTGATGCAATGGCCTATCAGGGTCTTCTTTATGCAGAGACACCCCTGCTGCACTCTGCCTGGCCTTGGCGGCTCTCTGAAACTGCAGAGGAAGAACTGATGACCCCTTCACTCTTGCATCCTTCATGCCTCTAAAGCCAGCACCACATGTATGAAACTGCCTAGTTTGGCTGCAAGTTTGGGATGGAGTCTGTCTTACTTCAGCCACATTTGCAACTTTTCTCTGCCTTGGACTTGTTGGAGCAGAAAATCCCTTTCAGTATCTTCCTTTCAAAAGTTGAGGATTAGAGATGGCCTAGTGGTTAGGAGCACCAACCGCTCTTGCAGAGGACCCGGGTTCGATCCCCAGCACCCACATGGTGGCTGAGAACCATCTGAAGCTCCAATTCCAGGAGAACTCCAGTTCCAGGGGAATCTGAGACCCTCTTCTGACCTCCGCGGCATTGCACGACATGGGTGCACAGACTTGCATGCAGACAGTACATTCATACACATACATAAATAAAAAAAATTAAAAAAAAAGTTGGAGGATTAGCTGGGTGTGGTCTTGCCCTGAAGGTACTCTTTCTGTTGTTTACTTGTAAATCTTGAAGCCTCTCCTTAGTCACTTTAATGGCACTTTTTCCATTGTTTACTTGTAACTATCTAGGCCTCTCCTTAATCACTTTAGTCTCCTTATGAAGGGGAGCCTCTCCTTCACATGCCTTGGTCCCACCATTAATCTTCCTAGTGCACTTTTCAGATCCAAATTATATATTCTACATTTATTTCTGCCCCATCTGCTCTTTTCCATTGTAGATCTGCACAGTATTCACCATTAATACCCACACCACCATTTCTACATTAGGCTGTCTTGAAATATCCTTGGCCAAAGGCATTAGTCCATTGCTTTTCAACTTAGCATCAGACAAGCATTTGGACTGTAGCTAAACTGTGGCCAGACTCTTTGCCAAAATACCCCAGTTGCTGCTTAAGTCTTTATTTTCCTCTGGAAATACATTTTTCTCAGCAGCACTGCTTTCTTCCAGGCTTCGACTAGAATGCCCCATTAAGCTCTCCTTACAGCAGTCAACAGCTTTTCTAGCCCAAAGTTCCAAAGTCTTCCACATTTCTCCAAACACCCACATGGTCAGGTTCTTCACAGCCAACAGCCCACTCTGGTACCAAATACTGTATTAGTCAATTTCTGTTGCTGTGATAAAACCACCATTACCAAGGGGACTTATAAAAGGAAGAGTTTATTTGAGCTTATGATTGATGGTTCCAGGGAATTAAGAGTCCATTGTGGTGGGAGGCATAGTGGTCAGGGCTAGAGCAGAAAGCCGAGGTTCACATCTTCCAATGAGCACAGGAAGTCAGAGAGAGCCTGGAGACTGCAAGGCTTGTTAAACTCACTAAACCTGCCCCCAGTGATGTACTTCCTCCAGCATGGCCACACCTTCTAAGATTTCCCAAAACAGTGCCAAAAACTGGGGACAAAATGTCTGAATACATAAAGCCTATGGGGGACAGTCTCATTCAAACCACCACAAGATCCAAACATACTCAACAAAATACTAGCAAATCTCATATAGATGCACATTATACAGGTCATCCATCATGATCAAGTAGGGTTTATTTCAGAAATAAAAGGATGGTTCAACATACGTAAGTCAATAAATGTCATAAAACGTATAAATGGGCCAGGTGTGTGGTGCATGCCTGTAATCCCAGCACTCAGGAGACAAAGGCAGATGGATCTCTGTGAGTTCAAGGCCAGCCTGATCTATGTAGTGAGCTCCTGGGACTACAGGGAGACCCTGTCTCAAAAAGACCAAACAACAACAACAGCAACAACATAGAAATGGGCTTGAAGACAAAAATCACATGATCATAGCAATAGACGCAGAAAAGGCCTTTGATAAACTCCAACATGCATTCATGTTAAAAGTCCTAGAAGGAATAGGTCTGGAGGGAACATACCTTAATATCATTAAAGCTATACATGACAAACCCACAGGCAACATCATTCTACATGGAGAAAAATCTGGAAGCATTCCCATTAAAATCAGGAACCAGATAGAGTTGCTGTCGTGGTTTGCATGAGTGTCCCCCATAGGCTGTAAGTATTCAGACATTTGTCTCCAGTTGGTGGCGCTGATTTAGAAGGTGTGGCCATGCTGGGGGAAGTGTGTCACTGGGGGCAGGCTTAGTGTGTTTTAATAAGCCTTGTGGTCTCCAGTCTTTCTCTCTGTTTCCTGTACTCTTTTCGAGATGTGACCCTCAGTTTGCTGCTCCAGATCCAGCTGCCATGCCTCCCACCACAATGGACTAATTCCCTGGAACTGCCAAATAAACTCTTCCTTTATAAGTTCCTTTGGTCATGGTGTTTTATCACAGCAACAGAAAAGTGACTAATACAGTTGCCATATATTTCCACACTTTTTCAATATAGTGCTTGAAACCCTTGCAAGAGCAATAAGTCAGGAGAAGGAAATTAAAGGAGTACTAATTGGAAAAGAAGTCAAATTATCCCTATTTGCAGATGATATGATATTATACATAAGAGATCCAGAAAATTCCATCAGAAAACTACTTGAAATGATTAAGACTTTCAATAAAGTGGCAGGTTACAAAACCAACTTACAAAAATCAGTAGCATTTCTATAAACCAACAACAAGTAATCAGAAAAAAACATACAAGGAAAAACCCTCTGATTCACATTAACTTAAAAAAAAAAACCTTAGGAATAAACCTACCAAAAATATTAAAGATCTCTACACTGAAAACTTCAAAACTTTAAAGAAAGAGATAGTCACTAGGAGTTGGAAAAATCTCCTATGCTCATGGATTGGTAGAATTAATACTGCGAAAATGACCATCTTACCAACAGCAATCTATAGAATCAATGCAATGCTAATCAACATACCCACAACATTCTTCACAGAGCTAGAAAAAGTCATCCAAATATTTATATGGAGCCACAAAAGACCTCAAATATCCAAAACAATTTTGAATAAAAAGAGCAATGCAGGAAGCATCATCATACCAGATCTCAGGTTATATTACAGAGCATAGTAGTGGCACAAAATAGATGCATAGATCAATGGAACAGAATAGAAGACCCAAAAATGAGTACATGCAGTTTCAGCCACTTGATACTTGACAAAGGGGCCAGGAATACACAATGGGAGAAAAACAGCATCTTCAACAAATGGTGCTGGCAGAACTGGATCACCATCCGTAGAAGAATGAAACTGGACCCTTATCTTTCTCCTTGTACAAAAGTTAACCCCAAGTTGATCGAAGATATCAATATAAAATCTGAAACTCTAAAACAGCTAGAAGAATACATAGGCAGTGCCCTTCAAGATGTAGGTGTAGGAAAGGACTTTCTTGATGGGATGTCACCTACTCAGGCATTAAGGGCAACAATCAGTAAGTGGGACCTCATTAAGCTACAATGCTTCTGTACAGTAAAAGAAACAGCCAAGGAAGTGAAGAGGAAACCCACTGAGTGGGAGAAAATCTTTACCAGCTACACATCCAACTGAGGATTAATGTCCAGAATATACAAAGAACTCAAAAACCAAAGTAGCAAGAAAATAAATGACCCAATAAAAAGATGGGCTACAGATATGAACGGAGAATTCTCAAATGAAGAAACACCTTAAAAACTGTTCAACATCCTTAGTAATTAGAGAAATGCAGATAAAAATCACTTTAAGATTCCATCTCATCCAGATCAGACTGGCTAAGATCATGAAAACAAAGAACACAAGATTCTGGGGAGGGCAGGGAGAAAGGGGAGCACTCATTCGTTGTTGCTGGGAATGCAGATTAATGCAGATCCTATGGAAGGAAATGTGGGGAACTCTCAAAGACTAAAAACGAATCAACCATATGACCCAGTTATACTACTCCTTGGCATATACCCAAAGGACTCATCATACTGTAAAGATCCCTGTTCATAGTTGTTTGTTCCTGCTCTCCTCACAATAGTGAAAAAATGGAAACAACCTAAATGTCTTCCAGCTGATGAATGGATAATGAATATGAGGTACATCTACACAATGGAGTACTTACTCAGTAGTAAGAAAAGATGAAATTATGATATTTACAGACAAATGGATGGAACTAGAGAATGTTACTCTGAGTAAAGTGACACAAAGGCAGAAAACCAGGCAATGTATGTTCTCCCTTATTTATGGATTGTAACACTGATCCCCTTACATGAGTATATAGCCTGATATAACACCAGGAGCCAAGAAATTGGAAAGAATACATGGAGGTGGGCTGGAGAGATGGCCTAGTGGTTAAGAGCTCTGACTGCTCTTGCAGAGGACCTGGGTTCAATCTCCAGCACCCACATGGTGGCTGAGAACCATTTTTAACTTCAGTTCCAGGGGAATCCGATGCCCTCTTCTGACCTCCGAGGCATTGCACAACATGGGTGCACAAACCTACATGCAGACAGTGCATTCATACACATAAAAAAAAAGAATACATGGAGGTAAAGGAAAAGAAAAATCGTGAAACAGGGGAATGGTAAGGAACAGATGTTCCTAGGGAAGGTTGGGAGGCTGGGGGTGTGGGGCTTGGAGGGGAGGAGGGGGAGATTAAACTGGGGTATGATGGGAGGTAGGAGAGGTCAGGAGAGGGTGAGGGTGTGGGAAGATCCAGTTTGAATTAGGGGCTAGTTCTCAGCTAGCATCCCTCAGGGCACCATGTGGGAGTCATGGGATTCCTCTGACCCTGCTCCAAAGAGGGAGCAAGCAACATGACCCAGGCACATGATGCCAGGCAGGGCAGCAGTGTAGAGTGGCTTGTAACTGGGGGTCTGTGATTGGCTCTGGGTGCTGATGTAATTTTGCTTATAAAAGTGAGTTGCAGCAGGCAATAAATTGAATTCTCCATTACTATCATTACACAGAATTCCTGGCCATTATTTTTGCATGCATACAGTTCGAAGCAGGCCTGCATTTTGAGTGTTGGTGGGTTGGATGGAGGTCTATCAGACCACCAGCCTGGTAAGCTAGCATAAGATTGGATGGTACCAAGGGGCTGAATGGAGACCTATCAGGTCACCAGCTGTGAAGCGAACTGTGAGTGGGTGTAGGCTGAAGATAAGCCATCAGCCATCAGCCTGAAATTCCTGTCCACAGACAGGCAGTCTTTTGGCAGGTGGGAAAGCATGCCCAAAATGGGAAGTGTTCCACTTCCCAGGCTAAGGACCTGGGTTGAAAGTACCTCTCAAGTTGGGTTATGAAAGTAACCAACTGACCTCTGTGCCGAGAGTCAGTTCCCTACAGTGACCACAGGCAGCCACTGTGCTCCCCTTCCCTTAGCAGGACTGCACTGTACCTGCTTGTAGCAAGAGAGGATCTTACATGAGGGTGAGGGTGATGGGGGTGCTGGGGCTGGAGAAGGAGAGGGAGGTGGTAAGGGAAGAAGAAAGAGTAGAGATCATTGGAACTTGAGAGGCTAGGAAACCCAGAGTGTAATGTGATGCCCCTGAGACCCTATGAGACATACACTGTCCGAACATTAGTGCATGGATGATGCAACCTGGTGGCTGTGTGGCAGGGAACACAGTGCAAGACAGAGGACACCTCCCTTTGAATGTTGGTGAGAGTGATCCAAGTGATTCTGAAAACAAGGCAGGCTATCTCCAAAGCTGTTAATTATCTACCAGGAATAGAAAATAAGACCCAACCTCCTGTTCAGAACAGGACATGCTTCAGGGATAGGACTTAAATTAATGGAACAGGAACTGACCTGGAACGTTTCTATCTGAAGTTAAGCACTCATAATGCTAGACAATGTGCACACTGCTATGAGAGAAACTCAGTCAATGCTACAACCCAACGCCAAACTCAACCATGATGAGCTGCCCAGCAAACTATGTCTGTTGGTGCAGTAGAGGGACTGTTGTCTGGGGGATGGTCAACAGCTGTCTAATTGGACTTGGAACCCTTTCAATGGGAGTGAATTCATGAGAGCCATGGTAAACTCAGCCAAATGCACAGGGCTGGGGAGGACATAGCACCTAGAAAAAAGCCTATCTGGATCAGATCTCTAGACAAATGAAATTTCTTACCATACACTAACTATGGAATCTTATCTTTACAGACAAGCATATCATATGACACTCATCAAAAAAGCTACTCTATGGCCGGGTGTGGTGGCGCACGCCTTTAATCCTAGCACTTGGGAGGCAGAGGCAGGCGGATCTTTGTGAGTTCAAGGTTAGCCTGGTCTACAGAGTGAGTTCCAGGACAACTGGGACTACAGGGAGACCCTGTCTCAAAAAACAAAAAAAAAAAAAAAAAAAAAAAAAAAAGCTAAGATCTATGTAAAAGATGGAGGCCACCGCAAAATCCGACAATTGGTCAGACACAGAACGTATACATCCGAAAAAAATCCCCACTCCTAGGAGACACATCTACAAATGAACTTCTACCACAGAGTGAGGGGCAGAGAGAAAACGAGTGCCCCCATTAATTCCCACCGGAAAAGCTTCCTTACACAACGGAGTGTGACGCAAACAGAAGGCTACAACTAGTCAAGCTTCAAAGAATGGGAGCCCCCAGATTGTGTATCCCTGGATGGGGCCCCTATATTAAACCTCCTCACCTACCCACCACTCAAGGATTAGTTCAGAAGAGGGTACAGACTGACTGTAAGAGCCAGGGCTGGTGCATGGACACAGAGAAGTAGTGGCTTACAATGGACTGTAAGCTTTTACATGTAAACCTGTGGCAAGGTAGGTATCAGACACAGGACCCATACCAACTGGGACAAGGTCTTAGAGTGGAGCCAGAGAAATGCAGAGGAAGGACTGACCCTGGACTGAGAACTGTAAGAGACTGAGTACTGTTGGGTGAGGAAGAGTATGCATTACCTAGGACTCCTAGCTGTGCTGAGTAGAGTCCGTTTGCACAGGATGTCTGGGTTTCAGAGCTTGACTGGATAGGGCTTAGCTCGGATGTTGTAATGCATGAGTTCTGATGGGGGGTTGGGGCATGAGGAGGACTGGGTTTGGTTGGGAACCATTGTATGAGTTGTAAAAATGCTCAATAAAAAAAGAAGCATAGCATGCATTAAAAATTATATCCCATAAAAACGATTTTAGTAGGTTGAGTCATATAGTTAACTGTATCTTTAGAGGAGCTGTCATGACCTTGCTATCAATTGTTACTGTCTGTATTTTTGTCATAGCCATTCTAGAAGTGGTATCTTGTGATTTTGATTTATGTTGAATTACATCTCTCTATAGTTTTTTGTTGCAGATGCTCACCATAGTATTACAAAATTTGTATGCTGGATTATTAATGAAATTGTCTTATTAATTTCATTCTCAGATTAAACAGATATAAAAATATAATTTATTCTTACACAATTATTTTTATCCTACAATTTCTTTGTCTTAGTTATTAGTTCTAACAGTGGTTTACTCGCTTTCTTGGATTTTTTACATCAAAATACTATCTTGTGCAGATATTTGGTTTTTTTCTTTCCAATCTGAAAGCCTTTTCTTTCTATTTCTCACCCCATTTCTATGGCTAGGGCTTCCAGTGCAATGCCAAATAGAAGGGGTAAGAACAGGCTTCCTTGCATTGTTCCTGTCTTAACGGGAAGATATCCAGTCTCTTGTCACGAAGTATGATATGACTTCTCGTGGATATCCTTTCTCAGATTGAGGAAGTCTTCTTCTATTCCTAGTTTGTGGATCTTTTAAATATAAAATTGTGTTGGCTTGGACAAATGCTTCTTATACATTTATTAAAATTATTTTATCATTTATGTTTGTATTCTGTTGATACTTAGTTGATTTCCAGATGGTAAACTAACCCTGAATCTCTGGAATAAACTCCACATGTTAATAGTGTAAAAAAAAAAGAACGTAATTATGTACTCTGGAGTGTTTGTAACTAAGCCAGCATTTACCAGCTTGCTGCCGTACTTCATAGGCATGGAAGAAGAGGATTTTCCAGTAAGAAGGGAACTACATTTAAGATCCATTGTATGCTTGGGAGGCAGAAGCAAGATCAGTGTTAAAGGTTATCTTTGGTTACTAGCAAATTGAAGGCTAGCGTGGGTACAAGAGACCTGGCTCAAAGGAAGTTTTTTTTTTTTTTTAATTTGAAGTCTATCGAATTGTAGAAAAAATGGCCTTAGACCTGAGAGTATGCATTTTTAAGTATAAACTTTAATTTCTTATTCTTTCTTAAATTTTTAAATTCTTAAAATTTCATATTACTGCATTTGGGTCATTTTCAAACCTCCATTCCACCCTCTCTCATCACCTCAATTGACTCTCTTTTTCCTAACAAATACCCCATTATTTTCATAAAATTTTCCTTTGTTTTGCTTTTTAGTGACACACTGAATTTAATTAGGGCTGTTTCCATGAGCATGGTGGTGGGGTTATGGGGTGAACTGTGAAGGATGATGGATAGAGAATCTTACAGACAATGAATGGGCTTATATGTGGTTGGTAAATTGACCTTGACTTTCAGCTATCTTTTCTTTGAAAAAAAAAAAAAGACAAAATTGACAGCTTTTCATAAAAATCTAAAACTAGGAATTTTTATAAAAATTCAAGTTTTAAGATTGTAACTGTGGAATTATTAAGAATCACAAAGGATTACAAAGAGATAGATTAATGATATAAAGGTCTGGACCATTCAGCAGAGTATTTTAAATTAAAGGTCTCAAAGAAGAACATTCAAGATAATCCATAAAGTTCAGAAAATATGTCACAACTTCTATTTCTGCTCATTTTCTGAAATCCCATGCTTTCCAGTTTTGTTTAGAATTTATTATCATGTTTTATTAGTTCAATGTTGCATGAACATCATTCATCAATAACCACATATAATACATAAATATAAAATGAAAGTATATATAAGTATCTATATAGTCTCTATATATTATTAGTATACATAGTATAATCAAGTACATATAAGTATCTATAAATTGTTGAAGAGGAATGTAATCAAAATACTTTGGGGAAAGGCTCTAGAGACTAGTAGGATAAACTCCCATCTAGTACTAACCAGGGCTGACCTCACTTAACTTCTGAGGTCAGGTGAGATTGGCTAGTTGGAGTGGTATGGCCACAGACAAAGAGCAAGCTCAATGTGAACAATGAAATATTATCTTACAGGAAAGTCTTAGTGATTAATATTTTTTCATAATAAAGCCATAGGGTTTTTGTAGAGATTTTTTTTTTTTTTTGGTCTTTTTGAGACAGGGTCTCCGTGTAATCGCAGCTGTCCTGGAACTCACTCTGTAGACCAGGCTGGCCTTGAACTCACAAAGATCCACCTGCCTCTGCCTCCCGAGTGCTAGGATTAAAGGTGTGTGCCACCACGTCCGGCTGAGAGAGATTTTTTTTAATGGCTTGAATGTTTCATACTTTGGAGTCTTTCTGTAAATTTTTTCATTTACTTATTTTTATTTTACATGTGTGAATGTTTTGCCTGTTTGTATGTAAGTATGTAAGTACACCTGTACATGCAATGCTTATGGAGGCAGAAAGAGGCCTTATGACTGTGATTTTGGACAGCTGATAGCTGCCATGCGGGTGCTGGGAACCAAGCCCTAGTCCTCTGCAAGGAACTTGGGTCTTCTACAAAAGCAGCCAGTTCTCTTAATTGTTGAGTCAATTCTCCAGCCCCGCTTTCGTAGTTTCTTATCTAAGTAGTACCCAAGCCTCGTGGAGTTAGAGAAGTTGGAGCAGCTCAGGGCAGTATTCATATAACCAGAGTCCTAGTCTGTGTGAGCTATAACTTGGAATTGGTATAGCAGAGTGAGTTGACAGTGCTGGGTGAAATTCTTAGAAGGGCTCCACTTGTGGGCAGAGAAATCCAAGCATGACCCAAGTGAAACAAGGCAGTTTGCGGTTAATCAGCCCTTTGATCTTCAGGGCTGAGACTTTTGCTAAAGAAAACGGTTCATTGACTGGTGCTAGGAAAGTCATTAGGATGTCAATCCTGAAATTAAAACATAACCTCCCTCCAACTTGTAGAATGACTGTTAGAACTGAGAGATCTTAGTGAGGCAGAACTTAGTGGAGAATGAGGTTTGGAAAACCTTACACAAGGTTGTAAAATTAGCATATGAAAAACTCCTCCACAGTTGAGTGAAGAGGGCCAGAAATCCCCCCTCCCCCCCAGGGTGACCAAATCTGGTCACTGGCACAGTCTTAGAGGTACTCTAGAGTGTCTGAAGGTAACTTGCCACTCATTGTAACACAGTCCCCTCGTATAGATTAATATACAAATGAGACATGTGATACATGAAGTTGTAAGCTGAAGTACAGTAACAAACCCAGAGCATGTGGGAGAAAGCTTGTGCTATGCAGCTGAGCCAAAAAGCACATGCTATGCACATGAGCCCAAAATACCATGCATGGAATGTGACAAAAGGCTCAGTCCTTTGTATAGCACGGCCACTGAGCAACTAAATGATCTGTTTCATTGGCCTGCTTCCTCCCTTGGAAGTGTATCTTAATAAACCATCTCTGCTTCTGCTACAACTGTAGTTCTCTATTCAATTTTTTCCCAGGACATAAGAACCTGGAACACCTCTGGAGATTTCCTCCAAGCTCTGATATCATCAGAGAACATCATCAAGTCCAGGCTCTCATTTGGAATTCAAGTGAGTATATCTCATTATTGCAGGAGGTGAAGGTGGTCCAGTGTTTTCTGGCTAGGCTAAACCTTAGCCAGGTTCAGAAGAAGGACTGGGTACTTGAGAACATGAAAATATTTTACTTTACAAGTGACACAGCAACAGTATAGGCCCATTAAAGAAAACGTAGTTCCTTCTAGTCAAGAGGATAAAATCTCTAGCCTGAGTGGAGATGTAACTTTCCAAACTCTCCAAAACATGAATGAGTTAATCCAGTTGAACCAGTCAATCACCTGGTCAAGGAAGTAGCCCTTATACAGGCGCCTTTAGGAAGGGAGCTCCCCATAAATCATGCTAAAGAGATAAGTGGAATTAATTATCTCTTTAATTAGCTAATGTACTTTTCCTTCCCAGAATTCCCTCTGCTAATAGTCCCTATTAGCCTCCATGATGCTCAGCTGGGTCTGTCTACCTTTCTGATCCTGACTCAAAATGACACAACTATTTCTTTTTCCTTTTTTTTTAGTTCTTTCTTTTGATGCTGGCCAGAGCCCAAGTATGCATTTTCTGGTACTTTTCTCCTTACTCTTTCTCTAAAGCTATCTTTCCTGCCTAGTGGCTACTTGTTCACCATGTAGTTGACCTCCATGCTGGCTTAACTCAAACAGCATGATGCTTTTCCTTCTTTTCTCCATTCTTCTCTTCTGGACAGTTGTTGAGATTTACAGTTTGTCTGCCCTGGGATTTTTCTTTTATACTCTAAATAAATTGTCTTCTTAAATAAATAAACTTTAGCTTTGGTTAACTTTTAAACATTTCCTGCCTTTTAATTCTTCAACAGGTAAAGAAAACAAACCTGTTCTTGAACCCCTAGACAGTTTCATGAAGAATGTAAATTTTATATAACATGTTAGCATTTCTTTCCTTTTTTGTATGAGAGAGAGAGAGAGAGAGAGAGACAGAGAGAGAGAGAGAGAACACTTTGAAGAGTCCTGTGATACATGGATGGTCTATATAGTAACTTATAAAAATATCCAAATTCAGCAAGGCTTGGTCTGAATTCTATAAGCATAAACCTTTTCATATTTTATTTATTCTCTTGGGAACAGAAAATTTATACATTATAGAAATAGCTTGTAATGGCAAGTGCTGGAGTTTTCCCAAGCATTTTTATAGCTGATACTTGGACACTTTTCCATATTTTTTTATTGAAAGCAACTGAGAATGTAATGTAATGATAACTCTCAAAAGGAAAATGTTAATTATTTTACTTTCTATGACTTTTCCAGAAGGAGTTTTTTAGACTTTGTGTGTCACATTGATTTAAGCACACTTTTTTCTCTAAGGATTTCCAGTCTGATTTTATGATTCTGCAATTCCACATGTGTTCACTGAGTTTCCATGCCCCCTGCCTGGAATATACTTTCTACCTGGATAAGTTCTCAATTTTCTTGCAAACATATCAAATAAGTTGCTCAGGAGACTTTCCCTAGATTACTGCTGGTTGGAGCCCACCCTTTAAGAGAAAGAGAGTTGGTTTTTCTTGGGGGGGGGTAATGAATTTTGATGATGAAATTTTGTAGGCTTTGTTGCAATTATTTGTAGAATTGTCTATTCCCCAAACTAAGTTTTGAGCTCAGGGGTGGCTGAGATTGTGCTTTTTTATCTCAGGAGTTTCACTTTTTAGCAGTAACTAGTCTAGCACATGATGGTTTCCTGAAACACATTATTAAAGAGATGTGAAATTTAAAATCTTATTAAGGAACAAGTAAAATGGTTCCAAAATCTAATGTAAACTACCATTTATTTCAAATGATCATCTGCTCCTGCATTAAAGAATTCCTTCAGCTGTTGTTTTGAAAAATTTTTTTTATTATTTTCATTTTATGTGTATGAATGTATTGCCTGCATGCACATAAGTGCACTTGCGTCATGCAGTACTTGCAGAGGTGAGAGGAGGGCGTCAGATCTCCTGGAACTGAAGCTATGGACAGTTGTTAGCTGCCATGTGGGTGCTGGGAATTGAACTTGGATCCTCTGCAGGAGCAGCCAGTGCTCTCAACCACTAAGCCATCTCTCCAGCCCCTCCTTCAAGTGTTTTAACAAAACATTCTATATTTGATTCATAACAGCACAGTGTTATCAATAAGTTTATTCTTTTAGAGCCTTAGACTGAGCCAGAGAATTTCCGGCAGTTATCTTTTGAGAACGTGAATAGCTAAAACCACATCTAACAAAGTTTAGAGAGTTAAGATGATACTTTGGCCTTAGTCCTTTCTTTGAAAACTGTTTATTTTGGCCTGTTTCTATCATATTACATTAATAGCTATAGTTCAAAAGGAATTATTACTTTAATATACTAGAATTCTCTTCTTGTTCCAGGCAGCCATGCAGCACATGCTTTAAAGCTATAGTCCCTTGATAAATTTATTCCATGCCAATTTCGCTCTGGATAAAAATATAAATGTTTTAACCTGTGAGTCTGTGTTTTAGATCCCACCAATCTGCCATATTAGAGATGTTGATTGATTCCACATGTAAATTAAAGGAGGAAAACAGCTGTAAATTTTGTGACCTAGATAGAAATCATATTCCTTTTCAATGTCTTTATCCTTAGAGCTTGATAACTTGTTATGTCCTGAGAATTGCTTAAAAAAAAAAAGCAATCTATTTTCCTCCTTGCTATTTCTGGATTTCTCTTCCTTTCTGTTCTTCAATTAGCTTCAGTGGGGGAAACAGAGTGGCCAGGGTGGTGCTTATAGGTCAGGGGTCTTGTATTAATTCAAACCTGAAATACTACAAAATTAGAAACACCACTGGGATGGTTAATCATTGTCAACTTGGCTGCATTAGAATAACCATGGAAACGCACCCCCGGGTTTATCTGAGGGCCTTTCCAGAGAAGTTTAACACAAGCCCTTCCTTCCTTAGTACGATGGACCACACCCTCAGACCGTAAGACATAACAAGCCCTTCCTTCCTTAGTATGATGGACCACACCCTCAGACCATAAGACATAATAAGCCCTTCCTTCCTTAGTATGATGGACCACACCCTCAGACCATAAGACATAATAAGCCCTTCCTTCCTTAGTACGATGGACCTTACCCTCAGACCATAAGACATAACAAGCCCTTCCTTCCTTAGTATGATGGACCGTACCCTCAGACCATAAGACATAACAAGCTCTTCCTTCCTTAGTATGATGGACCACAACCTCAGACCGTAAGATATAACAAGCCCTTCCTTCCTTAGTATGATGGACCACACCCTTACACTGTAAGACATAGCAAGCCCTTCCTTCCTTAGTATGATGGACCATACCCTCAGACTGTAAGACATAACAAGCCTTTCCTTCCTTAGTATGATGGACATAACAAGCCCTTCCTTCCTTAGTACGATGGACCTTACCCTCAGACTATAAGACATAACAAGCCCTTCCTTCCTTAGTATGATGGACCACACCCTCACACTGTAAGACATAGCAAGCCCTTCCTTCCTTAGCATGATGGACCATACCCTCAGACTGTAAGACATAACAAGCCCTTCCTTCCTTAGTATGATGGACCACACCCTCACACTGTAAGACATAACAAGCCCTTCCTTCCTTAGCATGATGGACCACACCCTCAGACTGTAAGACATAACAAGCCCTTCCTTCCTTAGTATGATGGACCATACCCTTAGACTGTAAGATCCAACAAGGCCTTCCTTCCTTAGTTGATTTTGTGGTGCGTTTTGCCACAGCAGCAATGAAAACATCTAATATAGCCACCAATAAAATATTCATTCTCTTCAAAAGAAAAAATTTAAATGTGAAAACTTTCCCGTGGCACTCCATATCCACCTAAAAAACTAAGAAACAAAACCTACTCATATTTCTCTCAAACATCCATTATGCCAATGACAACTATTTTCTAGGGGGCGGGGAGCCAAACAACAGTTGGATCCCTGCCTGTTTATTTCTAAGTCTCCTGTTCCTCCAAACAGACTATTTTTGTGATGATGAAAAGTCCTTCCGTCTGTAAACCTTGGCATGTTTTCAAACGAGATGAGGTTGAAATGCTGAAAGATGAGGCACCTGACACCCTCAGATCTGTTTAAATGGGAGCAAGGAAGCTGGACTTGGGAGCAGAAATAATTCGTCATTCATTTATGCCGTGCCCACACATAGAGGAATCTGATTCTAGGTCTCCCCACAAGGAACTTACAAGACGGAAGGAAAGAAGAGACTGGATTACATTATAATGGATCTAGGAGGACATTGAGAAGACCATGCTGGGACCAAGGCACAGCCTTATCAGTGGTTCCAATACGCAGATACTTTCCTAGGGATTAGCTGGGCTGGTTTACTGGCCTTTGAAGCTGTCCTGCCCTTCAATTCCTGCCTGGAGAGCTCCCTTCTTAGCATCTCAGTCATGGTCCGGCCAAGGAAGACCAGGAAGCACGCAGTGCCAGTCTTAGGCAGCTGTCTTAGATCAGCGTAGCCTGGGCACTTCAGGTTATAAAATATTTGACTTACTGCCTTCAGATAAATGATACAGGGAGGACAGATGGCCTGGGAAACACCTAGTCCCCACCGGATGTAACTGCTTGGGAAGTTAGAATTGCAGACCGCTCAGCAAACTCGATTTTGGAGCTCAAGTTTGCAGAATGTCTTCAGAAAACTCTGGTTCTTTTTCTAAAATACAAAAGCCTAAGTTGTATGCAGGGCTTCCTCTTAAACCAAGTGTGCTTTTACAGATCAGGTGGAGCTGTCGAAACACAGGAGTGGAAATTTAGTTCCTTTGTTTGCCACCCCTAATTTCCAGCTTGTGTTGTCAAATTTACATTTGAAGGCGCTATTAAACCACAGCATCAAAATAACGATGACAGTTGCTGTGAAATACCAGAAATCATAAGAAAAAGTAGAAAACACACTGAAAAGAATGGCTCCAAATGTGGTAATTATGCAGAGTGGTGACGAGCCTCATTCAAGCATAATGTATACTTAGGATGAGGGAGGAAGTGCTGTACAAACAAATCTGAGAGGAACCTACAATTCCCATCAGCCAGACGCTGTGCAGGGCACTCCTGAGGCCAGAGAAAGAACACTCCAGAAGAACAAGCAATTTGCAGTGGAGCACAGGTACCCACAGAAATCTGTCAAAATCAGTTTGGAAGTCATAACAAAAGGAAGAGAAATTTGCTTTGTTTGTCTCCCTTAAATCAGCTACTAAACTGAGAGAGGTGGGTCTCTAACCCTGTGGTATTTCCCGTTTATTCTGGCTGGAAAACCAAGATTCCATTACACATGCACTTAGCTGGGCGTGGTGGCATGCGCCTTTAATCCCAGCACTTGGGAGGTAGAGGTAGTTGGATCTCTGTGAGTTCAAGGCCAGCCTGGTCTACAGAGCGAGCTCCAGGACAGCTGGTACTAAAAGCGAGACCCTGCCTCAAAAATACCAAGAATAAAAGAGGAAAAAACCATTACACATGCACATGTGCATGTGTGTGTGTGTGTGTGTGTGTGTGTGTGTGTGTGTGTGTGTGTGTGTTAATGTGGAGGCTGGAGGACAGCCTGGCTTTAGCTTCAGAAATACCATCCACCTCCTTTGAGTCAGGGTTCTGGTTGGCCTGGAGCTCACCCAGTAGGCTCGACCTTCTGATCAGGGAGCCCAGGGATCTTTCTGTCTCTACCTCTCCAGTACTGGGATTCTAAGAACTCTTCACCTGGTATTGAACTCAGATCTTCACTCTTGCAAGGCAAGTGTTTTGCTGACTAAACCATTCCCCTACCCTTGATTCTCACAGATCCGATGACGTATGTACTCGTGAAAATAACATTTAATCAAAGTAAAACATTTACATCATTTTCCTTTTATTTTCTTGTTAACAGTGTGCCAAATATTACTAGGAGTCGTCCACTTCAACCTCTCTGAGGCAACCCACTTCACTGCTTCTCACTCTCTTTCTTCTGGAATATATTCTCTCTGCATTTCTTTTTTTTATTTCTTTTTATTTTTTTATTAATTTTATTTATTTCTGTATGAATGTGCATGAATGTACTGTCTGCGTGCAAGTCTGTGCACCTGTGTCATGCAATGCCGCGGAGGTCAGAAGAGGGTGTCGGATTCCCCTGGAACTGGAGTTCTCCTGGAATTGGAGTTTCAGACGGCTCTCGGCCGTTTTCTGTTGACTAGCTGCTGTGTATTGCTATCTAAGACTTCCTTATGTCTTCCTGTTGATGTGAATCTCCCTTTTGTTGATTATTCCATGTCCTCTCCGTTTGTGTTTTCTCTCGGACAGAGGGACTGGTAACAGGAGACCAGAGGATGGTTTGTAAGGCAGGAGAACCAGCTTCCTTTCATTCCCTATGGCGAAGTGGGAGAAGCTGGGTTCAGGTATTGATTTGGTCCTGCACAAAGGATGTGCATCTCCCCCAAGGGAGAGGGAGACACGTGAGAACCCAGATGGTGTGGGGATCTTTCTTCTGTCCCTTGAAGGCTTCTGCTTTGTCACTTTCTGTCTCCATGGAGTCAACCAGGCCAGCTGGGCAGCTGCACTTCAAGGAGAAGCATCTCTTTCAAGTTAGAGGCATGGGTATTTGGCTCTGTGTGGGGTTGGGGCTTTGGCATGGAGCTAAGACTCTGAGAAGATCCAGTCAATTGGTTCTGGGCAAGATGTTTCTTAAACTACACTTTTATTTTTTAGAGATAACTGTGATTTTTATTCAATTTGAAATCTTCATTCAAATAAAAGCAGTCAGAATGAAGACTGTGAAATTTCTACATCACTGATAAGGCTTTTGAAGTGGTTGGACATAAATGAAGATATAACGTCAGATGTAAGGCAATAACGTGTGCAAAGCAAGCACATTTCTGTGACATGATCTGTAGTAAAAAGCTGTTTTGATTAGGTGTGAGTTCTGCTGGAGGCAGTTTCCATTGCCTTATGGGATAAGCTAGAAATAACTTTATTCATTAAAAAACATCCTGGGTGGAGAGATGCCTCAGCGGTTACAAGTGTTTGATGCTCTTACAGAGGACCTGGGTTCAGTTCCCACACTTATGTGGTGGCTAACAGCTAGCTGTAACTCCAGTTCCAGGGGATCTGATGGCCTCTTCTGGACTGTGCAGGGTTTGCAGGTACATGGTACACTTACATGCGTACAGGCAAAACACTCATACCCTTTAAAAAACCGGCCTCTCTCCCTGGGCCGTAGTGGTCAGAAGCAGCTTCAGTAAAGTTCAGTACGGTCACTTGCAGTCATCCTGGCCAAGGCCTTTGGATACGTCTAAGTGAACATCTGTTTTATTTGTACATGTTTGTCTCACTTGGAGTGACCACAATCCCGACTAGGGTAGAGTCATCACAGTGACAGCACTTTTCATGAAAAAGTGCTCAGTAAAGAAGGCAGGATGGTTTAGGGCTCACTGCAAGATGGTCAAACCACTTTCAACATATTCAGAAAACTCATGCTTCCCAGTGCTTAACAGCTCTCCATTAGCCACTGTGGAATAAGCCCAGTGGTAGCTTTTGGCTGAGGAAAACTTGTGGCAAGGACCACGTTAAAGCAGGATCCACCCTCTGTCCCTCCCTTCAGCAACTTGACAGACATCGAGCATCTTCCTGAGCCATTCGGTGGTTCCCACTCTGGTTCTTAACACGGTTTCCATGGCACATGGACTCAAGCACATATTCAAAATGCCCTGAAGTATCTCATCTAATGTCCTTTTCCAGATCCTGTCCAAATTCTGATTAACAACTCTTCTAGTTTGTCTTCAATAGCTGTGACAAAACACTCTGACCAAAACCTACTTGGGGAGGAAAGGGTTTATTCAGCTTACATCTCCTGGGTCACAGGTCATCACTTAGGGAGCCCAAGTTAGGAACTCAGGGCAGGAACCTGGAGGCAGGAGCTGAAGCACAGGTTATGGAGGAACGCTGCTTACTGGCTTGCTCCCCTGGGCCATGCTCAGCCTGCATTCTTATACACTATACAACCTGCCCAGGGATGGCTGGTGCCCCCCCCCCCATCACTCAACAATCAAGAAAATACCCCACAGACATGGCCACAGGCCAGTCCAATGGAGGCAATTCTCCAATCAAATCTCCTTCAACCCAAGTGTGTCAAGTTGACACTAAAGCTATCCAGCACAACAACATTTCACAACTCCTTAAATTTCTTGATTTATTTTCCTTTTGTACACAATCCCTATCAATGCCTACTCATGAGTTCCAGCTTCCTGTGCTGGGTTCTGTAAACTCAAAGAATCATCACACTCAGAGAGCAAGGATCAGTTCTACATTTCCACTCAACTCTGACTTGAGCTCTTTAATTAAATCCTTGGCACACGTAGTCTTAAAATTTGCTTTCATTTGTTGCCCCTGATCGTTGGAATGGTTGGTAACGACGTACCTTCGTTGCTTTCCAGAGAATTTTCTTCATCTCTCATAACATCAAAGTTGGCAGCTGGTAGGATTGTTCCTTTAGTGGCCCAAGCCATGGCAGTGAGCTGGCTAGGGTAAGGAGTTTGTCCTTCGGGATACTGAAAAGCATCTGTCTTCCAGTCCAGTACTGCTACCCAGTACTGAGACCTGGGTAGCTCCACTGAAAGTGGCTGTGGATAGCTTCCAATGGACTGGAGGGACTCCTGGATAGGTGCCCCCTGGCTGTGGGCACTAGGACGGCCTTCTGGAGCTGGATAATCTGCAGGCCCAGTGTAGCCTTCAGCGCTTGGATAGCCACCCTGCCACTTGGCACTAGTAGGTAGGCACTTTCTCCCATTGGGGGAGAGTCACTGGGACAAAGGTGCTTACCCAGAGGGTGAAGGAAGATGGCTTCTGACACACAGGAGGATATCCAGAGGACAGTAAGTAGCCTCGGGGGGATAGCCTGGGTATGATATTCTGAACTAGAGAGCAGCGAGGACCCCGAAGCTGCACGTTATGACCCCTTCTAACAAGCAGCTACAAGGCCATTGCCAGTCCTAGCAGAAGCCCAGATGAAACCAATGCTGTACGCAGATGAGGCACGAAGTTTCTTTTTTAACTCACCGTGTGCGTCTCCCTGCTTCTTTTGAGATATGATCTCACCATGTAGCTCAGGCTGGATCCAAGCTCGTACTCCTCCTTACTCACCATGCAGAGTGCAGTGATTGTAGACATGTACCTCACCCCAGCTCCTCTTTTTTATAAAATGTAAAATTTAGAGACTTTTTTTTCTTTGAATTGCAAAATATATATGGACTAAATTAAACAAGTTAAATGCAGAGCGGGAGAGAGAGAGAGAAGGAAAGAGAAAAGCAGAGAAAGCCACTAATATTTATTTATATTTTCCTATTTAGTTTTTTCTTTCGAAAAAATAAGGTGAAACACATATAAACATAATTTTGTCATTTTAACCACATGTAAGTGTAAAATCAGTGCTTTTACCATGTTTTATGCCCATTACCACCTTTGATTGCCAGAAAATTTCTTCTTCTTACACATAAACTCTGTTGAGCAATAATTCTCCAGCTTCTAATGCCTTCCATTCATAACGAGCTTTATTCCACTATCTGTGGTTCTGTCTTTCCCCAAGAGCCCATCTAAGTGAATTCAGACCCTATTTGGCCTTTTGTATCTGGCTTTTCCCCTTAACATAATATTTTCCCAGTTTGTCTACAGTGAAGCATATATCAGAATTTAGTTCCTTTTGTCGAAATAATATTTTATTGCATACAGCTTTTTAAAAACACTTTGCTGTGATTATGCTGCTGTGAACACTGGCTTTCAAGTACCCAAGTTCCCGTTTCCAGTTCTTTGAGGTGTATGTGTAGGGGTGGAGTTGAGTCTTATTGATGTTAATCCTATGTTGAGCTTCTGAGAAATCACTAAACTGTCTTCTTCGAAACTTCTCCATTCTAAATTCCATTCAGCAATGCCTGAAGCCTCTACTTTTTTTTTTCCCAACACTTATTCTAATCTTTTAACTACGCTACCCATTATGGAGTAATTGTGCTCATTTGCATCTTCTTACTAATGTTGAGCAAACTTCTCTTGTGCTTCCTGCCATTTGTATTATTATTTTTTAGAAATAACTATCTGCTTATGTCCTTAGTCCATTTTCAATTGGGTTGCTATTCATTTGCAAGTTTTTAATCCCTTTGATGCACATTTTTATAGCTTCATAGATAAGATCATGTGGTGTATAATTTTCTCCCTTAATTTTCCATATAATCATTGAGATTACTTACATGTGTGTTTTTTTCTTTCATCAGACTGAGCCCATGGATAACTGTGATGAAGATCACCCTTCCCCCCACTTTCGTATTCTCAATGTCTGTTCATATTTTAATGAAAGGGAAATGGAAACAACATCCCAGTTTCATAAACAGACAATGTTCTTTCTTTCTAGTAGGACCTGTGCATTCCTCTGTTCCTGTTCTTCCTGTCTCCCTTCATCTGCCTGCTTTCCTGCTTCTACTTTGAACCTCAGTTTTCTTAACATTTAATATTATTTTACATTTTCTTTTTCTTGCTTTTTGATTAAAAAAAATCATTACATTTATTTGTATATGTTGGGAGGTGGGAGTGGAGGACACACATGTCATGCTGTGTGGACGTCAGAGGATTTGGTTCTCTCCTTCTACCATATGCTTCTCAGGGACTGAACTCAGGCTGGCAGGTTTGGTGACAAGTGTTTTACTTGTTGAATATTCATTTTCATTTTCCTTTGTTTTAATTCATACTCTTTCCCACTGCCCACTCTTTACTGAATTTCACTTTATTATCACTTTATTTATTTATTTATTTATTTATCTTTTACTTGATCTTTTTGAGACAGGTTCTTCCTGTAGCCCCAGCTGGTTTGAACTCTCTATGGAAACCAGATTGGCCTTGACCTCAGAGATCTGCCTGCCTCTACTGACTGAGTACTGGTATTGAAAGCATGTAGCTCAGTTAGTAGAGCATGAGACTCTTGATCCCAGGATCATGGGTTCAAGTCTTACCTTATCTTTTATTTTTAAAATTTCCTTAAATAATTATTTGTGTGTGTATCTGTGAGTTTATGCCTGTGTATGTGTGTGCAGAGGCCAGAGGAGGCCTTTTTTTTTTGGTCTTTTTGAGACAGGGTCTCCCTGTAGCCCCAGCTGACCTGGAACTCACTCTGTAGACCAGGTTGACCTTGAACTCACAAAGATCTGCCTGCCTCTACCTCCCAAGTGCTAGGATTAAAGGCGTGTGCCACCATACCTGGCTTGAGTATACTTTTTTTTTTTTATCTCTCTCCTCTGCCTATTCCTTTGAGGCAGGGTCTCTCTTTTGAACCTGGGTCTAACATTTTCTCTGCTGTGCTGGAAGCCAGAAAATTCCAGTGATCCTTCTATCTCTGCCTCCTTAGAGCTGAGTTTACAAGCACGTGCAGAGTGCCTGGCTTGGTAGGTCAGTGCTGGGATTTGAACACCAGTCTTTATGATCGTGCAAGCATTCTTAACCACTGAGTTCTCTCTTCATTTCCCTCCCTTCCTGAATTATAAATCTGATTTGGTAATTCCCTTTTTGTCTCAACATGTCTCACATTATTTCATAAAAGTTTGTCTACCTGTCTGTCTTCCATCCCGGGCTCTGTACCTCTTGAGGGCTTGAGTGCATGTCTTATTGACGTTTAAAACATGCGTTAAACATGGAATGAATTAAACATGGGAAATTGTTTCCATAATACAGGAATGGTCTGTAAACACGGGTGAGTCCCAATTTTCCCCTTAGGATGTGGGATTCAGGGAATGAAAGCAGCAGTAGTCCCAATAACTAACAACCAAACAGGTTTTGTGGTTTACACAGGGCTTTCTGTGTTTATTTGGCCTTTGCTACAGCCTTGGGGAAGGAGGATGATGAGGCCCAAGCCATAGATACAGAGGCTTAGGGAGGCTGTGACCTCCCTAAAGTTCTTTGATTTCTGGTGTTGTCCTTGAGCAAAGTGGTTTCATTCTAGAACTGAGGATGTGCTGCTGATTTCTAAGCACAAGGCCTCCTGAGAAGTCTGTTTTATCCTTTAAGCAGCTTCCCAACCCTTGATCAACTAAGACTTGGTAGCAGTAAAGTGCTAATTCAGATTTCAAAGATAGTTCAAAGATTTTATTCAAAATGGGATACTGTGAAAACAAATATGTGAAATTCATAAATATAGAAGATTTCTCTGTTTGGTGCAGCACAGCCCACCATACCGGGGTGCCTCAATGAACTTTTCTTTTCCTTATGATCTAACCTCTACCTCCAAGTCTTCTAAGACTTTAGAAACCCTCCAGCATGGTTTCAAAATAATTTTATTCAGCCTGTGGATGGATGTGATCATTTTCTCTGAAACAGGTTCTACCTGGCTAGGGCATCTTCCCGGGTGATGACCACTTGTTCTCTTGTGGGCTTAGAGAAACCGAGAGGAAAGGCCTAGTGTCTTGGTCTTGTTATCTGTAAGAGACTCATGAACCTCAGAAACTGTCTCTTGCCACTACTTTCAAATTCAGCTCAGAGTGCAGTGGGGTGTGCAGTGGGGTGTGCGGAAAGATGGGCTCATCAGCCTCACTTCTGGGCAGCGCGGCATGCTTTGCTAGGAGGATTGGGGTTCGTGTGTCAGATAGACAGAGGTGCAAATCTTGGCTTAACCAGTAAATCGTTGTTAGTGAGGGGGAGCAATCATTTTATATCTTTGAGTCTTGATTTATTTTTCTGTAAAATAGGGATTATAATAGTACTATTCCTACAGGGTTATGATCAAAAGAAGGCCTGTGCCTAGAGCAGTGCCTGGCAGGCAGTGAGCAGCAAGAAAATGCTATTTTGTCATCTTTTGGTTAAACCATCCTTGCAGATGCAATATATTTATTTTCCTTATTGTGTAACTTGAGCATAAAAAGGGTCACACATATCCTTTAAGATAAGTTAGATAATTCATTGCTACCACTATGGCTCTGAGAATTCTGCATCTGTAACTTTACTAGTGATTATCTAAATCCCACTGCCAGATGTCAGCTGATGGGCAGTGCTGTCTTACCTGAGACTCAGTAATCCTAAGGTTTGTACAAAAGCAGAGCAGGATTGCAGTATGGAGAACAGCTTTTCCGGAAGTACTGGTGTGTGTGTGGGGGCAACAACAATACAGAAGCTGGTAGGGTACCAGTGGGAAGAAGAGACTTCTTGTCCTCCACCGATGGCCCCCTGGGTTTGGCCTTGTGTGTGAACAAGGCAACCACTACCTGTAGTTTATATCCCTCAGGCAAACTGCTTTGTTTGCTGAGCCTTGACTGGTGGAGAATGTTTAAAGGGCTTAGGCTGGTTGTATTGTATGTCTTTTTATGCCCCAGATGAGCCATGGAAGATAAGTGATAGACATGTGGTCACCCACATGGGAGCTAGTGAGGTCATGTCTGGCTTGGCACCCCACAAGGCAGATAGGAACTACTGCCTCTAGGTGCCATACAAGGACATGGTCCACAAAGTGAACATGAAAATGGGCTTGGGACAGCTCTCATTTCCAGAGTGAACAGGTTATTCCTTTTTGTTGTTATCAAGGCCAGAAAAAAAATGAGCTGAACACTAGAGTAGGGAGCCCTCCAGCCTGGGTTTTAGAAGGTACTACGAGTCTGGAGTCAAGCAAATGTGGTCATTGTGTCCAATTCTTCTGTGAGAAAACTACCATTCACCTGGGAGTAGTTTTAGCAACAGACCTGTCCGGCCACACTGCTCTGTTTTGCCAGCTTACTTCTCTACATGTACAGAGAAGTTCATTTATCCTCTTATTAAAGTCCTGATACCAGAAGGGAGGGAAGTGGAAGAAGGAGAGAAACTGAGGCTCAAGGGTAGAGAAGGGGTCTGTCCTAGGGTTGGTGGGTACGGATAAGTTGGGGGCTGAGGAGAGGGGCTCTGGAGTAGCCACAGGCTGTTTGGTGGTGTGCCGACACATCAGTTCTCCAGCAACAAAGAGGAGTGTCAGTTCCTAGTGTTGGCTCAGTGCCACATACAAATATTTCAGCTCCCGGTGCAAAGGGAACTAGCCAGTGAAATCCAGCACAGCGTTAAGTGGGAGAAAATGTAGAGGAGAGAAAGAAGAGTTAATGTTTTAGTCACCTTTAACGTTCCTTGAGAAAGAGGATTGAAGAGTTCTTGAGAAACATGTTTGACATGTAATGCTATTCTGACTGGCCCAAGTGAGGCTCCTGGTGAATAAGGGTGATTCAGAGGACAGGGGGAGTACTTGGAATGTGTCAGGTATTTCATAGATGTTATGACATATTTGCCTCACAATCCCCCTCCCCCACAACCCAGGACAGATAAGATTAGTCTAATTTTACAGATGAGGAAATGCAGGTACAGAGAATTCAAGGAACTTTCCTAAGGACTCGACATTTAGAAGTGGTAGATTTAGACTGTAGGCCTGATGGCTCCCCTCCAAGGATCATGCTTTGCTCACTACACTGTCCTGTGTAGAGTCTTGATGCCACTGGGGCCCAGCACAAAGGTTCAGGACCCAAGGAAATCCTTGCGTCAGTCTTTTCATTCACTGCTTGGACTTTGAGAACCTTTGTTCCCACTTTCTCGATTCCTTTAAATGCCTCTTTCTTGTGGTGCTTCCTTTTATTTCAAAGTCAAATATATAGAGCAGGTTCAAGTGTGGTGTTAACTTGCAATGCACTGTGAAGGTGTTGGAGGATTCACACCTTGCACACAGGGCAAACTGAGTTTAGACTCAAGCCACTCGGGGAGCTTTGTCTTAACCCTGAATCAATCCTTCAGGTGCTGTGGCCCACACTTTTTAATTTGAAGGCTGTTTTAGCAGTTCTTTGGGACCGTGAGCCCCTGGGTGATAGTTCTTTTTATTCACTTAGCTCCAGGCTATTTCTTGGCCCAAGTTGTGCTACTATTTGTAGCTGTGTTTTTGATCTTCAGGTGACTAGTTGCCTATCTGCTTTCTACCTGTTTATGGCTTGGGGCTTCACTTTTTAAAAGGGTGAGCCTATGGTACACTAATTTTGGGTGGAACAGATACTTCTATATCTAGCTGCTATTTTGCTTTCAGCCAGCTTCTTGCCTATGTGGTTCCCATGCACTTCCATTACTGGGAGCTATCTGTCTTGGCAGCAGGTCACCTCTTTACTGGAAGGATCTGTACTGTGTTCTAAGTGTCCTGAGTTCATAGTTCATATCACAGCACTTAGAAGTTAAAATAAATTACTAGTTTCTCTGGGGAAATCCATGGTCCCTCCAATGTTTTAGAAAGTTCAGAAGTACCTAGACAAATACTTAGGAAAGGCAGGTTAGGGCAGAAAGAAATGAAACATAGACCAAGTGAATAATAAGTAATATCTATCAAACAAAGAGTTGGTTCTTTGTAAAGATACACAAGATTGACAGACTTTTAACCAACGTAATCAAAAGAAAGAGAAGATCCAAATTAAAATAACAAATGAAAAAGAACTTGTTTCAAGACTCCAACAAAATCCAGGGGCTCAAAGGGACTACTTAAAAAAAGTATATTCTGCCAGGTGTGGTGGCGCATGCCTTAAGTCCTAGCTCTCAGTAGAGACAGATGGATCTCTGTGAATTCAAGGCCAGCCTGGTCTACACAGAGAGAGTTCCAGGCCAGCTGGGGTTACAGGGAGACCCCATCTCAAAAAGAAAAAAACAAAACACCACAACTCATATTTCAAGAATCTGGAAAATTTAGAAGATAAATTTCTAAGCACATATGACCTACCAAATTTAATCAAGAATAAATAAACACCTTTAACAGACCTATGATAAGCAATGAGATTGAATCAATTATTTAAAGTCTCCTCACAGAAGAAAGCTCAGGACTAAATAGATTCACTGCTAACTTTTATCACACTTTTAAGGAAGATCTGGTACAGTTCTTCAACTGTTCCACAAAATAGTACTGGAACAAACAATGCCAAACTCATTTTACAGAGCCAGTATTTTCCTGATACCAAAACTAGATAAAGCACAACAATAACAAAAATATAATTATGTGCTGGGTTTTTATCTGGTTTGAATTTCTATGGGTCTTGTGTATGCTGTCACCCATGCTGTAAGTTCATATGAGCAAGTTCCCTGAAGCCTGGAAAACCGTTACCTTGTAGTCATCCACCACCCCTGGTTCTTACAATCTTTCCACCTGTTCTTCCACAATGGTCCCAGATCCCCTGGTGGGGTGAAGTTTAATATAGGAGTCAGATCCAGGGACACACACTCTTCAAGTCACTTATTTTCTACAATTTGGTCAGCTGTGGCTTTCTGTGTTAATCACCCTCTGTTGCCTGAAGAAGCTTCTCTGGTGAGACTTGAGAGATGCAGTAGTATTCCCTCTCCCCCCATTCCACTATGTTCCATAAACCTTAGATGTAGAGGTTCCATTGCAGATGTGTCATGTAGAGATAGGCATTTCACAGCTATTCTCTGTGTATGATCAGTTGTGGAATTGTCTCCATCTGTTGCAAAAAAAAAAATTCTTTGGGGAGCAGTGAGCTTATAGCAATGGTAATAGCATACATAAGACTTATGCAAACTCAAACCAGAAAAAAACCCAGCATAGAACTGGGTAAATGGATAAGAAGACCTACCCTTAGCTGAGGAACTATTGGTAGCTGATCACTGCTGAGGGAGGGAGAGTTGATCTTCTTTAAGGGAGTAGGGCTACAGGAGGGATGCAAATAGTGGAGAGGTCTAAATATGGTTAAGATACCTGAAATGCACACAATTTCAATAAAATATATATTGTAAGATAGAAATAAAAATATTAAAAATTTTTATAGTTGAGATTATTGATGCAAATCATAGGGACATTTCTATAGAATATTCTGAGGCTTCAATTGTGCACATTAATGAAAGTGCACAGCTTTTAGTTTATAAAAGTTACACTTATAGTGACACTATAAACCTCACATCTTGTCCTGTGAAATACAGCTTCAACCAGCTTCCAAAAAACTCATCAGAAACAAGTTAACTTCTTTCTAAACTATTCATGTCTCCTATGCCTACAAACACTGTTTGTTTGTATAACTGTGCTAGACTGAAACTGGCAGAGCCCTTTAACCTGAAGTGGGACTGTTCTGAACCGACAGCTGTCTCCACATCGCTGTCTTGGACTTATATCTCATGTGGCCCCATTAGCATCTGGCCAGCTGTGCACCTGCCCATATGTTTGGTTGGCTTCCTCCCTGCTTGGGAAGCATGGCATTAGCCCACCAAGCCTCAGTGTGAAGTGAAGTGTGGATCTGAGATGCTGACTGAAAGCAGAGTTTCTTTGGGGGTCATCTTTGGAATCTCTGGAACTCTTTACTCTGCTTCTGTGATAAATTGGGATGATACTGTGATGAAAGGAGAGGTCAGAGGCCATGCTGGGAGCCGCACATCTGGGAGACAGATGTCCTTATTAACACACACACACACACACACACACACACACACACACACACACACGGAGCTACAGCTTCAACAGCAAAAGAAGTGAATGGAGTCACTGTCTTAGAAGAAATTCAGAGGATCAGAGGCCTTCCCAGGGGGGAGGATAGTTCCCCCCATCAGGCTTTACTCTAGGCACTGGAGATACCAATGAATTACATAAGAGCTAGCGATAGGGGCTGGAGAGATGGCCTAGCGGTTAAGAGCACGGACCGCTTTTGCAGAGGACCCGGGTTCGATCCCCAGCACCCACATGGCGGCTAAGAACCGTCCGAAACTCCAATTCCAGGAGAACTCCAGTTCTGGGGGAATCCGACGCCCTCTTCTGACCTCTGCGGCATTGCACGACACGGGTGCACAGACCTACATGCAGACAGTACATTCATACACATACAGAAATAAATAAAATTAAAAAAAAGAGCTAGCTATAAATTTGTTTTAGTAAAATGTGCCATCACAATACACAATGATTAGGAATGCTCAGTGCCTGTGAATAACTTTTCTGCCTATTAGAAGTCCTGACTCCTAAATGAAGCAGCCTCAAATGTCATTTGAAATTGTCAAATTCCCTCCCATTACAGTCTGGGTAGTGCGTTTGGTAGGACGCAGGTGAGATGTCTTGGGGGATGTGTATAATTCTTTGCAGAGTCCTTTCTTTTCATCTCCTTTCTCATCCGTCTAACTTTCTCTATCGAAAGAACCTGCAGGGTTTTAGATGGCAACCTGAGCACATCGTCTGGGGACAAATGGCACCACACTAGCTAGCCCTTCTCACGTAGCATGCCGGTGCTGTTCTCCGATCACCAGAGTAATGGATGATTCTGTGGAGATGACAGAAAGGTGTCAAGAATTTGCTTACATTAAAACGGGACTTGTCTTACAGGCCTAGGTGTAGGCCACTCTTGGGACTGATTTGTAAGCCACATTGCTGAATTTCTTGCTGCGCGATCAACATAACACCCTTCCTGGCAATAGCTGCATGCAGCTCCCTTGTGACTAGTTGCCCCCTCCCGCCCCTCTTGGGCTTGTAAACAATGTGTGATCATCTATAGTAGCATGCGTAGGTTGAGGACTATGTAACTGCATGATTAGGTTGACCTTTTCAATGATTGGATACGCTCTGATGCTGTCTGTGCTGATTGGTAGAAGCTTCCTATATACCCTGTAGTGGAAAATAAAGTTTTGAGTTTTGCCCTCTGACCTGCTCCGGAAGTGGTCTTTTGCTTTGTTGCGTTTACCCTCCGCAGAGTATGGACCAATGACTGTCCGGCGAAGGCTCACACCTAGGTATTTGTGAAAATAGCAAAAGTAGAAACTTCAAGGTGTAATCTGATCAGTCCCATCTACAATTAGGCAGGTTAAAGAATGCCAACATAAAAAATATATCTAGTTGGGGCTGGAGAGATGGCCTAGCGGTTGGGAGCGCCGACCGCTCTTATAGAGGACCCGGGTTCAATCCCCAGCACCCACCTGGCGGCTGAGAACCGTCTGAAACTCTGGTTCCAGGAGAACTCCAGTTCCAGGGGAATCCGACACCCTCTTCTGACCTCCGCGGCATTGCACGACACGGGTGCACAAACCTACATGCAGACAGTACACTCATACACATACAAAAATAAATAAAATTAAAAAAAAAAAGAAAGTAAAACGTGAAGTTAAAATAAAGGACAAGAAAAAGGCTGTATTTGTGTTCCTTCCTGGGGCTGTGCTTTCCTGACACGGCCTGCCAGTCTCTCACCCAATAGGCTGCATGTAGGTACCGCATTGCTATGATCACAGGGAATGTGCCTGGGACTGAGCCAGACATGAGGACTGCTGAGGAGGACATAGTTCCCAGCATCTGCCTGCATCCAGTGGTTCTTCCTCAAAACACCCTGCCAGGTATGCTATTTCCCACAAATTCCACAGAGAACTGAGGGAAGGAAAGAAGAGAAGGGACACAATGTGTTATTTTTTGTGCACCTTTCTGGCTTCCAAAACCTTTGATGTATGCCATTCTCTAATTTCCTTCCCCAAATGAAACTGGGGTGCACGGATGCCATCATTTAAGATGCGTTACGTCTTCAAAGACCATGCTATCCCATGAAAGTAAGCATGGGCTATCATTGTAGTTCTAATGGGATTTTTCTTATTCTCTCTGTTGCCCACTTTACCTGTCTTGGACTAAAACAACATCTCAGATAAATGTTGAACTTGCAGTGGCATCCAGGATAAATTTTAATAGTTGTAAAATTAACCAGGCATCATCACACATTTTTTTAATAGTGGCTTGCATATGAAGTATTATGCTACATGAAGATTAAGCACTTTCCCAACACCCTGTAGGCAGGAAGCAAGCACGAAGGCTGAGAATTCTCCAACTGTGATGTGGATCCTGGTTCACTCACTTCCAGCTGATTTGTGATTCCTCAATGAGTGATCTTAGAAGAGGATGGACCCTGGCCTGTGTCAGCACAGCCGTCCATAAAATAGGACAAAACACATCTTCCATTCACCTAGACATAGGGTGGTTATGAAGATTAATTTGTTTTCATTAATGCTTTTACTACTTGACAAACAAAGGCTTTGCACATCATTGGCTTTATGTTTTAGCACTCCCCTGTCTTAGGATTTTATTTTTGACAGTGATAAAGCAAACATCAAATACTAGTAAACTTTGCTATATAATGTTACACAAAGCACTGTTGTTGGTTTGCCTTTCCAGGCCAAATAAAATGAGAAAGCAGAGGCTAACGGCTCACTCATGCTGCAAACTTTTGGACTGCTGCCTAGATTAAAAAAAACAACAATAACAACAAACAAAAAGAGTACAGTTTTCCCAGCTATAGAAATTTGTTTTATGGGCTCTAATAAATTCTTGGCAAATAAAAAAGACAAAGCAAGCTGCAGCCTTTGTTTGGTTGGAGCAAAAGATTATCCATTCAGAGGCATGGGAGACAGTTTTCCTCAAAAGAGAGAGGTGCCAAGACTTGGAAGGACTCTGGCTGGTAAGAAGACAAAGCCTGCTAGCCTCTGCTGTTGGCAGATCAGGGGAGTTTCTGTCTCTGACTAATCCCTCGCTTTTCAGAAGTGAGGGGGAGAAACCTCAGAGGTGAAAGTTATCCGGCCTGCATGTCTGCAGCCCAAAGTGCAAGAGGTCCTGTGAAACAATGGTCGGTGACACTGAGGGTCTCTATTTACAGGCATTATGAGAGACATTTGTAAACCAGGCTATTGAAGTAGTTTCTCTTGGGTTATTATTTTTTTCTCTTCTATTAAAAAAGAGGAGAAAAGAAGTGTGTTCCCACTTTTTCATTGGGAAATAAATGTGATGGGAACTTCAGTTTCTGCATTTTCTTTTTCTTTCTTTCTTTCTTTCTTTCTTTCTTTCTTTCTTTCTTTCTTTCTTTCTTTCTTCTCTTTCATTTTTTAGTTGAGGGACTTTTATGGCTGACTTGGTCTGAATTTATGGCCTAGTCTACCACCCCAAAGTAGATCTACATACATATTTTATTGAAAGCCACTTTTAAAACTGCTGAAATGGCACTGTTTACGTTGCTAAGGAATACCTAGAAAGGAAAGGAAGGAGGAGACAAAGGGGAGATGATAGAATTTATTTGACCAATCATAGGGATGGCCAGCCTCACTATGTAGCTTCTGGGATGTTCTCAATAGCTCTTTTTTCCCACAGTGTTTATTGATAGATACAAGTATATAAAATCAGGGTATGAACATGATTTGATAGATTAAGTACACTTAATTTCAATACTATAATAAGGGAACAATTTGTTTCACACCCACAAAAACCACTTCAAGGGCATTGACGATCCCTCAAATCTGATCAGTTTTGTGCCAGTAAACCATGTTTCTTTGCTAGATCTCAATAGTTCTTTAGCAACAGGCCCAGAACTCTCAATCTAAGCAGGGCCCATGAAACCAAGATTGTGGATTGAGAAGCTAATGTCCAATCTTTGGCAAGCAGATGGGGTGGAGTCCCTAAATCTGCAGCTGGCCAAGTTTCTGATTCATAATACATTTAGGAACTAGGGACTGCATTTCGGCATCTGGAAGAATAGAATTGGCACTAACTCAACATTAAGAAAAAAAGTAGTATAAGGAGAAATCTACATATGTAATACCTTCCCATCAGAGCTGAGCATTGTGTGAAACCTTACTTCCTTGGAGTTTTCAGGGCTTTAAGAAGCTCAGTCAGAGGGTTGGAAAGATGGCTCAGTGTTTAAGAGCACTAACTGCTCTGTAGAGGATTCAGGTTCAATTCCCATGACACACATGGCAGCTAACGACTGTAACTCCAGTTCAAGGGGATCCGATATCCTAATCTGACCTCCCTGGGAATTGTACAACATGGATACACTTAAACAGACAGGCAGTACACTAATACACATAAAATAAAAATAAAAATTTTACTTTTTAAAAATTTTTAAAAAGTTTTATTTATTTTTGTATGCGTATGAGTGTACTGTCTGCATGTAGGTTTGTGCACCCGTGTCGTGCAATGCCACAGAGGTCAGAAGAGGGTCTTGGATTCCCCCGGAATCTGGAGTTCTCCTGGAATTGGAGTTACAGACGGTTCTCAGCCGCCATGTGGGTGCTGGGGATTGAGCCCAGGTCCTCTGCAAGAGCAGTCGGTGCTCTTAACCGCTAGGCTATCTCTTCAGCCCAATATTTTACTTTTAAAAAAATTTTTTGTATGTGTATGAGCGGACTGTCTGTATGTAGGTTTGTGCATCTGTGTCGTGCAATGCCGCGGAGGTCAGAAGAGGGTCTTGGATTCCCCTGGAACTGGAGTTCTCATGGAACTGGAGTTCTCATGGAACTGGAGTTACAGATGGTTTCTCAGCTGCCATGTGGGTGCTGGGGCTTGAACCCGGGTCCTCTGCAAGAGCAGTCGGGGCTTTTAACCGCTAGTCTATCTCCCCAGCCCCAAAATAAAATATTTTAATAAAGAAGCTTAATCGTACATAGATCAGTTTCATAAATATATGCATGTACATATGCCTTTTATAGGCAGTACAAAACATGAAATAAATGCTTATTTCTTGTCTATGTGTTTATGGAAGTTGTTACCCACAATTTTTTTTAAATTTTAGTTATTTTTTTATGTGTATGAATGTACTGTCTGCTTGTAGGTTTGTGCACCCGTGCCGTGCAATGCCGCGGAGGTCAGAAGAGGATCTCGGATTCCCCTGGAACTGGAGTTCTCCTGGAATTGGAGTTTCAGACGGTTCTCGGCCACCATCTGGGTGCTGGGGATTGAACCCGGGTCCTCTGCAAGAGCAGTCGGCTCTCTTAAACGCTAGGCCATCTCTCCAGCTCCACCCACAAATGTTTTTAATTAGGTAGCTTTGTAACCAAGCCTAAATATCTACTTAGCTTAAGATCTCTTTTGGTCCATCTTCTGTTGTTAATTACACAATACCAGAGACTGGTCTGAGGTTGAGAGGCATCTGTTGACGGCCTTCTTGAGGACAGAGTCCCAAAGGAAAGCAAGAGACCTAGTCAAACTGGCTTTTATAGCAGAGATACCTCTCAGACAACCCATCAATCAATTAGAGCTCTGACCAGCTCCTAGAGGTCCCCACTAACTCCACTTATAATAAAATTTGACATGAATTTCAGGGGGGACGAATCATTCAACGATAGCAAGCGTTGCTGTAGAATCAGGAGTTAGCTTGAGTGATATTGTGGAACTGGAGGGTACAAGTGAAGAGATTTGGGAATAGTATGCTTTGTCTCTGTACTGAGCATCTCTTGTGCTTTGAAGACAAGTTGAACTCTGCTGTTCAAATCACCCAACTTCTCTGAGCATCTGTGTCCTCTGCTTACCATGGGAACTGTATCATGCCTATGGGTCTTTTTGACTGTGCAGAGGAGAACGTCATGTATCCTGCTCTCTCACTCTCCACTATAGTCCCTTCAGGCAGGGTCTCTCACTAAACCTGGAGCTAGGCTGGCGGCCAGTAACACTCCTGTCTCCCCCTCTCACAGTGCTGGTGTTACAGGCATATACATCCATATCTGGCTTTTTATGTGTGTGCTGAGGATTTGAACATAGGTCCTCCTTGTTATACAGTAAGTGCTCTTACCCACTGAGCTATTTCCCCAGCCCCCTACCATTGTTATTTCTAAAAAGTTAATTCTGAACTCTCAGTTTACTCATGATATCCTGGACCCAAATGGTAAATGATCTTTTTTCCCCTGTTTACTTTTTACATGTCAAAATTCCGTTCTTCTTTCTCTGTCCACCCACTGAATAGTAATTGTAAGGGAGAATGGTGACCTCCTTGAAGGCATGAATGGGTCCATATTGATTCTGTTCAGCAAATATTCCCATTTCCTGGGCATTAGGAAGAACCACATATTTTGAACCCCTGCGATTAGATGGGCCCTCATGATACTGAATTGCTGTTGTAAGAATCTCAAAGCTCAGCACTGTATCTCAGCAAGCCCAGTAGAAGTTCCTGTAACAATGCAAATGCTCTCTATGTGCCCCGTCCACTGGAGGTGCCCCTGCCACACATGCTGTCCAGCACCACAATATGAATAATGCAATTGGGAAACGGCCTTTTTAAATTGTGTTGAATCTTTGTGAGAATGTGACTGGGACTTTAGATAGTGGCTTCTTTTTAAAATAAAAATTTCATTTATTATTTGAAAATTTCATCCGTTTCTAAGTGTATTTTGATCGTACCCATCCACTTCTACTTCCTCCCATTTTCCCTTGTACTCCCAGACTCATCTCTCTCAGCTGAGTCCAGGAGTGTGGCAGAGTCCCAGCCAGCCAGCACCCCAGGGACATGCAGCACAAATGAGAAACAAACTCACGTCCCACTGAGCTGCTGAGATTTGCTTTCTTCTCACAGAGTAACCTATCCTACCCTAACTGATGAGGCATCTAAAGGAAGGTGTTGGGACTGTAGAGATGGCTCTGTGGTTAAGATCACTGGCTGCTCTTGCAGAGGACCTGGGTTTGGTTCCCAGAACCCACATGGTAGCTCACAACCTTGTGTAGCTCCAGTTCCAGGGTTTCGGACACCTACTTCTGACCTGCATGGCATTATACCACATGAGTGCACATGGGGGCAATACACAAACACATAAGACAACAATAGATAAAATATAATAAATAAATAAATAAATAAATAAATAAATAAATAAATGAAGCTGTTGCTGTTTTTGCTACAGTCTTATATAAATAAAAAAACAAACAATTCATGAGCCACTATCTCTCCTTATGGTGCCATTTTTAGTCCTGGAGCTCTTTAAAAAAAACCCTCTCCTATCCTAGTTCTCATATGGCTGATGGGCTCTTTGCTCCCTCCTGAGGAAGTTAATCTGCTCTCAGGAGGATAGATGGAATTTCACTCTTTCTGAAGGGATTGAAAAGAAAGTACTAGAAATGCTGCTTATTCTAAGACTTGAGAGCTCTGGACCTGGCCAGTAGTGTTCTGGGCCAGGTCCTGGCACTGGCTCCTAAGGCTGGCTTGTCTTCTGTATTTTCTTATTCCTACCAGCGAGGCTGTATGCCAAGAGGCAAGCCCAGGACTGATGAGGTTGGATTGGGACCCAGGCCACCAGCAGAGGCCTGAGCTATGGGGCAGGTGTACACCGCAGAGGAAACCATTTTAGTGGAACTGTGCATGGCTCATCATCAGGAGCTCCTCTGGGGAGACAGCTATGCTTGGGTTCTCTAGTACGTGTTGGTAAGAAGTGTTCCATTTGATATGATTTTCTGTTCTTTCAAATCTATTTTTATTACAGTTTCTGTCTTGGGAAATCACTCACATACTTGCCCAGAATAAAATCTTGGAGTCACTCTAGATTTAGCTTCTCACTTGAACATTCCACGGAGCCTATCATGTCGACTTCTTCTATTCTCACCCCACGTCATCCATTTAGTCAGTGCATGCTGCATGTGCACTGCACAAAAGCACTTTCCTGAGGGCGGTGAGGGACATCTGCATCCAAGCGCATGAGGCTCCGCAGCTCTGAGGCGCGTCTTTCCCTACATCCCATAAAGGGGTTGGAGGAGCCAGGTCTCTCGGTTGCCTTAGTTCACTTTTGGCATCTCCCACTCTCTATGTAGCAGCCCCTGCTTGCTGTCTCCTTCCCCTCTGTCTACGATTTACCCACTGTGATCATCTGTCCATGCAAATCTGATATCGACACTTGTTCTTCTATTCCTAAATAGCTTTCTCTCAGTCTCTTTAATTACTCTCCATCTTTTCTTTATTTTCAGATAGGGTCTCTCACTGAACCCGGAACTCACTAATTCAGCTAGACTAGCTAGTCAGAGAGCTCCGGAGATTGCCCTGTCTCATGTATCTGCCCTACCAGTGCTGGGTTACAGATGGATTCTCCCACATATAGATTTTACCTGTCCAAACCCAGACCTTCATGCTTGCATAGTGTCCTAGTTTCTTTTATGGTTGCTGTGATAAAATACTCCTACAAACACAACTTAAGGATAGGGGTTTATTTTAGCTCACAGTCTTAGGGTACAGTTGCATCATGATGAGGAAGTAAAGGCCTCAGAAGCTTGAGGCAGCTGGTGACGTTATATCCACCATGAGAGAACAGTGGGCCAATGCATGTTATTGCTCAACTCTGTTTTTGTATCTTATTTAGTCCAGGATCCTCTGCCTAGGGAATGGTGGTGCCCACAGGGAGCACATCCTCCCAATTCACATAATCAAGATAACCCACGACAGGCCTGAACAGAGGCCCGTCTTCCAGGGGATTCTAGATTGAGCCAAGCTGACAGTACTAATTATCACACAGAGCAAGCTCTTTTCTACTGAGCCATCTCCTCAACCTCCAGGCCCCCTGGTGTAAAGTCTACATACAGATCTTTAGTCCTCTGGACCTTCTGCCTAGAAGAGCTCCTTTCTCTTGGGCTACCCTGGCATCTCCTCTTTTGAGGCTCAATCAAAGCATCATACTTCTAATGAAACTTTTTCTGACCATCCATGAGAGGAATTGATGTTGACTGCTTCCACATGCACTCTGTGCAGGGACCTTCACAGCATCGATGAAGTCTTAATTCTCACATCTGCCTTCCAGTCTGAGTCTCCTGACTGCTCTCTGAAGCCTTGGAGGGCAGAGTCTACAATGCTATATTTCACTGTGTCCCCTGGACCTAGTGCAATGCCTATAGGCAGCAGACTCCTGTTAAACATCTGTGAAATGAATAAATGAACAAAGCTTGTCCAATTTTATTTTTAAGGTTTAAATGCATGGTTTTCCAGTGAAATTCAACAGAAATGAAGGTTACTTTAATTTTAAGCTTGGTCCTTCCTTACCTGTTCATTGAAACATAGTAGGTTGAACCACACAATTGACTTTGTGAATTCCTTTCAAAGAGCTGTGAAGGGCTGGGCTTAGAGGAGCTGGGGTGAAGGGAAACATAAATTGAATATGTTGGTATTATTTTATAGCTTCTCTTATAGAATCTTCCCCACAAGCGAGCGGGAAAGCCAGAACACTGTGGTGAGACTTAAAGAGAAGGCAGCTGTGACCCAAAAGCAAAACATCAAAACTAATGGACAGTTAAATTATTATTATTATTATTATTATTATTATTGTTGTTGTTGTTGTTATTATTGGCTTTTTTGAGACAGGGTCTCCCTGTAGCCCCAGCTGGCTTGGAAATCACTATGTAACCCAGGCTGGCCTTGAACTCACAAAGATCTGCCTGCCTCTGCCTCCAAAGTGCTGGGATTAAGGGCATGTGCCACCACACCCAGCTAGGACAGTTAAATTCTAAAGAGTAATTTAATTATAGTCAATTAGGAGAGGGAAGCTTACACGGGAGAAAAGGAAATCCTGTGTTGGAATGGACACACTGTAATTTGGTCAAAGAACTCAGATTGACAGCCTTCTACACTGAACAGAATGAGTTGTGAAAGATTCAATTTCTGTTTGCAGTCCTCTCTCTCTTACAAGCTCCTGAGAATCTGAGACTGCTGAACATCACAGATTTTGGCTGCTGCCTGTATTCAACCCCTTGGTCTGATGTTTCCTAGCTGTGCAAACTTGGGAAAGTTATGTGACCTCTTTGAAGGAGAGATTCCCTGTCTATGAACTGGAGACACCGATGGCATCTTTCCCAAGGGACTTCTCCTTCTCCTTTCCCCTCCCTCCTCCTCCTCCTCCTCCTCCTCCTCCTCCTCCTCCTCCTCCTTTCTTCTTCTCCTCCTCCTCCTCCTTTCTTCTTCTCCTCCTCCTCTTCTCCTCTTCTCCTTCTCCTTCTCTTCCTCCTTCTCCTCCTCCTCCTCCTCCTCCTCCTCCTCCTCCTCCTCCTCCTCCTCCTCCTTCTTCTTCTTCTTCTTCTTCTTCTTCTTCTTCTTCTTCTTCATCATTTCAAGGCCACAGTGATTAGTGATTAGAGTCTGCAAAGGAACATTGTCCCAGTGGCCTCTGAGCCTTTATTCTGTCATAATTTTACATGAAATCCAAGGTTTCATTGAATGTTTAATCTTAGAGAAGATATTATACACAGAAAAATGAGCAAATGGTTATATTTCTCTATTCTTTAAAAATCATATATTATTATAAACTGTCAACCCACGAAAGGAAATAGCCAGAACTGATCAGAGTCCAAAACGACATCTCCAGAGAAAGTAGGCTGTTTTGCTTCTCATCCACCTGTGCCCCTTTTTTAAGCCTAGGGAACAATCTGCAGAAGAGGGGGCATGGTAGAATGTAAGGGCTGCGATTGGGGTGAATAGTGAAACTACAGAAACATAGTCTGGACACTTATTTGATCAACATGATTGTACATAATAGCTCCCCCAGCTGGATGGTGGGAGACATGGGCTGTGTGGGTTTGGGCATAGCTGCTTGCAAATTGGTTCTACATGAAGGATGCTTGTACTCATAACTTATTACTTATTGTTAAAAAATAAAAATAAAAAAATTAAAAAAATCATATATTATTAAATTATACCTTCACATATTTATAGGGTACAAAGTAATGTGCTATTTATTTATTTAGTTATTTATTCATTCATTTTGGTCTTTTTTGAGACAGGGTTTCCTTGTAGCTACAGGCTGGCCTGGAACTCACTGTGTAAACCAAGGTGGCCTCAGTCTCACAGAGATCCTCCTGCCTCTGCCTCCCAAGTGCTGGGATTAAAGGCATGCACCACCACACCTGGTTCAATGTTGTTTTTTTTTTTTTTTTTGTATTTTTGAGAAAGGCCTAGAACTCACTCTGTAGATCAAGCTGGCCTTGAGCTCACCCTCTGCCTCCCAAGTGCTGGGATTAAAGGGGTGCACACTGGCTCAATGTTGTGATTTTTAAAAGATGATATGTGAAGAATAAATTAACTTTCTTTTTTTCCTTCTTTTTTTTTTTTTTGGTTCTTTCTTTTTTGGTGACTTAGAATTCTTTCAGCCTGGGAAGGGGGAGGGTTAGCTAGCAATTATAAACCAAGGCTGGGATCTTTTACTAATGCTTTTGTGGGTCATTCTACCCAGAGTCCTGTTTGGCAGTGACTTTTGCATGAGTGCCCCAAGTGTTCTATGGAGGATGTTTGAGAGATGTCTCAATTTCAACCTGGGATCATGTCAGTTCTCTCAACAAAAATAATGGACATCAATGAAAATAACTTCAAGCAAGAATATTTTCAACAGTGTTTACTATTTTAGGTGAAATCAGATATATGTGTTGAAGTTAGAGGAAAACATGCTAGATACAAAATAAATTTATAAGTCTATTGATTAGTTAACCTATTTTTTCTGATTATCTATTAGTAATTTTGTTTCCAAATTACCTTCATGTCATTTATATTTTTGTGTTTTGTCTGAATAAAGTGCATAGTTCAACAGTGAAGTGTAGCTTAAATATTTTCTCTGGTCAGCAGTATAAAGTATAAAAAGAATGCAATTTTATTTTATTTTATTTATTTATTTTTTGGTCTTTTTGAGACTGGGTCTCCCTGTAGCTCTGGTTGTCCTGGAACTCACTTTGTAGACCAGGCTGGCCTTGAACTCACAAAGATCCACCTGCCTCTGCCTCCCAAGTGCTAGGATTAAAGGCGTGCGCCACCACGCCCAGCAAGAATGCAATTTTAAAGACTTGAACTTAGATTCCACTATTTGGATAGATTATCCAGCAACCCCTCCTGTTGCATCTCACAGAATCTCAGAATTGAAAAATGGAGACTTTGGTCTCAGTTTATAAACAAATCAAAGTTTATTTTTGGTATTTATCAAAGTGACAAAGTGTTTTCATAACTTTAACAGTGTCATTTATATGATTAATTGTCTTAGTCTTTATATCTCTGACAAAAAGGGAATTTTGATTTGAGTTTATTTCGATTCTTTCAATGAATACTGACTGGAAATTTAGCTTTTTAAAAAATTAATATACTTAATATCTACCTGTCTAATCACATAATTAAATAAAAAAAACAAACTCCAATATATACATCTGAAAGAAATGAGAACTCAAGTCCCAAGAAAAAAATTTCCTAAGAAAAATAAATTATAGGTGTCAGATATTTAACATCTCTGGGAAAGGATTTTTAATATCTGCTATTTGACCTCAATATTCTGGCTGAGGACATTTTTAATATAAATATTTCAGTCAGGATCATACCAACATCAAATAATTTGGTTCATGAAAGTATTTTCTGGAGCAAAGACCATTAGGCCAACTTAAATCCCTGATAAATTTTCAGCGGATTGCATTTGATGATTGGAATACTTTTTCCATTTTCATTTTTGTTTTACTGAAAATATTTTCACCAAGATCAACTTTTTTCACTTGAATTTTATGTCAGTATTCATTTTTGTCATTGGTAAGTTATTTAAAAATTATCACAGCTTTGAATGTAGTAATTTCTTTTTACAGTCGCTATTTCCACAATGTACAGTCTCCTTGGGCCAGTTTTTCCTAACAAAATATCTCAAGAATAGTTTATATTTTCACCAATTTTTAGTCAGTAAATTTTTAGCAGGTATATCTTAAATAACTATAGAGTTTTTAGTTTAACAGTAGTATCAATCATTTCTGTCAAGAATAATTCACAAGGAATTTTTAAAATCTAAAAGAAGACACATAATTAGTTTAGTGTGAGTACCATATGGTATTTTGATTCAGATGTGCATTGTGCAATGTTCAAACATCATTCCTTTGTGTTAGACCATTGAAGATCTTTTCTTCTAGCTTTTCAAAATATACATAGGACATTATTATTATTACTATTATTACATATTGTATTACTTTTCTGTTGCTGTGATAAAACACCATGACCAAAGGAACTTATAAAAGGAAGAGTTTATTTGAGCTTACGATTGATGGTTCCAGGGAATTAGAGTCCATTGTGGTGGGAGGCATGGCGGCTGGAGCTGGAGCAGCAAGCTGAGGTTTACATCTCGCAATGAGCACAGGAAGCAGAGAGAGCGACTGGAGACCACGAGGCTTGTTAAACTCACTAAGCCTGCCCCCAGTGACATACTTCCTCTAGCATGGCCACACCTTCTAAGACCTCCAAGAACAGTGCCACCAACTGGAGACAAATGTCTGAATACTTAAAGCCTATGGGGACACTCATTCAAACGACCATACATATAGTTACTTAGACTCACTTATAGTACAACAGAATATAAGACTGTGCCAGTTATTTAATCATGAATTACTACTTAGTGTCTAACTTTTCTTCAGTTTATAATGAAATGTTGGCATGATTTATAATTTGCCCTTGCTTCTTAGATAATTCTTGAGGAAACTTGTAAGGAATTTTATGAGAGAGAAGAAGAGTAAGAGGAAGAGGAGGAGGAGGGAGAGAGAGCAGAAGGAGGAGGGGAGAGAACGGAGAAGCAGGGAGTGCGTCACAGAGAGGGGAAGGGAGAGTTGGGAAGAGACAAATATTCAGGACTACACAGAGTCAAAGAGAAAGTCAGGGAGCAACAGAAAAAACACGAGAGACCCAGTGATACAGCGGAGGCAGAACAGAGCTCTCCTCGTAGATTGATAGGAATGGTCTAGAGCGAAATAGTCATATGTGAAAAACTTAGTGTGGGTTAATTTTCGGCAGAATACTCACAGAGTTTGGATTTTCCATCTGGGTTACTTATGGTCTCACAAATATTTAATGAGCACTCAGTATCCTACACAGTGGAAATGTAAAGAAAAAGATGCTGTGCTCTGCAGGGGCTGAGTGAGATCAGAACTCTGTGTCCCACATCTGCCCAACCACCACACTGCTGACGCGCCAAGAATGGGAACTGCAAAGCTGGCTTCAGAGATTGACTGTACTAAGAACTGAGATTTTTTTTCAAAGGATCAACATGGAGGTTGGCACAAGAAGCAGTATTTGGCTTCTGAATCTCACCTCTGTGCTGCCTTTTCAGGCTTTGTGCCACATAGCCCTTGGCCAGTGGTTTAAGCTTCTTCCTTAGAAACCAAGGGGGACAGATTCCAGACCACGAAATACTTAACCACCATTTTGCTGTCTGCACATGCTTTTGGTTTCCATAAGAGGGTTTCACCAGACTGTTGGAGCTGCTATTTCTGTAGGAATAATCGCATTTTTAAAACGAAATGATCCCAAATATTTGGAAGATGACTGCATTAAGAACCAGAAACAATCACGAACATGAGATTCTTTTTCTGTTCTGATATGACCATATGTTGTTCAGTACTGTCCAGATGTTATGGAAGGAAAGCCCACATTGAAGATAGTGACCTCTGAATTCTAAGACTACATTCCATTGAGTTTTGACAAGTTACCTTACTACTTTTGCCTACTTCTGTAAATGAAGATAATTCTTACCCTGAGAACTTCTCAGAGCTTTTTTTAAAAGATTGATTTCATTTTTTGTATATTAGTGCTTTGTCTTCATGTATGTATGTACCCCACATGAGTGCGTGGGGTTTGTGGAGGCCAGAAGAGGGCATCAGATCCATCCCTTGGAACCAGAGTTACAGACAGTTGTGAGCTGCAATGTGCCTCCTCCTCCTCCTCCTCTTCCTCCTCCTCCTCCTCCTCCTCCTCCTCCTCCTCTTCCTCCTCCTTCTTTTCTTTTTTTGAGACAGGGTCTCCCTGTAGCCCTAGCTGGCCTAGAACTCACTATGTAGACCAGACTGGCTTTGATCTCACAGAGATCTGCCTGCCTCTGCTTCCCAAGTGCTGGAATTAAAAGCATACAGCACCACACCAGGTCCTTTTTAGAGTTCATAAAGGATCAAAATGTCATAATAAATATGTATTTTTTGTATGAAATCTGGGAAGTGCTAAAGTAACATGTCATCATGTAGGGAGGTTGTTAGATTTTGGGATGCTGTGACAAAATACCCAACATAGGCACACAAGGGAGGTGTATTAGTCACTTTTCTGTTGCTGTGATAAAATACCATGACCAAGGAACTTATAAAAGGAAGAGTTTATTTGAGCTTACAATTGACGGTTCCAGGGAATTAGAGTCCATTGTAGCGGGAGGCATGGTGGCTGGATCTGGAGCAGGAAGCCGAGGGTCACATCTCGAAAAGAGCACAGGAAGCAGAGAGAGAGCAACTGCAGACCACGAGGCTTGTTAAACTCACTAAGCCTGCCCCCCAGTGACACACTTCCTCCAGCACGGCCACACACCCCAAGACCTCTAAAAACAGCACCACCAACTGGAGACAAACGTCTGAATACCTAGAGCCTATGGTGGACACTCATTCAAACCACCATGGGAGGGATTACTTATTTTGGCTCATGGATTCAAATGCTTCTTTGAGTAGTCCTTGGCTCCATTAATTCTAAGCCCTTCGTGAGGAAGGAAACTGTGGCAGTGGTAACACATGGGAAAGGTTACTTCCCTCATGGTACATACAGGGGAAACGGTGATAGAGATACAGAGGGCCTTGGACACAGCGCAGCCAGATGCACGCAGCTCCAATGAGCAACTCCCTCCAACTAGCCCTATCTCCTAAAGTTTTCAGAACTTCCAAAGTTGTACACCGTTCAGTCATGAGTTTCCTATCCATACTGTAACAGAGGAAGATTTTCAAGACACAAATACACTTGCCATGATAGGCAAGGTTGATTTCCAGGCTTTTGCTCTGATTGTTTCCAATGCTCTTTGTTAAACAATAGACAAAAGCAAGAATGTTACAACTCAACGTTACAACACTATTTAGAACACTAATTTCAGTTAATCCATTCTCTATTCAATGAATTCATGTGAGCAATGAGCAGCAATAGAAGATTTTAAGTGTTATTCTATGCTAGACCCCTGGTCCAGGCAAAAGATGAAACAGCATTCTAATGGGAGCTGGAGTGATGCAAACAGTCTTTCAGCTTTGGGAAACATCTGCCAATAGATTTGGTTTCAAGTTTTAAATGGTAAGTGTTTGATGTGGAAAAGGAAACAGGGGCACCCTAATGGGGTCAGAAAGGGAAGAGGCCACTGGGGACAGTCTCTGCAAGTGTCTTGGCACTGTACTTGGCATTCTAAGTGTAAAAACAAACTGGAAGAATGCCTCAAGAACAAAGGGAAACAATACTGAGTCCAACTCAGAAAAACAAAAACAGAAACCGGTCAGTTGCAGCCTGTCTTCCTCCATGAGAGCTTGGATCTGTGCCTGGATAACGAGCCGTCACTCCACTTGCTTTCAGAGGCTCGCTATGGTAACCATCTTATCAGTGTGGCCTGCAGAGTACACGTCACCTCATCTGCTGATCTGTTTCCCATGGCAGCCCATCTACCCCGGCGGGACATCGTACGTCCTCTCTTCCCTTTGGAGAAGGCTGGTACAGGGAGAAGAATACCAACCTAGGGAAAAAGTAAGCCGAATGGAATTCTAACTTTGCTGCTTACCAGCTGGGAGGCCCCGAGCATGCCCAACCTGTTGACTGCTGATATTCTGTAAAGTGAAAATAATATCACCGAGATCTATTGAAGGGATTAAATGAGATAATATTTAGGAACATCCACTGTATACCTAGCTGGTAAAGACTGGTCTCTTCTGGTCTAGAGCCTTCTATCCTTGTTTTGCTGCTCCAGTCTTTTTCCTTCACAACTTAAGCCTGGTTAGGTTACTCCTCTCTTCCTGATACGGTTTTCTCATCATTATTGGTTAAATCCTAATTCCTGAATCTTTTTAAATAAAAAAAGAAATAAAAAAAAAAAACCCTATTGAACATAGAACAATTTTCTATACTAGTTCTTTAATTATAGAGTTTCTCATTTATTTATGACTTGTAATTACTCTAATGATAGATGTTTTATTACAGTTAAAATTATGTACTTTTATTTGTCAAATTTTCTGTGTGCCCCCTTAATACTTTTACTAATACCTTCTTTTTTACTTTTACTTATTTTTATTTTTTGTGTGCAAATGTATTGCCTGAATATGTTAAGTTCAGTCCTGTTGTGGAACACCCACAGAGATTAGAGAGGGTATCGGATTCTTCTGGAACTGGAGTTACAGGCAGTCATGAGCTGCCATGTGGGTGCTGAGAATCCTCTGCAAGAGCAGCCAATACTATTACTGAGCCATCTCTCCAGTGCCTTTGCTAATCCTTATATTCCTAAAACTTATGCCTTCATAAACTCTTTGCTGCACACTGGTATTTTTAAAGACCAACTTTAAAGTTTTTTTTTATACTTTGAATTAGAATATTCACACTTTTAGTTTTTATTTTATTATATGAATGGATTGTAAGTTATTATTCAAGTACTTATTATTAAAAGTTCATAAAATTTTGATCATTTTGATCTTTAAGACTCTAATTAAACATTTTAAATTAACAGTATTTTATAACTTCCTGACCAGTTTCCAAGTTTGCAGACATTAAAAGTAAATGCCGGGGCTGGAGAGATGGCCTAGCGGTTAAGAGAGCCGACTGCTCTTGCAGAGGACCTGGGTTCGATCCCCAGCACCCACATGGCAGCTAAGAACCGACTTTAACTCCAGTTCCAGGGGAATCCAACTCCCTCTTCTGACCTCTGCAGCATTGCACGACATGGGTGCACAAACCTACATGCAGACAGTACATTCATATACATACAAAATTTTAAAAAAGTAAATGCCACTTTGACTATAATCAAAGATTATTTTGAGATGTTTCACATTGGAATAAATTGTTTTGAACCAAAAGGCCCAAAATACAGTATCTTAAATATGACCACATTTTGTTGCTCACAAAGTGTTCAGAAATGGGTGGTCCAGGGCCAGTGGCCAGTGGCCAGCAGCAGCCCCACCTTCTCCAGGTTGCTTTGCAGATGCTCCTGTTCTTTCCATTGCTTGGCCAGTAGGAAGGGTCAGGGCCAGAGGAACACATATCAGGATTCGCAGGGACAGAGTCTCAAAGTGACACTTTGCACCTATCAGTTCATTGCTGAAACTTAGTCAAAGACCACATCAAGCAGCCTGATGGGCAATAAAGAACCAAATCTTAGGCTGAAAACATGGGAAATTTTTCACTGAAGAAAGGGATAATGGATATATAGACTGTGCCAAGGACATGAGGACATTCTTCTCTCTGACACTACAGCTTTGTTTCCCTTCTCTGTGGTCTATTAATGCTGGGCTACTTACTATTTTCCAAACATGCAGTCTGCTTGCTTACCTAAGAACCTTCACACATGCACATGTGCTCTGCCTACCCTGCCTACCTCATAGATTCTGACTAAGGATCAACTTAAAGAATTCTCCTTTTGTGGATCCTTTATGATACAAACCTTCACTATACTGGAAAAGTTATCCATCACACTGTCTTTTCTTGAGATTTATATTTAACTTGGTAATAGGTCTTGCCAGACACCTTTAATCCCAGCACTCAGGAGGCAGAGGCAGGCAGATTTCTGTGAGTTCAAGGCCAGCCTGGCCTACAGAGTGAGCTCCAGGCCAGCTGGTACTAAAGGGAGACCCTGTCTAAAAAAAAAAGGTAATAGGTCTTTAGTTGTTTAGGGAATCTATATTCTCCATAAGATAGACGTTGTTCAAGAAAGGTTATAATTTAGTCTTACACTGAATCCTTAGAACCTACTATTTTCTTGGATCATATTTGACATAGATGTGATCAATGGATATGGTTTAAGGAAAAGTCAAATAGTCAAGCCAGGGATTCCACATTAAAAGTAACACAAGAAGCCGGGCGTGGTGGCGCACGCCTTTAATCCTAGCCCTTGGGAGGCAGAGGCAGGCGGATCTTTGTGAGTTCAAGGCCAGCCTGGTCTACAGAGTGAGTTCCAGGACAGCTGGGACTACAGGGAGACCCTGTCTCGAAAAGATAAAAAAAAAAAAAAAAAAAACCAAAAAAAAAATAAAAGAAAAAAAAAAAAAAAAGTTGGGGGCTGAAGAGATGGCCTAGCGGTTAAGAGCACCGACTGCTCTTATAGAGGACCCGGGTTCGATCCCCAGCACCCACATGGCGGCTGAGAACCGTCTGAAGCTCCAATTCCAGGAGAACTCCAGTTCCAGGGGAATCCGAGACCCTCTTCTGACCTCCGCGGCATTGCACAATACGGGTGCACAGACTTGCATGCAGACAGTACATTCATACACATACAGAAATAAATAAAATTAATAAAAAAAATAAAAAAAAAATAAAGGTAACACAAGTTAAGGAGACTGAGGATTGGGCTCATCCATCACTGACACAAAATTACTATAGCAATTATGTGGAAGAAGTAGAAAGAGAATAATCAGCAGAATAAATGGAGTTACTGAGAATACCAGCTGTCTTCTGTTCACATAGTAGTAGACAAAGCAAAATGTTTACTCTGTCCAGTTTAGGATAAAGATATTAGGGCCCAGAAAAGCAAGGGACATGTCTATGGCCATCTAGCCTTCAAAGCCAGATGTAGCGTCTTGCTGAGGGCTTGAGACTTTTTCATAGGACTATTTCCTCTGCAGATCATTACTCTAAAAAGAACCTCATATGATTTCAAATACTTATGTATCTAATGATTTGAGGTTAGACATATTTATTTAAAAGCATTTTGAAAATCCTGGAGTTGGAAAAACCCTAAAGCACACAGTCCTACACTACTGCCTTGAAGAGACGGAGGAAAGAATGATGGGTGGTCTGTGCTCAGCACGGCCATAGTTGCTGTAGGTCAAATATTTTATACTACATGGTTTCATGGCCTAGTGCAAAGTGAAATAGCTGTTGTTCATTCTGTTTGGTCTATCTTTACTTACAAACTTGAGGCTAATTTCTAGCATTTATAATTTTTTTGGTCTTTTTGAGATCGAGTCTCCCTGCAGTCCCAGCTAGGCTGGAACTCCTTGGCCTCAAACTCACAGAGATCTGCCTGCCTCTACTTCCCAGGTGCTGGGATTAAAGGCATGGGCTACCACACCTGGCTTCTAGCATTTGTAAACTTTAAGTGTTTAATTTATAACTATTGGTATCAGTTCTGGAGACAGCATGAAAATCTCAGTCTTTGAAGGTAGACTTGGCTTCAGTTCTATGCAGGTAGCGAGTCGAACCACTTGGGGCACATTGACTAAGAGCAGATTCCATTTCCTGGCTTTCTGGAATGTAGTGTTTGGCTCTGAGTCAGTGTGATCATTCTGTCTCACTGAGGCCTAAACAACCTTGTCTTGTGCCCTCACCCGATATTTTGAATCAGTCCAGTGATTTCCCCAGGTTCTCTGTGAGCTCTGGAGGGCTTTGTGTCCTCTTGGTGACTTTTGGCTCTGCAGCCCCTCTGAGTGTTTGTTTCTTAGGATTCTCAGATTTAATTTTCCACTGATTAAAAATCATGCTATTGGAGCCAAACACCCAGCAGGTCCAGAGGAGGCAGCGCGGCACCTGGAGAACAGGTGAGCCCAAAGCAGGTGGGGTCACCGTGGCCCTGGGCATGGGCTGTTACCAGCCAGCCGCACCTGGTCCAGCATACACAGCAGCAGGGTGGAGCCGGCCAGCCAGCCAGCAGGTCCAGAGAGCACTGGCAACACTCCCTTTAGTATTAGCTGGTCTGGAGGTTGTGGAACTTTGAAGACTGTGGCCTAGATAGCAGTAATGGGTCACTGCAAGTGGACTTTGAAGGGGTAATATGTCTCTGCTTCTGTCATCTCTCTGTGTCATGGACCACCAAGACGTGAGCGGCCTCTCCCACACTCCTGTTTCCCTGAACTCCGCCATGCCCTCCTTGCCATTATGGATGGAAACCATCAGCCAAAATGAAGCCTTCCTCTTCTAAGTTCTTCCTTTTAAAAATATATTTTGTGTGTGTTTGTGCATGATGTGTGTGTGTGTGTGTGTGTGTGTGTGTGTGTGTGAAATTTGCCACCGAGTGCATGTGGAGGTCAAAGGACAGTCTCGAGCATCAGTTCTCACCTACTTTGTTAAGGCAAGGTTTCCTTTTTGTGGTTTATTGCTACATGCACCAGGCTAGCCCATGAGCTTCCATGAGTTTCCAGGGATTCTACTGTTTCTGCCTCCACAGAGGAGCAGTGAGATTGCAGATGTGCAGAACCGCACACTGGTGATTCAAACACAGCTCTTCAGGCTTGGACAGTACTTTATCAGCCAGGCCCTCCCCAGCACCTTCAGTGTTTGTCATATATTTTGTTACAGTGACAAAAAGTAACAAATACACTGGTATTTTCTTGAAGAATCAGGGCTCCTGAATGGAGCCATACACAGGGACCACAGGGTTTGCCTGGTGGTCCCTGTGTATGGGTTCAGCTTTCTTAGGTCTTAGAAGCAGTACTTTGTCCTATGTCCCTAAGACCAGGGTGGCAACAGCTTCCTGCCAGGTTGCTTCTTTATCCTAGTCCTGACACTGTCCCTGCTTCTCCAAGTATTCTTCTCATTATAGTCTCTTAAGCTATCTTATTTGGGATTTATTTCTTGCTAAATCAGTTAGTAGACATTCTGAATAAATATTTGTGGTGGCTGAGGAATTTTTAATGGATCATATTTCCAAATACTGCCTGTGGACCTGTTTGTAGGGCAGCAGGGCAGTCTTCACTGGTCCAGGGAGAATTTTAAAAAGAAAGGCAATAGAGATTTTTGAACTGGGTTAACTTATAGCAGTATTTTTTCATTGTATGTCTCTATGCTACTTATTGGGAGGAGGTAAAAGTATTCTTTAATGATATGGGTTATATATTTTTAAAATGTCCTTACTTGGCAAAGGAGCAAGTAACCAGTAAATATCCTGAGTTTTTTTGTGTGGTTGTGAGTGAACTTACTAATCTGTAAAATTTGTAAGTCAAGGGCTCACGGAGCTCTGGACCAAGTGTTTATGTATCAATTCTCCTGGATCAACACAGAAACTGATAATTCTACAATATTTCAAATCAGAGTGCTGAGAAGATTCATCTCAGTTCAGTGCTTTTCACTCAAAAGCTGGGACCGAGATGTGGGGAATCCCCGAGAAGAGCCCTATAGGGCTGTGACTTGCGTGTGAGTCCCCTGCAAACCTGAAATAGAGACATGGGCAGAACTGCTCCTGGTATTTTTTCCAGAGAATGAGTCACTAATGCTTTATAAGGAGGACAACTTTTGGGGGGGGGGTCTGTTCTCTCCTACCACTATGTGGGTTCTAGGATTGAACTCAGGTCCTCAGGCTTAGCAGCAGATGCTTGTACCTATGAGCCACTCACCAGCCCTTTAATTAATTCCGGCCAGTACTTAAATATTATTAATACATATTATTGTAATAGTTAATCTGGCACATTAGTAACATTTGATTTAAAAAAAAGTGTTGTTCCCCAAAGCTCTGCTTTCACCATTTGTAAGCTTCTAATTCTTTACCCTTGGAGCTCAAGGTTGTAGCTTCATCAAGAATTTGGTTCTACTAGCCGGAAAAATCTATCAGAACCGTACGGGAACATTTGGGAGCTGCCCTGTTGGGTACATGTTTTGTTCACCCTGCAATTATTTCTCGCCAGTAGGAGAACTTATTTTCAAATTAAATCAGTGTCTCTCTCCCCAAATATCATTGAAAATTTCCTAGGTCAGGGAATAACCTGCTTTTATCTTATAGTGTGATCATCTTCATGGTTGGCAGTTTTTGTCGATTATCTCTGGGGAATTACCCTTCTGGGGCTGTGACTATACCATGCTTAAATAATGTCATAAAAATGTAATGCCAATTCTTGTTTTCTGTATCTGGGTCCTTATCTTGCCAAACACTCAGATGATGAGAACACTTGGATTGTCAATAGCATATAGACAAGGTGTCCTCACAACCAGAAAAATCTAAACTTTAAGTTGTGCTTTGGTGCTGACATATCTCAAATATGGATCTAACGTGCCTATCTTTCGTCATCATGGGTGATAACAGTGGACCTCATTTGCTGGTTGATCTTCCCACTGTGCTGTGGATGAGCTCTGTAGAGCACTGCTAGCTGCCTTTATTTACTGGGGGTCCCCTGCCTCAGCACAGAGCATGGACCAGCACCCTGGCAGTGCTGCTTGGATGACCACAGGTGACTAGATTCCCTGCATAAATGGACAGCAAGACAGGGAGATCTGGTCCTAATTCATTTACATGATTTTCTTGGGTCTGGAAACTGTGTCTATTTAAAGAAATGTATTGCAATCACCAACGAAGAATGTGCTCAGGAGTGAGATATTCACACTGCTCAGAACTTCCTTCCAGATGTGGGGACCACATGCATGGCAGGAAAAAAGACAAAGACAGATGTAAGTTTATTGTTACATTTCATTCAGATGCAGCCAGAAATTTGCCAAGAAACAAGTCACAGGAAATGTAATGTTACATTTACATTTTAGATATTGTTTTTTCCTTTTTCAACCCTGTATAGGCATTGGGTAGAGCTGGAGATCATTTAATAATCACAATGTTTCTTAAAGTAAGACAGAAAAATATCCTAAGGAAGGGTTTGATTTTTATGTGTTAGTTAAAAACAAAGTATAGTAAAAATATGGCTTATATTAGATGCATTTTTTAGCTAACATATCTACTGTCTGTTATTTGACTTCCACAATAAATACACCTGGTAAGACTTGGGCTGTAATGGGTTTCTCCTTTGTAGATATTGAATTGATGGTGGTGGGAAGGAGTCAAGGTAGGTTAAGAAATGATTCAAGATCTCAACTCAAGTTCTTGATTTCAAGTCTAGGGCTGCTCTATGCTCTGCATGGACCCAAACTGGATTCATGGATTCTGGTTTGCAGTGGGTTTGGTTTGTCCCAAAGAGAGACCGGTTTACCCAGCAAACAATTGAATGTGGCATACCCATGGCAGACACTGACTGCATATAACTATGACCAGCAAAGTTCATATTCAAGCCAGGACCAACACAGTTTTTCTTGTTACATCAAATTTCTGTTATTTCTTCAAATACTACTGACATTAAAGACCTCTACATAGGCTCTGAGGCTTCATCTACATGATAACATTGACCATGGGTCTGATGGGAACTCTGAGCAAAGCTTTGTGGTTTGGGACTAGACTTGTCACACACTTGAAGGGAGAGGATCTCTCCCGGGCCAGATCTTGGTAGTCTACCACCAGTGCCTCTAGGCTCTACTTTAACATCCTTCCCTAGTGTCTATGGTTCCCCCTCTTTCTGTCATTCAGGTCCTGCTTCTCTTGACCCCCCCCCCCATATCACAACAACAGAATTTCAGTGTTTGGGGTAGATGTGCTGTCATTCATTTCACTCTGAACTTGCCTATTTTATTCAGTGGACACAGAGACTCTTAGAGATCTACTGGTTGTCTGACTGTGGATCTTGTCTTTTTTGAGCCTCAGATTCTTCTATGAAAAGGGGATAATCACGCACCTCTAGGGCTGAGGGCCATTTAGTATCCCTTGGGGCCTGTTTAGTTTAGCTAACCACTGAGCTTTTTCTTCTGCAGGTCTGGAACTTAGGATCCTTACTTTTGCCAGATCCAGGATACCACACAATTCAGTTTTCCTAAACTCTGTTCTACATATTTATAAATAATGTCTCTACCAAAGTCTCCTCTCATCACTAACTTAAGTCTGTTCTGTTTTGCACTTCCTGTTAGAAAATGCAACTGGAACTATTACATGGGACTATATTGGTAAGATATACCAGAGAGGGGCTGGAGAGATGGCCTAGTGGTTGGGAGCACCAACTGCTCTTGTGGAGGACCTGGATTCCATCCCCAGCACCCACATGGCAACTGAGAACCGTCTGTAACTCCAATTCCAGGAGAACTCCAGTTCCAGGGGAATCTGAAACTCTCTTCTGACCTCCACAGCATTGCACGACTCAAGTGCACAAACCTACACGCAGACAGTATATTCATACACATAAAAATAAATAAATAAATAAATAAAAGATATACCAGAGAATGCCCGATAGATCTAAAATGGATGTTAATTCATTTCCTAGACCCCTGTCCCCTGACTTTGAATTTTTACCTTTTAAAATCTATGTCTTACTTAAATTTCAAGTATTGGAGCAAGTTGTTTGATCCTCTTGAGTTTGAAGAAGCTTCGATAATGCTTTAAAGTCACTCACCATCTACTCAGTTACTTGGGTTGCCACTGAGGAAGGAATAGTGATTACGAAGTGGTCAGAGAACACACCCCTCCCCTCCGGTTCTTCGACATGACAGCTTTGGACACCCCTCCCCCTACTATGAAGACAGTTGGTACACCAGAAGCTCAGTGGGCATGAGAATCGCTCTGTGTCTGCCAGCACAAGCACAGTCGGAGGGCGCAGCAGGGCCTACCCTCTCTGGACTGACATTTACCAATGTGCTTCCATGCAAGCTATTCTCTCCACTAGCAGACCTTGCTCCAGCCAGTGACTAATTGATTCTCATTTGCCTTGTCACTGACTGGGTGATTGTAGTACTTTCCCTGGAATTTATGACAGATGCTGGGCAAAAAGCCCTTCAGAAATTGGTAGATTTGGGGGGAATTTTAAGAGAATTAGACCCTAGGGCTCATTTGAACAGAATTAGGCTGTGGGTCGGCACTGCATTGGAGACCTGACATCCTCTCAATTTTTCATCTTTATGGATCTAACTACACAGCAGCCAGTTAAGCAAACAGCCAGGCATCATGCTTTATCAGGCACTGTCTCCATCACTGAAGGACTTAGCGGATTGAACAATTTGTGTGTTTGGGGTAAACATATTTCAGAAATGAATGCACTCAGCCATCTGAGTTTATATTCAGACATGAAATTATGGTTAAATATAGAAACAATTGACTCCCCTCTATGCTGAAGACATTGGGAATGGATTTTCTAGATAGTAGCTCCATGGCTTTCTGTGCTTCAGTGACATTCAGAATTTGTGCTTTATAGATTCCTGCACCATTTGTGATGGACACAGAACCTTGGATGACTGATGGCTGGCTTATGGGAAGCCAAACTCTCAGAAGCATTTTACGTGGGTGTAAAAGTCACTTTGGCTATGATTTCAAATGTCATATGCTACTTGAATGGACTGAGTCCAATGTTTTCATTATGAACTTCCTTCAATTAACTTTGCTTTATCTTAGCAGGTGAACCTGTCTTATTGTCACTCTGTGTCAGAAGGCAATTAACCCACTGACACAACATGAGAAAAAAAAAACTTTCAAAGACAAAGAAAACATGTTCAGGAAAAATTACTTGGCAATTTTTTTCTCTTCTTAATTAATTTCCCAGCCATCAAACTGCCTCCAGCCTCTGCTTGGACACTCTCCTTTTGTTGCAAGTTGCCATTTTGTCAGCCTTCTAAACATAGGAACCTGGTGCAGGTACATAACGCATGCCTTAACAAAAAGATCCAGCAGCTCTGCGTGGAGCCTTAGCCTTCTGGTAATATTCCAAGTCCTTCTCCACATAGGGGACAGCCAGGGTCAGTGAGGGAAAATACCTGGAGTGGCCCCAGAGCAATTCTGTGAATAATCTTGGAGATTTCTATGCTGTGGCTACATGGGTAGGTAAGGGCTGAGGCATCAGGGGAGATGGCTACATAGACAGACAGGAGTGAAGCAGGTCCCCTTTGCTATGCCCAGAATGCTGGAGATGGCCCTTTGGCTTCTGTTCAAACTCCTTTAGAAACATCTGGAAAAGATACTATGCGTAGGTGCTGGAGATGGCCAAGTAAGTAAGGTGCTTGTGCATAAACATAAGGACCTTAATTTAGATACCAGTACATGTGGAAAAGCCAAGCTCATTAACATGCACATAGTAGGAATCTTAGTGGGAATCCCAGGCTGACACATACATTCCAGGAGCTCACTGGCCAGCCAGAGTAGCTGAACTGGGGAGCTGTATGTTCAGCAAGAGATCTTGTCTAAAGAATAGGGAAGAAAACAACTGAAGGTGATACCAGATGCCCACTTTTGGTTATACATGCATAGGCACACGTATGTCCATGCAGATATACCTGAACCCATACCCATAAATACCACACATCCATGTAAAAAATTAAAAAAAGAAACAGGGCTCATAGAAGCACTATCGGTGCAAACTCTCCCCGACAACTGCCTTGTTGCTGAGTCTCTTGCCTAGAAGGCCCAGTTCTTCGGAATGCTAGCATCTGCTCAGCTCTCGTATCTTTTCATGCACACAGGGAGGGGGAGAAAGACTGACATTCTCTCTGCCCAGCAGGGCTGTCACCATCTTCGCTATCCACTGGGCCCCCCAATAGGTTGAAGAAAATCTTTTAGGGACTTCTCATCACTCCACTAGCTCTTACCAGGAGGACCATCCCATGGAAGACCCCAGAGACCCTGAGAAGTTGGGAATTTTCCCAGTATCATGCAGGAAGATGGAGATAGAGGCTTCTAGACTCTTCAGTCTTGCCATAAGTGTGGGATATTGTAGGATAGAACAGTGGACTCTGAGGCAGAGGGGTAATACCTCAGATTACTCATCAGGGCAGGCTGAGGATAATGGAGATGCTTGATAAAGAGAGCAGCCTACCTGCCCAGGAGCACCTGTTCTTGCCGAGGCTACTCTCCATGTTTTCCATTAGCTCCAAAGAAGGACCAAGTGCATCTCCATGATTTCATGTATGTGTCTGCCTTGGAATATTGACTTTGTCTGTCTTCTCCAGTCTATTAATATTTATATCAACTTTTACTGAACATTCGTCATATGTCAGGATCTCTACTGAGCACTCTCAATCATTCTCTCATCTAATTATCACAATAGCCTTCTAAGGACATTACTATTACCTCATTCTGCAGATGAGGAAGCTGGGGGTACACAGGGTGAGAGGTTGCTCAAGGGCATGCCACTTAAAAGGGAGAGTATCTATTCATCCCTGGCCCCTATGCCAAGGCAAGGCTTTTAGCAGAATGGATGCTCATCAATGGTTTACTTCATCCATGTTTCAGTTTTTAAAGTCAAGCAGGTCATCTACCTTGGAAGAGGAAAGAGTCCAGTAGAGACTCAGGTTGCCACTTGGATAAGCACAAGCGCATCGTGGAGCAGCAGTCCATCACTCTGTGTTTTCTCTTCACTTAGTCTAGTGTGTATTGAACATCACAACACATGGGGACCGGTGCGCATGACTTGTATTATGAGGGAGGTTTGTATAAAACATTGAATAAACAAAGCAGAGGAAGCCATGGATGGCCTGGGGAGCAACTAAAGGTTTTTACAGAGGAAACAAAAATTACTGGACTTGGGCAGGCAGCCTCCAGATATGCAGAGTCAAGGCCTACACAGAGGAACACCATGTGTTTAGGGCAGAAAGGTGCTTGAGGTGTTCCCAGACAGGAGAGATTTGATGTTGCCGTAGCATAAGGAACATATAAAGAGGACTTGGCGGGGGGGCGGGGGGGGCTAGGAAGAGGAAGGAGAGAAGAAATATAGCTATGGAACATTCTCAACCTAAGTCAAGGACTTAGGTAGGCATATCTAAAGTTTAATTTATACTGTAGGATAGAATTTTTGATTATTTGAGGGGCTGTAAAAAAATCTTGAAACTTGTGGTATTTGGATCTAGAACAAAATCACTGAAACCATGATTTTTTTTTTTCCATCAGTAGTTGCTTCCTATACTCAGAGGTTCTCCAGTTGTCTTTTTCTGGCATGTGTTAAGGTTTTATATTGCAGTGCTTTGGTGTGGTGCTACCTTAAAATATTAAAAGTATTATACATCTTTGTCTCTATTCTATTCTCTAATTTCTGTCTACAAAGGTAAGACATGCTTCTGTTGTTCCTGGGGTCTGAAGGTAAATTAGTTATGCTCCAATTAGTGACATTTCTTTAGGTGAAGTTGCCTATATTAAAATGAAGTAAGTTAAAATATTTTCAGAGTTCTAGCTTCATGAACTGGTGCATCCCTGTAGTCTCAAAACTTGGTGAAGCATTACTATGCCAACAGTAATTACCTGAAGAGCCCAACTCTTGAACTTAGTTTTTAAGAGTAGGCCTGAACTTGGAGGACACTCGTTCCTCTAGATATCACTTGGTCTCCTGAAATTGTGCTGATGGAACTGTCTTGTTGGAACTCTGTCCCTGGAACTCTGTCCCTGGAAGTCTGTCCCTGAGCCTGGTTCCTCCCATGATTTTATTCAAAAAAAATTTTTTAAGGTATCAATTATGGAAGTACAAGGTTGGTTCAACCCTAATCTTAACAGACCATCTGGCCTTTTCATCCCTGGTTTTAGAATATTTCATTTACCTAAGGTCATATATCTTTCCCAATCTCCACTGTGTACAATGGAAATGGGTGGAATGGCCTTTTAGAGCTTTGATATGTTAATTCTCAAGCATACCCACATTCATTCACCATCTTTTTTGGAGAGTACCAAATTGAAGTTGCCAAGGAAATGAGATAAGGTGACTAGGTTATAAGACACAGAGTATATGGTTTTGTTGGAGGTTAATTAAAAGTCATTAGTCTAGATTCTGTCCTTTTTCTAAACATCATGCCCACAACTTGGGAGGCTGAGGCAGATTGATAGTGAATTTGAGGCCAGCCTGAGCTATATATCAAGTCTTAGGCCTGCCTGGAGTTCATGGTGACACTCTTTCTCTAAAATAAATCTCAGAGTTCTCATTTCAATGGAATCTGGTTGGCAGCCTTGGGGCATCCTCACCTGACCTATTAAGATGCCCACAAAGACAGAAGCTCACCCATTACCAGAGGCTAACACTAACTGCATAGCTGAATACAGCTACAAGGTCTGAGAACTTCACTGAAAACTTCAACTGGATCTCACTCAAATCTTGTTCGACTGAAAACTCCTGAGAAGTCCCTCCCATTCCCTTGAAGACAGTTCTGCCCTTGTTCATACTGGACCTTCTGTTTCAGATATAAGAGACTTATACGAGTCTCCTAACTGGGTAGATGCCATTCTACTTCTGAGTTTGCAGAGGTGTCTGATTAAGATCTCCATGAGTCGGGGCAGAGCTGGAAACAATAAAACATGGGGAAAAGATCACAGCAAATGCTTTGGGAAACATTTTTCCTACAGGTAAAGCAGACGGGAAGAGGCTTGACTCCAGAGCTCAGTGGAAATCACAAATTTTCTCAGATCCATTCCATTCAGAAAATTAAGGGAGTAGAAAGTGTTAGAGTTTGAATGTGAGATGTCCCTCAAGGTTCATGTCTTTGAATCCTTGCTCTTCAGCTGGCAGTGCTGTGGGAAGTTATGAAACCCTTTAGTGGGTGGGGCCTAGCTGGAGAAATTGGGTTACTGGGGGCCAGCCTTTGAATCTTATAGCTCAGCTGCCTCTGCTTCCTGGCTGTAGTGATGTCATCAGCTATGTCACCCATACCACAGAGGACTGGGACTGAGCTGTTTCTGCTGCCCTGCTTCCTGTCACAATGGACGGTCTCCTCTGAAACCTTGAGGGAAAAATTTACCTCTCCTCCCTTAAATTGTTTCTGTCAAATTCTCTGTCATAGTTACGAAAAGAAGCAGCTAATATAGGTATGATCTCGTACATTCAAGAAGGCATAGAAGATGAAAGTTCTAGTTTAGGGGACACAGGGACACTGGCTAGATGTGCACCTATCTTCCTTTGCTGGATGTGAGAAAGGGATTTGTTTCATTGCAAAACAGACAGAAAGCTGGGCTGTGGGTAATCTTTATGTTGTTTTTATTAGCAAATACTTGGTCAGGATCCTGGAACCAGCGGAACATTTCAGATTCCATGTGCACGGTACCAAAAGGTATTCTAAGATGGCACATGACTTGAAGGCCCTACTAAGTGCAGTTGCACAACCGAGTCACCTAAAAGAGGAGCTCCTGAAAAATTACACATTGCTTCCCTGATTTCCTCTCTCCCCAAATGAATCAGCCAAACAGTTTTGTTTTTGGAAAGTCTCCTAAGTGGTTTTGATAGAGCCAAAATGGTGTCTGCCCTTGGACTGCCTTTCAAGAGGTAGGGAGTTAGAAACAAACAGCTCAGGTCCCTGGTGTGACAGGGGCGTGACAGCCCTAATGAGGATGAATAGCCACCTGTTCAAAGCTACCTGCTGCCAAGTAAATTTCTTAAGTGCCACCGGAAACTTTTTCATGAGAGAGATCTCTGCTTATTTGGACCAGAGGTCTTACTGAAAGTAGTCTCTGTCTGTCTGTCTGTCTGTCTGTCTGTCTGTCTGTCTGTCTCTCTCTCTCTGCATAAATGTGTTGTGTGTGTACATGTACATGCAGAGGCCATAGACAGACATCAGGCCTCTTCTTCAACGTTTTCTTTCTAATTTTTTGAGGAGGGGTTTCTTGCTGAATTGGAGCTTGCAGATTTGGCTATACTGGCCAGCCACTGAGCTCCAGAGAGCCTCCTGTTGCCAGCTCCCCGGTGCTGGGACCACGAATGCGTACTGCCATGCCTGTTTTTTTTTAACATAATACTTTTATTGATGTTTTGTATATTGCATACATCATTTTCAGTTCAATTTAGACATATTCCCCTTTCTCTTCCCCCCACCCCACCCCAGTTCATGCATTCTGCCATATATGTCCTGTATCTTTCTCTCAGTCTTTTTGAAGTTTTTCTCTGTGGAGGTGTGTTGCTTTGGGCAGAATTTGTCTGTATCAGTCCCTTCTTTGACCCCGTCCTTATGTTGTTGTTGTTCCCTCCCATTTGTATTGCTCAAAAATATAAACATCATATATGTACCAGAATTATGTCCTCTGGGAATAAACTGTCTGTTAACTCTGAAATATGTTTAGGAACTCATATTTTTCCCTTTAATTTAATATTACTCTAAATTATGAGTACATAACTTCCACCCATACATGTTAATTACCATGTCTGAAAATAAGTGATAATTTCATTCTAGGGCCCATTAAGAGGTTCATATTATAACAGCACAGTTGCTTTCAGATAGAAAGAAATATATCAATAACATTGCTTAGCTTGACTTTCAACTAGGCATTTGGTGTTAGCATCCACAAATGAGGGAAACCATTCCTTGTTTGGTTTTTTGGGGACTGTGTTATTTCACTTAGTATAATGGCTTCAAGTTCCATCCTTTTACCTGCAAAGTTCATGATGTCATCTTTCTTTATCACTGAGTAGTACTCCATTGTGTAGATGTACCACATTTTTGTTATCCACTCTGTTGAGGGACATTTGGGTTGGTTCCTGCATTTTGCTATTGTGAAGAGAGCTGCAATAAACATGGATGTACATGTATCTTTGTGGTAGGATGAGTCTTGTGGGTATATACCCAGGAGTGGTATGGCTGGGTCAGGTGGTAGGCTTATTTTGAGTTTTTTAAGGGTTCTCCACACTGCTTTCCACAGTGGTTGTATGAGTTTACATTCCCACCAGAATGTATGAGTGTTCCCCTTTCCCAACAACCTCTCCTGCATTTGGTCTCTTTTGGTTTCTTGATCTTAGCCAGTCTTATCGGAGTGAGATGATATCTTGGAGTGGTTTTAATTTGTATTTCCTTAATTAATGACGTTGAACACTTTTTAAGATGTGTCTCCTTAATTCCTCGCTTGTGAAGTCTCTGTTTAAATTCATATGGAAAAACAATACAATTTAGCTAAAGCAACCCTGAGTGAAAAATGCAATACAAGGGGATCACCTTACCAGACTTCAAGCTATATTACAAGGCTATAGTTATAAAGACAGCCTGGTACTGGCACAAAAATAGACCCGTTGACCAATGGAACAAAATTGAAGATCCAAATTTGAGCTCATACAATTTCAGCCACCTCATATTCCATAAAGGGGCCAAAAAAGCTCATTGGAGGAAGGATAGCATCTTCAGCAAATGGTGCTGGCAAAACTGGATCACCATTTGTAGAAGAACAAAATTAAACCCCTACCTCTCACCATGTACAAAAATAAACTCCAAGTGGATCAAAGACCTCAATGTGAAACCTGAAACTCCAAAAGTGATAGAAGAAAAAGTTGGTAGCAATCTACAAGACATAGGAGTTGGAAAAGACTTTCTAAGTCAAACAGCAGCCACACAGGAAATAAGGTCACCAGCTGACAAGTGGGACCTCATCAAACTCAAAAGCTTTTGTACAGCAAAAGAAACAATCAAGGAAGTGAAGAGAAAACCCACAGAGTGGGAGGAAACCTTTACCAGTGATACATCTGACAGAGCATCAACATCCAGAATATATAAACTACTCAAAAAACAAAGAAGAAAACAATGACCGACTCAAAAGATGGAGTAAAGAGCATGCCTGGGATTTATTTAGGTGCTGAGGATCCAAATTCATGTTTGTACAGCACGAGCTTTACTAACGCACCAATTCCCTAGCCCCTGAAATCTTTTACAAAGCCTATCTTGAGTCTGTGATAGGAGGACCCCACGCCTCACTATGGATCTGCAGAGGATGGCTGTGGACTGTCTTTAGGTCCAGCATGACACTGGAAACATTTCTGTTCCAGCCAACCCAAGAACAAGGCAGGAGGTGAGCTACCACGCTGTAACCATTCGGGGGCAGAAGCTGAGAAGTAGAGCATCCTTAGGAGTCCACAGAGAGGCCCTCCATTTACAAGGATTTATGTCTCAGTATTAACACACATTTTTCCTCACTATAACATTTAATAGATTGAGAGAACAGGGTGAAAGGACTCACTAGGTTAGTTAAGCAGCCTTAGTGCAATTTGCATTCATTTAACATTCTCTCCATTCTAGTAGTTTTAAAATTTTACTTTTATCCCTGGGTCCTGATTACTTATGGAAATTAGAGTCCAGTCTGAGCTCAAATGATCATTCTTCCGGACTCATACCTAGAGGAAAAGGGCACCACCCTAGCAAGCCTTTGCTTCCTCTGGTGCTGCTTCTCCTTATCTTTGTGGGGGAAGGAAGAAGGATGGTTGAAGGAAAGGACATTCTTGTGGGCCAAAGTACCTGGAGACAAATGCCCTTATCATTCACTTTCCTTTATCTGATCCACTAGATGTTTTTTTTTGTTTTTTTTTTTTCAATTACAGAGCCTTAGGTTTATCTGACAGATTAAAGTTGAAGGAAAAAAACCCTCAAAGCTTCAAATTCATTTCTGAAGTTTTACGGGACTGTTCATTTGTCTTAAAGCTGAATGGAACAGCCAGCATGAAACTCAGATTCCTGTCCGTCTGTCCATCTGTCCATCCATCCATCCATCTATCCATCCATCCATCCGTCCGTCCGTCTGGTAACATTATGCTGAAAGGGGACAGACAAAGATGATGAGTAAACAATGGTGGTACCCCCTTTAAGACCTTTTCAACCTAGTAGAGAAGAATTATGAAGTACTTCATAATTCAACAATTATGAAGTACTTAAAATGTTAACACACAGGTATACTCCTGTTGCAGTGGTTAATTTGATACTGTGCAGCTCAGAGGGGCACTGATACCTCAGGAGGCAAGAGAGCTTGCTGTAGAAAAAGACATGATTTGAATCTCCAGCATCTATGTTAGAAGCTGGGCATGGCTGTGTGTGCCTAAACGCTACTGCTGGTGGAAGGTGGAGACAGAGGATCATTAGGGCTTGCTGATTGCCAGCCTAGTGGTGGCAGGCAACAGTGTCAGCCTAGTGGTGGCAGGGAACAGTGAGCTATGAGTTCAATGAGAGACCCTGGCTCAAGAGAATAGAGAGAGAGTGAGAGGGGAAGGCACTTGACATCCTTCTCTGACCTTGGGCATGGGTCTGTGCACACACGTGTACACACACACACATATAAACATGCACACACACATACACAGATGCACACACATACACAGATGCACACACATACACACATACACACACCACACACACACTACACACACATACACACACACCACACACACATACACACAGACATACACACACATGAATACCTTCTGTACAGACCTGAGCAAAATATTAAGTTTTTGTTACTATGGTTTCTTATTTACAAATGAAAGTAAATGTGGCATATATCTTGTTAGCTTTTTAGGAAGATTAAATATGTTAATATATTTGTTTCAAAACCTCCAAGATCGGGCTGGAGAGATGGCCTAGCGGTTAAGAGCGCTAACCGCTCTTACAGAGGACCCGGGTTAGATCCCCAGCACCCACATAGCGGCTGAGAACCATCTGAAACTCCAATTCCAGGAGAACTCCTGTTCCAGGGGAATCTGACACCCTCTTCTGACTTCCGCGGCATTGCACGACACGGGTGCAACAAACCTGCATACAGACAGTACATTGATACACATACAGAAATAAAAAAAAAAACCCAAAAAACTCCAAGATCATAATGTGAGAGGCAAACATATAGTCAAATAGGGAGTTTGTGCAAATATTTAAAACTTTTGCCTAACACTATTCTTGAGCCTTATTCTATTTTCCACCTTCACCCTTTCCAGAGAGCATGTGTCTGGATTTGTTTGACAAATCTAGAAACTCCATTTTCTCATTGTAAATTGGTTATACGAAAGGATTCCCCTCTGAAAGAACAAGCCAAGTTATCTCGGGAACAGTGCTTTGTGTTTGTAGCAGGTCCATCAGTTGTTATGAATATTCATGATGCAATAATGACGTAGTGAGTACCTACAATATGCTAAATATTACTGCGTGCACTCAGGGAAAAAAGCCAAAATGACTGCTCTGCCATGTTCTCATTCTGGCAGGCAAAGGAAATAGACAATTAGCAAAAAGGAAAAACACAAGTTTAGTGATAATGTTAGAAAAATTAGAAGCCTGAGAAAGGCGGTTAGGAGTGCCACTGGGATGGTACAGCGTGTAAAACAGGTGCGTCAGGGCCGAGCTCAGTAAGGTGACATTCGACGGGGATGTGACGATCGTGAGGCAGCCGACTGCACGGGCATTGGGGCGAAAGAGTGTTTGAAATACAAGCCCGGTTCCCTGATGCTGAGGGAGGGCGTTCCTGGAGCTGAGGCAAACAGGGAGGGTTGGAGAGGAAAGCTGAGGACCCCAGGAGAGCTGCTTGTCTTCCCTGTGGAGCGGTGACTCCCCAGCGTGAGCAGGTGTCTGTGGTGGTCCAAAGTTCCTAACACGTCTAACAAATACCCAGGATACGTTGCTGTTGTATGGGGCCACGCTTTGAAGACCCCTTATCTAGAACACAGTTATACTAGTTTAAATATATAGAAAAAGGATCTCCCTGTAGCCCCAGCTGTCCTGGAACTTGTTTTGTAGACCAAGCCGGCCTTGAACTCACAGAGATCAGCCTGTCTCTGCCTCCAGAGTGCTAGGATTAAAGGAGTGTGCCACCACGCCCAACGTTTACATATATTTTAAAAAAGATTTTAAGTTTGGAGATATGGCTCAGTGGTTAAGAGCACTAGCTGCTCTTGAGGAGGACCCAGGTTCAGTTCCCAGAATCCACATGGCAGCTAACAACCATCCATAACTCCAGCTCCTGGGGATCTGACAGCCTTTTTTGATCTCCAAAGGCATTGTACTTGTATACGTGCAGGCAGTATCCTCATACACATAAAATAAAAATACATTTTTTTTTACATATGTGAATGTACTGCCTGCTTGTATGTATGTATGTACAGCATGCAATGCCCATGAAGGCCAGAAGAAGGGTTTGATCCATTGGAACTGGAGTTACAAGTGGTTGTAAGCCATTATTTTGATGCTGGGAACCGAACCCAGGTCCTTTGTGAGAGCAACAAGTGCTCTTAACTGCACCATCTCTCCAGCACTGAGTTTACATATTTTTATAATGAGAATCAATTGTGTTTATTATCTAAAATTTCAATCTTTTATATGACATATATGCAAATTAATCTCCAAAATTTGAGAAAATCCTTTATAATCAAATATTCAAACTGTTTTCTTTCTTTGATACTGCATTTTGCATATATCATTAAAGAAAACATAAAATTGCTGGAACAATGGCTCAGTGGTTAAGAGAATTGGTTGCTTTTGCAGAGGACCCAGGTTTTTGTTCCCAGCACCCACAGGGCTACTAACAACTGCGTGTAACTCCAGTTCCAAGGGATCTGATACCTTCTTCTGACCTTCGTGGGCATTGTGCAACACAGGTGCACTTATATAGATGCAGGAAATATACACATCCACATAAAAAACTAAAAATAGGGCTGGAGAGATGGCCTAGCGGTTAAGAGCACCGACTGCTCTTACAGAGAACCCGGGTTCGATCCCCAGCACCCACATGGCGGTTGAGAACCGTCTGAAGCTCCAATTCCAGGAGAACTCCAGCTCCAGGGGAATCCGACCCCCTCTTCTGACCTCCGCGGCGTTGCACGACACGGGTGCACAGATTTGCATGCAGACAGTACATTCATACACATACAGAAATAAATAAAATTAATAAAAAAAAATTAAAAAAAAAAACTAAAAATAATAAAATATTTTAAAAAGGAAAACAAAATTAATGATATAATAAACATATTTTAATACTACCCAATTAATTATTTATGGTGTTTATTTTTTCTTGGCATTAAACACAACATAAAGATTATTTACAAATGTTTTGATGTTGTTCCTGAGCAACCGGGATCCTGTCCCAACTAGCAACTTAGGAGTCCTAATTCGAAGATATAAAAGGTTGGATCAGCCTCCATAGATCCTCTGGTTGTCCTACATCTACCTTATCTCTCCAGACAATGAGAGAACAAGAGAGTGAGAGAGTGAGAGAGTGAGGGAGGAAGAGAGAGAGAATGAATATGAGGTTTGAGCTGGAACTCAGGGTAGGCTAGAGAAAATTCCGATAGTTTCTGACTTAAGTTGTTGGCTATGACGATGGTGCTTCAGCCCCACATTAAACACAGTTTATTCTATCCACGGAATGAGAATTTGTGGAAGACTTTGATACCAACACAAATTTGGGCTTCTTGAAAGAATGTTAATGCTGAAAGCCTTTGCCTGGTCACAGAATTGGCTTGACTTATTCCCTTCTATTAGAACACATGGCTCTGCCGTGACTGGGGAGGGGAGATGAAGGGCCTGGTGGGCCTCACATGGCTCATCGTCATCAGGATGTTAAGGAAAAAGAGGCAACTAATCCCTAGACTTCTGAATAATAGAAGATTTGTGTGGCTGCTTTATAAAGTGAAGCAGAAGTATAGCTCAAGGAACTGGAATGCCCTGGCAAGTATTTGTTGTGAAGACTGTGAAGAATGTTAAGTGGAAAACAGGAATGTGAAGCTGGAATCAGATAACTTAATCATTGCAACATCAGCTCTGCATCGTGGGCAACCTACTGTGCATTTACTTGCAAATTAGATTGGAGTTTGATCTATAGGCTGGACATGGACAATTATGCATTACCCTGATGCTTCGGAGAAGAGGTACTCAGCAAGAGAATGCAAATAATGAGGATGCAGGCATGCCCCAGTGGGCGAGGGAGGACAACTGGGCAGTGATTGAAAACAAGCACAGACTAATGGAGTCATTTCCTTATGACACATACTGTACTGAGTCTACCACTGAGAAGCTGAGCGACAAAACAGAGATACTGATTTCTGCATAGGACTGATTGAGGAATGCCAGGCCTTAGGGGCATTTAAATTATAAAGCAGTGCCTCATATTTTGAAGCAATTATCAAGTCATTTTCACATGTGTGTCTCTCTTCATCTTTCTCTGCTCTGTTATGCTCTGGGTTTGAAGATAACGTCACTCTTTTCAGTTGATGTCAGGTGACCACATGCTATTCTAGCTGAGCCTACAGCTCAGTTAAGCATTCGCAGTGTTTAGCTGCCACTGAGCTCATCCAAAGAAATAGTGAAGCGCCGTTCTTGTTTTTGTCTCTCTGCGAAGCCATCACCATGGACTGTCGTTGGGTCAGTTCAAGTACTTTGGAGGTGTGAAATATTGACATTCCAGAAGTCAGTTTGGGAACTGGGAAAAGTTTCTAGGTTTGGGGCTCTAACACCTGGTCAGAGTTCTTGCTGTGCTTCATTGTAGGTGGTCTTAGGAGAGTAGCTTCCATTTGCAAAAACTGCTCAGTGATTCCAATTGCGAGGCTGTGGATTCAATGGAGTGTTTAACATGCCTTAAAATCTTGAAGTGCTGTATGAAAGTTTGGTATTCTTGTAAATAGTATTTATTTTATAATTTTATTTTATATGCATTTTATATTCATGTAAATAGTACTTATTTTATTATGTATATTTTATATGAGTGTTATGCCTGCATGTATGTAAGTGCACCTGTGTCATACAATGCCCCCATAGGCCACAAGATGGCATCAGATTCCTTGGTAATGGAGTTATGGCCAGTTGTTAGCTGCCATGTGAGTGCTGAGATTCGAACCTGGGTCTTCTGTAAGAGTAAGCAGTGCTCTTAACAGCTTAGCTATCTCTTCAGCCCCATGAATAATATTTAAAGAATAGAAATGTACTTCTCTTTCAGAAATGGGGAGTATGAAATATTTCAAATAAATGGACAATCTTTGCATGTCAATAAAACATTGTAATAGCAGTGAAAATTGAGTTAACCAGCTGGGGGATGTGTATAGTAAGTAAAATTGAATATATATATATATATATATATATATATCTGTTTCAGAAAAGCATAACCATCGACTGTATTAACTAACATGAATTTGCACTTAGCAAACTATCTTCAGTTGGTAGCAGTTACTATAAGTTAAAAGACAGACTGTGCTGGGCATGGTGAGATCTCTGGGAGTTTGAGGCCAGCTTGGTTCACATAGCTAGTTCTAGGTCAGCCAGGTCAACAAAGTGAGACCCTGTCTTAAAAACAAAACAAAACAAAAAAAGCTCGGGATTTTGAGAGTGTAATGGATCTTTTAATCTTGCTTATCAACAATTAGATCTGGGATCAACTAAGAGACAGGCCCTTGGGCTGGCCTAAGAGGGTAGTTTCCTGGAAAGATTAACTGAAGAGGTAAGACCTTCCCCTAGCATGGCCAGCACCTTCCTGTGGTGGCCCAGGAATGCAGTGGTCTGAGGGGAAGGAGGGCTACTTCTGTCCACTTTTGCTCCCTGCTGGGGAGTGCATCGCCATTGCTTCTGTCACTCCTGCCCCAACCCTTCACTGACATCAGAACCTGCCTTCTTCAGCCTTCCAACATGGACCGAAGTCCTGGGCCTTTCTAGGGATCCTTCATTTCATTTCAAGTTGGGAGTCTGAGGGATCCCTCTTCATGGTCTGAGCAACAAGCAGGTTCTCAGCCTCTCCAGCAGCATGCTGACAGGCCTTGTTAGCAACCCAGCCCCTCTTGAGTAAGCCAACCTAATAAATCCCTTCATAATATGCATTTGTTCTCTCAGTTCTGTTACTCTAGAGTACGTCTTAAAAGGCGTGTGTCCCATATATGCCATGTATGTATATATATTTTATAACATAGTCCTGGCCATCTTATATGACATATGATTGCATTTCAGAGCACAACTATACATAGAGCTCTAATCTCCGAATTTACACATTCTTTTTTGACCATATTACAAAATTATGCAAATTATTAATATAATTTTAGATCAGATTGATCTTGACTTTGCATCTGGAGTTTTGATTTTACAAATCATATTCAAAATCTTTTAAAATGTGGGCTGAGGAGATGGCTCAGTGAGTTATGCAAGCCTGACCACCTGAGTTTGTATCCCCAGAATACAAACGAAAGCTGGACACAGTAGTGCAAGCATCTGTATACCAGAGCACTCGTATCTGGGGATGCATAGATACATCATGAGAGTCTGTGGATGCTCATAGGCCAGCTGGCCTGCTCAGAGGCTGTGATGAACTAGACAGACGCTGTCTCAGACCAGGTGGAAATCCAGGACTGAGCCCCGAGGTTGTCTTCTGACCTCAATATTCATACCATAGCATGCACGTGCACACACACATAAATAAATAACAAATAGGTAAATAAATGATTTAAAATGTAATATTAAGTATTATACAAGGATGACCCATAATTCAATTTTAATTTTTAGAGTAAAATAATGATTTCTTCCACTTGTGAAGACTGTTTAGAGAGAAAACTAATATTTTCTGTAAAACATGAATTTGTACAAGGACATTATTATTATTATTTTAAGTTTTTTAAAAATTTTATTTATTTTTGTATGTGTATTAATGTACTGTCTGCATGTAGGTTTGTGCACCCATGTCGTGATAATGATGATGATGATTATGATTATGATTATTATTATTATTATTGGTATTTTTGAGACAGGGTCTTCCTTTAGTCCCAGCTGGCCTGGAGCTTGCTATGTAGACCAGGCTGGCCTTGAACTCACAGAGATCCGCCTGCTTCTGCCTCCTGAGTGCCGGGATTACAGGCATATTCCACCATCCCCAGCACAAGGACATTATTGTTAAGCCTTGTTGGTTGTAGCCCAATATTTTGAAAATTAAATACTTTTTTTATTGTATGTGTATGAGTGTATTGCCTGCATGTATACCAGTGTACCTGTGTTGTGCAAATGCCTGCAAAGATCAGAAGGGGGGGTTGGATTCCCTGAAACTAGGATTACAGACAGTTGTTAGTCACCATGTGGGAGCTGGGAACCAAACCCAGGTCCTGTGCAAGAGCAGCCAGTGCTCTTAACTGCTGAGCCATCTTTCCAGCCCCTAAACCTTTTATTTTGCTAATTATGATTCACATTCCTTGATGTTTCTGTCGATTCCTCAGGCAGTTTTTACTGCATCTTGATTACTATAGCTGTACATGATCTTAAAATTGAGGTGTTTTTCTTCTAAAAATTGTTTTAGGTATTTGAATTCCTTTCCTTTTCCATACGAATTTTAGAACTATCTTCCAGGTGGGACCGAGAGTCTAGGTTCCTTATACAGTGATCACTAATATTAAGATGGGGAACACACTGACGTTTGATATTATAGGTGGAAATACAATAATGGCTGACTTCATGGTTAAGGATACACTGATGTCTTATATCATAGGTGGGGATACACTGATGTCTGATACTACAATAGGGGGTTTGTGATAGAACCAGTGTGTGTGTGGGGAGGCACACTGGTGTCTGACATCACTGTGGTGGTGGTTATGGCAACTCTGGCTACAAGTTGGTAAGTGTAAGTGCTCAGTTGCTTTCCTTGGCTTCCTGTAGTCCTTCAGTGTGGAATTCTAGGCTCATCTGGCTGTGCTGGACTGACTAGGATTGCAGGATCCCGTGGTTCTCAGCAGTGTCAGACTGCAGTAAAGTGAACATTGTCCATTTGCCTGTCTATAACCTGCTCCTTTCTGTTCTTTTGGTCACATAGAACAGACATTTGTGCTGGACAGAGTGGCATATGCCTTTAATCCCAGCACTTGGGAGACAGAAGCAGGTGGAGCTCTGTGAGTTTAAGGCAGGTCTGGTCTACATAGTGAGTTCCAGGCCAGCTGGGGCTACAGGGAGACCCTGTCTCAAAAAGACCAAAAAACAAACAAACAAACAAACAAACAAACAAACAAAAAAAAACATTTGTTGAGATTTCTTTTGCCTTCACCCATTGGCATTTCCGGGTTCCCATCTTCTTTACCCTCAAGTCTAGGACATGTGGGGCAAAGAAAAAGCCAGGAAATTTAACACATGTCACTGTGAATCCAGCATTCTCTACTCATTGTGCCTCTGGTCCTTGTTTTATAGGTAACAGCCAAGGTTTTCATGGGCGTTTATGGTGAGGAATATAATAAGCATAATATTCTGTATTCTCAGAAACTTAAGTTCTCCCCCACAAAATTTTAATATTTGCCATGAAAATGCTGTCATCTTTTCTTATCTTTCAATATAACTTGTAAAATGGAGGGAACGGGGAGCGTGAGCCACACAGGGAGACAGGCAGAAACAGTTTTCCTGACTGTCTTGACTCTTGTCTGTGAGCTGTGGCAGAAATGCTGTTGGCCATATGCCTGATAATGTCCCTGGATTATAGAAAGTGCTTAGGAGGAAGTCTTGGCTTAGCCGCTGCCTGCCGCTAGTTGTGATTCTGAAGAGCAAAGCCACCTCTTTAGGAGGTCCAGCTGACTCTCAGCCATGGTTTAAGTCAGGTGGAGATGACAGGCACTTACAATTTCTGTCTCAGTTCCTTGAAAAACTGGCCAAATTCTGTTCTTCTCTGAAAATTGTAAAAAGATGATTGTCTGCTGGGGCGATGTCTTAATCAAACTAAATTTCCCTGGAAGTAAGCTTCTTGGCTCTAGCCTTATTTCATTTTTGTTGCAGAAACACTTGATACCATTTGGGGGACAATTCTGTATTTTATCCAATAAATATTTCATGAGATGTTCCAGTAGTCTCCTGAATAGAGACTGTTCATTCAATTCTTGATTGTTTGAACGGCTCCAGTTCCCGAGCTTAGCCTTCACTATTCAGCTCAGTGTGAGCATTGCTTTCACTCGCTCCTCACTCCAGTTGGGACAGATTGCTGTCCAGTCATCTGTGAGCTCCAAATACAAGGCCTGGATATCTGTGGAGGTTCTAGAAGTGTCTGCACTTAAAGATGCCATGACAGCCTTGGTCTTTCAGGCTGTTCTTGACAGATTCCTTCAATTGGAATGCTGGTTCAGGCCTCAGGATAAAGTTGCTGTTTAATAGATGGAGGGACGAAGGCATAGATAGGGGGATAATGTGTGTCTATGTATAATTTATGAATATGGAAATTTGCTGCACTGGTGGTATATCTAGACCATAGCAGAATCTTAAATGTTTTGAAATGTATAATAAGGTAGACCATGTGCCTCCAATATTCCTGAAAATTGGCCGGTTTCTGTTATCTTGACAAGCTAGATTATGGTTACATTTCTCAGACTCAAGCTTTGTATTGTAGGCAGGAAGCATGTGGGCAATTATTTCCACGTCTTCTTTTCTTCCACTTTGCCCTCATTTTCTGTGTCCTTCACTTCCTCCATTGATCTAACCTCCAAGGTTAATGTCTAAGAACTGGAAAAACAGAAACTCAATGCTCTCCACCCTGGTATTTTAAACTGTGCCTCTTAAATGAAATAGAAGTCATACGATGTAGTTGTTAGATTTGATGCTTAGGATTCATCTCTGTTCTTAAAGACCCAGGTCATGATCTCCGTTGCCATTTGAATGTGAAATGTCCCCGATATGTGCGCATTTGAATACTTGGTCCTCAAATTATGGTGCTGTTTGGGAAAGTTGTGGAACCTTTAGGAGATGGAGCCTTGCTGGAGGATGTGGTTCACAGGCTGAGGCTTTATAGCCCAGCCGCACCTCCCGTTTATGCTTCCTGAGTGTGGGTGCGATGTGACCAGCCAGGCTTCTGCTCCTGTCACTGTGTCTTCTCTGCCTGCTGGCGCCTTCCCCACCACGATGGACTGTATCCCCTCTGGAACTTCAAACACAGATAAGCCCTTTCTTCCTCAAGTTGCTTTTGTCTGGGTATTTTATCACAGAACAAATATACTTACATTCTTCCAAGGAATGCTCCTTGGTCATTTCAATTTAGGAGGATCTTTGAAGACTATACTAATTCCCTCCTCCCTCCCCACTCCTGGTGCCAAGGATATTTTTCATTTTCTGCCTGGGGAATCTGTCATTGGTGTTTGTGTCTTACTCCCTTGCTAGGCTATGAACTCCTAGGGTCCAGATTCATGCTAGTTTTCCCACAATGCCTTGTGACTAGGAGTGCTCCCGACGTATTTGTTTAATAGAGTTATAAATAATTTCTGGGGCTGGAGAGATGGCTCATCAGTTAAGATTACCGACTGCTCTTGCAGAGGACCCGGGTTTGAGTCCCAGCACCCACGCGGTGGCTAAGAACCATCTTTAACTGCGGTTCCAGGGCACAACAGGGGTGCACCAACCTACATGCAGACAGTACATTCATACGCATAAAAATAATAAAATAAAAAATGTTATAAATAATTTCAAAGATGAATCCTTCAAGAAGATACCCAGCCCTTCAGCTGTATTATGTTGTAGGTGGACGCTATTCATCTGCCCTGACTTTTCATCTGCTAACAAATAGGAAACTGACTGAGAGCTGTGAAGCATCTTGGATTATCGAATTGAAATCCAAGATTCTTTTTTTTTTCAAAAATTTTTACATTGTATTCAGTGTGTGTGTGTGTGTGTGTGTGTGTGTGTGTGTGTGTATGAGTCATAGGTTAATTTGTAAGTGTGAGTTTTTCCTCCTATCATTTGGGTCCTGGGGCTCGAACTTGGGTCCTAAGGCTTGGTGGCAATCACCTTCACACACTAAGCCATCTCACAAGCCCCAACATTCTTGACTATTTGTAATGTTTATAGCTATTGGATCTTCTGATAATCTGTTGAATCTATGTGGAAATCATAATTATTTAATTTAGAACTGCAAGTGTAATTCAGCTATAGAGTGGCTGCCTGGTGTCCATTAGGTCCTGGGTTCATATTCTAGTACCAGGAAAACCCCAACTAAAACAAAAATCATAAAAATAAGATAGTCCACTGAAATATATATATATATATATATATATATTTACAAATATTACACATATATATNAAAAGGAAGGAGCACCTGGAACCAGGTTTCAAAAGTCGAAAGACAGCTCCAAGAGCTGTAAAAAGATTCAAGACTAAAACAGAGCTCAGCTTCAATTCATATGCCTTTAATCTCAGTTCTTTGGAAGTCTGAAACAAGAAGATCCTAAAGTCAAAACCAGTCTGGGCAATTTAGCGAGATCTTGTCTCAGAAAACAAAAAGAGAACAGGATACGACTAAAGCTTCGTAACACCAACAGATGAAAAACAAAAACCAATAATGTAAGAACTCTGACCCTTTATAAGTGCGGCGCCGACCGTAAATTCCTTAAATAAAAATCTTGTCCTGTGATACAAATAAAGAGACTTAGAATATTACATCTGATCTACATCCTGTCTTAGGCGAAGGAATTGTGAGGATTGGAAGGAAAGAAAAGGAAAATCCCTGATATTATATCAAAGACGCTAAGAGAGCGGGTTGACTGTGTTTTGAAATCAGCATGTGCAAGGAGATCAAATGGAGAGCCTTTGCTTCCACTCAGCACAGTCTTTTCCAACCAGTGTTTTTAAGTCCCTCTGTCGATATTCGAAACCACTCCTCTTCCCATCACAAATTCCCGTTGGAGCACATGTGACCTCCCGCCTTTCTTTCTTGCTTCCATCCAAACTATTGTAAACTATGGCCCCGCATTTCATGAAATAGTGTAGCTATTTCTCATCACCCCTCAGATAGAAAGAGAAAAGAGCCCAAGAACAAAAACAGGGGGGCCACGTTGGCTTAGACAGCGTGACTTGGTACATTCTTTTTTATATATTTTTAAATATCATTTTATTTTAGTGTATGGAGTAGATGCCGACATGTAATATAAGTCTGGCCCCTACTATGCAATCTTGGATGTCAGAGAAGGCATCGGAGTCCCCACAGGTCCAGGATAAAAGACAGGTTTGAAGCACCATTCGTGGCTGGGAATTGAATCCAGGTCCGCTGCAACACAGCCAGTGCCTTAACCACTGACTGGTCTTTCCAACCCCATAGGCCGTGGGGCCAATTCTTTTAAAAAATTAAACACTCAGGAAACCGAAGTAACTTGGTGAAGAATTGGAGATCTCCTACTCGGAGGAGAATTCCTGCCCTTGGTCTCAAATTGTGCATTTGAGCCCAAGTCTCAACTCCAGTTGCATTTCTAATTAGAAATACTTCATGTACGGAAATCATTTTCAAGTAAACAGTAAATCTAACAAACACCAAATGATTTATTATTATGAAAATTTCAGGTATACAACAAATTAGAAGAATTTTAGAGTGAACATCCATATCCCCCACCATATATCTATTACTGGGCTTGCTTTCAAAAGTCTACACATCTGGGCATCCTCCTAGTCATTGATAAGCTACTGCTATATGCCTTTCAAAGCCAAAATACCCTCACCTAAAGGCTTTAGCATGGAATCAGCGGTTACAACAAGTTAATGTTTACAGGTGTTGTAATGCTTAAATTTACATGTGAATTAAAATATGCAGAACCCCCCAAAATAACCCACAATATTCAGACCCTAAGAGTCGCTCTGCTAAGTTTATTTCCTCAGTTTGAGCAAAGGTATACACTATGTGACCCTACCCCTGTCGAGGTACAATGTCTAATGCTACATTATGCCCTCCAGCATCATTCCAAGTGTCCCTCACACCCTTCCGAGTCAAAACCACCCTCCAATTCTATCAAGAAAAAAAAACCTCTGAGATCGATCTGTTTCGCCCTTTTTTTTTTTTTTTTTTTTGAGACAAGGGTCTCCCTATAGCCCTCAGCTATACCCGAACTCACGTCTGTTGACCCAGCTGGCCTTTGAACTCACGATCACCCCGCTTCCGCCCACTGAGTGCTAGGATTAAAAGCGCACACCACCACACATGTAGCTTAAAAATGGTTCTTAACCGCCGTGTGGTTAGGTGCTGGAAATCGAGCCCAAGTTCTCTGCACTAGCAGTCAGTGCTCTTAAATAACCGCAGCCATCTTTCAGCCCCCTGTCTTGTCCTTTCTTTTGTTTGAATGTTTTTTTAAAATTTAATTCATTTTTGTATGTATAACGAATGTGACTTTTTTGCATGTAGGTTTTGGGCACCCTTGTCCTGCAATGCTGCATAGGTCATAATATGGGTGTCGGATTCCCTGGAAACTGGAGTCAAAGATGGTCTTATCCACCATGTGGGTACTGGGAATCGCCCGGGTCCTCGCAAAAGCATTACGGATGCTCTTTAATGGCTGAGCTTCTCTCCATAGCCAGAAAAAGTCACATTTTCAAAGGGCCTGTTCATGAGAGGAGGGACATTATAACAGAAATCACCTTCACATCTTGCCCATTCAGATCTAACACTCTAAATAAAAGATGAAGTATGTTGTCTGTGCCTGCATCAATATTTTTCTTTGTCTCATGATGGCTGGTCAAGGAAGTTCTTCAGCTTTGAGTACAGTCCCCGCATGACTACTAGTTTAATGCCACCAAGAAGGTGTTTTAGTCTCAGTAGGTTATAATCCCTCATCAATAATACCACAGTGTCCTAGAAGAAGAAACAGGTAAATACAAGAATACATCTTGCTAAATTAATAAGCCGTTCTGTGGTGCAAGTTAAAAGCCATGAAGGTTGATTTCTTCTTACAGGCCTGGAGCGGGCTGAGAAGGAAGCTACTGTTGCATCTTGTCCAGAAATCACATAGGCTCAGAGGAGAGAATTCTAGTTCTAATACGGCAGCTGCGTGCAGGAAGTAGCTTTCTGGCCCGTTGTTTTGCAAACTGAAAGGACAGTTCCTGAGCCTTGTGGCGTCTTTGCTTCCCACGCGTGGTCTTTGCTTCTCACGCGTGGTCTTTGCTTCCCACGCGTGGTCTGCTCTGCTTTTTCTGTGCGTTGTTTCTGCTAGCTCTGACCCTTCCCCTTCATCTTCCGAATCACCCTTCTGTTTCTCTTCACCACAACCCTCGCTCTCTGCTCTCCACCCCCACCCCGTCTTGCCTTCCTTCATGTCATTCCGTCTTATTCCCATCACTGAACTTGCTGTTCATGTAAATTCCTACCACTCCCTCGCGCATCCGTTCTCCTCTCCAGTCACAGCCCATCTCGCTTAGGCTTATTAACCCTTGCCTCTCTGTCCTGCTGCGTAGTGGTTCCTTCCTGCCGATGTTTTGAAAAAAAAGCTGTGCTCAAAATACTGAGGGGCCGGCAGCACTTCTGGGCAGTTCATTGGGCTGGCGCGTGTCAAGTGCCCCTGAGCAGATGGAAGTGGGACTCCAGTCATTTTGTCACAGAACTGCCCTGTTGTGATGTGCGAGCCTTGTAACATTCCATCAGCTTCGTGCTTAATGAACCTATGTTTTTTCCCATCTTTTTTGTTTTGTTTCGTTGTTTTATTTTGAAAAACTGGAGTTAGATACTTTGGCAAATATTTTTTGTCGTTGTCGAGGCCTTATTTTTGGTGCCATCTTTTGGAAACAGACCTAAACTCGATGTTTATTTGCTCTATCCATCAGAATCAGCAGCTCTTTGTTATGACTAGCAGGAGACAGTGGAACAATAAATACTGATACTTGTATGTCAGCATTCTCTATAAAATGCATTCTCATATGTTGTCGCATTAGTGTATAATAACAACCCTCGTCATTATTTTCAGCTTAAGTCAAACTTGTCTGCATGTATTACAGTGAATGAATGACTCCAAATCACTATGCATGATCCAGAAACTAATCAAGACATTACCTCTTCTTAGAAAGCAAATGCAAAATGTGCTTTCTGCTCTCCTGCATGAGATCAGCAGTTGGAAAATAAACCTTCCTGCGAGCTTTTGTCTGTGCCAGAGGTGGTCAGGAACTTGCTGCTCCAATAACTCACTCAAACCCAACACACTTCTCCATATCAACAACCATCATGAATATCCAGGTATTCCACACTTGACCCTGAAGGTGTGCCTCTAGAAAAATAGTAATGTAGATCAAATCATATGCCTGCCAATTGTATTGTAAAAACACCAGGAAATATGTGTTTTTACTTAAAGGAATCTTTAGCTCTTCTTTTGTGTAAGGAATGCTCTGCACCCATGAATAAACTAATTTTCATTTGTAAATTAGGGGCTAGGTACGAGTCTGTGTGAAGTGAAGGACACATCAATTTTAATGGAGTTAGGTAGATGGTGGTCCCAGGTACACTTTTCTGAACTACCCAGGGGACCCCAGCAAGCATTCAGTGAAACAAAGGGACAAATTAATCCCTTTGGAACAATGCAGCTCTGTCATTATTCTTAATATGTGTACCTAAGAGCTTGTGGGGTCCTCCTCTCTCCCAAGGTGGCTTCCCCTTGCCCAGTAATTGTTTCCTTAGGGTAAACTCAAGCTTTCTATTTGTGAACAGCAGAGGAATTCTCATTTTAACAACTACACTAGCATCAGATACCCTTGAACTGAGTAAACAAGGGTAGAGAGTGCTTTTCCTACATCTCCTGAGCTGCCTTCAGCCTGGACGTCTATGGTACTCCTTAAGCAAGCTTTGCTGACTCCTGATTCACACCTTGGAATCAACTCTAAATCCAGCCAATCCTTTGTTCAACTTTTAGTTCATGTACAAAAAAACCACCAGGCCTCAGGACTTCTTAATTCTTTCTTCTCGTCATCATCACTAAAGAACTTCACATTGATGGGGCTGGAGAGATGGGCCTAGAGGTTAAGAGCACCGCTGCTCTTTGCAGAAGACCAGGTGCGGTCACCCAGCACCCACTTGGGCGGCTGAGAAACCATCTGTAACTCCAGTTCTAGGAGAACTTCCAGTTCCAGGGAATCCGACGCCCTCTTCTGACGCCGTGGCATTGCACTACAAGGGTGCACAATCTACATGCAGACAGTACATTCAGACACATACAAATAAATAAAAAAGAAAATACTTTAGTAGTTATGAAAAAAAAAAAAGAACTCACATTGATACAAATCTATAATGAATATATATATAGAATATAGATTATAGATATGATATAGATATGATATAGATATATATTATATATTAGAAATATAGATAATTGTATTCATGAAAATCATCCACCTGATTGGAAAGCTGTTTGCAAAGTGCTCCCTGAGGAGGAAGCACAGTGTATGGTCACCAAGTACTCCAGACAATCTTCTCATTTTCATAACAAGTAAATGTCCTTCCCAAGGAGCCAGCCCCAAAACATCAGAGCTCAGGTAAGGAAGGACCCCACTGATCACCCACCGACAAAAGTGCAGAAGTGACCGATGACAGAGCAAAGCTGTCTTGGCAACCAGGCTCCCTCGAGGCCAACATCTCTGGTTTCTGTGGTAGAACTAGTCAAGAAAGAGACTCCTTGACTGTCACACATTCAGAGATGTTGATGGTCAGGTCACAATGTACCCCATGAAGACTTTCTACAGTTCCTGACTTACTGAAACTTCACAAGTCTGAAGTCTGTTCTCAATTTCTTCACCACCAAATGCAGCCACATGGAAGAAAGCGGGAAGGTCGTAATGGGAAAGAATGAATAGACTTGGTTGACCAGTTAATTAATATTATCCTGTCTTGCTCTATGACCTCAACCCACTCTTAGATCTTTCAGCTAGACCAAGACCAAATCGTTTGTTCTTCATGCTAAACATCTAAAATCCCACATTCCAGATTTGACAGGCTCCATTGGAAAGGACGAGCATGCTCCTCCTTCCCAGGAGGTGCCTTTATTTGGGCAGGGTGGATGTTGCCACTGGGTTAGACACCTTTAGACACACCTGTACTATTAGAAATACTGACGGGGCAAGAATGGATCACCTGTTCAGGGTTCTGGTCCATTCCGAAAAGAAATTTAAGAAGGAACTCAAACGGAACTTGGGGACATTTTATTAGAAGTTAAGTGAAAAGCCTCAGAGTAGGCAAAGCGTGCAGTTCTCACAGCAGTGTTCTGACGGGAGGATGGAGGGGAAAGGAGAAAAATATATAGAAGCCTGTTTTAGAGCCAGGAGCTTAGACACGTGGCCTACCGTAGCAGCCCACAGGGTAGGGAGGGAAGAGAGCTTTTAAGAAAAAGTTTTAAAAGAAAACCCAAAATGTGGGAGCAGCCCGGAGCTTTACAGAAAACACGCTTAGAAAAGTGGTGAAAAGAAGAATAGTCCAGGTGTATGAGTTTACTTTTTTAATTAAACAATTAAATTTATGTGCAGGAGTAGGACCTTGCATGTATGTCCGTGCACCTGTGTCGTGCACTGGCCTGTGGGGAAACAGAAAGAGGACAGCAAATCCCTGGAACTGGAGGCGGTTTGCTTTTTATCAATGTGGTGCTGGGATTTGAAACCCGGTCTTTGGAAGAACAGCCAGGGGTCCGCAACCACTAAGGCCATCTCTCACCCGCAGTGTCGTTTTTGGAAGAACTCAGAAAAGTTAGCAGACTTATGAAAAGCCTAGGCCATAAGCAACTGCATTGGGGGGCAAGGATTCCAGGCTAGAAGGTCACATCTCATTAATACACTAGGTGATCCACCAATCCCTTCAGCATAACACGGTGAACTTGACTTCCTGGGGAGGTCCTGTGACCGGATGACTGACCAGGCAAAACTGGCAACTTGAGGTTCCACCCAAGCCAGAGATTCTTATTCTCTTGACTAGTTTAGTCTCTGCAGGGGCTGTTTGCTACTGGAACAATATTATAACTCATTTAGTTGAGAGAGGAAAGAGAAAGCTGCATCAGCACACCCCACAGCCTGATGATGCCAGGAAGTTGGTATTGACAAGGGCACCAAGTCTGAAGATCTGACTAGAGCTTGCTTTTCATTTTCTTTCCATTCTAAACCACCATAAACGATTAATTAATACTGATTCACAAATTATATCTTCACAGCTTCCTATATAGAAAAGTTCTACAAAATCATATCTGGAATTAGAAGTAATGTTTTCTTTGTACTTTGCTATTTGTTTATTTTTGTCCACAAATAACCTATACTACCTATACAGTTGTGCATATGCACATGTATACAACTAGACACATATTCATATACAAATGTAGTATATGACATACACATTCACCTATATTTATAAGGAAATGCTTCTACCATTATACTTATCTTTCTGTATAAATATAAAACACATATGCTGCCTATATGTTTTCTTAGTATTGGTGAAATGATTCCTTTGCTACTGTCCCTTCTGCATCGAAATCTTATTTGTAGATAACAGTCCTTGGACTTCTGTCTGAACAAAGCTCTTTCTCCCCTCTATCCATCCAGCGTTGCCCAGCCCTAATATGTACATATTTAATTCATCTCCCTCTCTGCTTTAAGCCTCCTGCTCTTAGCCAACTCGTATTCTTTCTTGACTTTGACAGTTCATCCAAATCTAAACTTCTTCAGTCATGGTCCTTGATCAGCCCCATCTCCAAATTCACTTTGTCAACCTCTGCATTCTGCACCCTCTGACACCTGCTCACATACCATGTTTTGGATGCAGCTGGTTCATTGAAGTGCAAGCATATGGACCCTGGGTACATATCTAGATGGGTTTCCACAGTGGGAAATCCTAACCACAAGTGCTATCAGCAACCAGGAAACTCTCTTCATGCTTTATTTCAGTGATCCCCTCCCCACCATTACCAACGGTACCACTATTTTTCAAATTCTAAAAAGCCCCGACACACACTACTTCTGTCAGATGTCTGCTGATTTCACTCAGCATTACCTATATTGTTCCATATGGCAGGATTTTGCTCGTTTTCATCGCTACATAATATTCTATCAAATGTTTATTCCTATCTATGTGGATTTTTATGGTTATCTTGTCTGTATCCAGTTCAGAGGTATTGTGACTACATCAGACATGGTTACTCTCTTACATTGTTGGAGAACATAGCACACTCTTTTCTTAGGCATGTACCTGTGCGGGGAATTGCTGGATCATGTGGGTGCAGATGGGCGCGTTAAAATGTTGGTGTCAGGGCTGGAGAGCTGGCCTCAGTGGTGAAGAGCAACGTCTGCTCTTGCAGAGGAACCCAGGTTTCGTTTCCCAGCACCTACATGGTGCCTAAGAACCGGGTTAACTCCAGTTCAAGGAATCCGACACCCTCTCTGACCTTCACAAGCATTTTATATATATACAGGCAAAAACACTCAAACACACAAAAAAAAAAAAAAAATAACTAAATAAAAAGAAGGTGGTTTCATGCTATTTTTCTAAGCAGGCTAGGTTTTGTGTTTTGAAATTCTCTCAAGCTGAAGTTCCCTCAGATCTGTCAAGATTAAGCATCCAGTCTTGATGCCAAGCTTGACTTTCAGTGCTCAGCTTAGTAGTAAGAGACATCACCACTCCACACCTTAAGAACCAGTTAACATGGTTTGCATCTTCTTGCCCCAGCTGGTGAAACATAAGTGTTTTTATTGGTCTTTGTGAAGATCGTGTAGCCAGCCACCTAGCTGGATTTAGAACTCCTCCTCAGCACACCCTGTGTGTGCTCGAGCTCTTCAAGAGTACACATCTAGACATCGTAACGTGATCTCACTCACCTGCTTCTGCCCTGCCATGGCTAACATAGCTTTCCTTTCTGGCTGCTTCAGGTTTTGGTTTTCTTTCCTGGGTCCGTTTGTATAGATCTGTATTCTCTCCCAGGAGGAGGAGAGACAATGGTTGTAGACATAGACATAATGTGCTTAAATGTCTCCACATGAGACAGAGTTCATCTTTCCAGTGTCTTATAAAGTCCACTGATAATAAAAGCCATTACACATTCTTTATCTTCCCTATTTTGTGAGGAAAAGCTAAATTGTTGTTCCTGCTTAGTAGGTACGTTAATTCCTTTTCCTTTCCTCCTTCATTTTCTCCTGGAAACAAAATGGAGTAAAGTCCTGACTGACAAAATGAATCCATAGTCCATGGTTTATGGCCGAAAGCACGCAGTACGCAATCTGTCCCCATCTTGGCTATTAAAATCCTTCATAGAAAGCTCCCAGTAGGGAAACTCAGGCCCTTCACCAGCAGACCAAGCCCTGAACTGAGAAGGCCTGAGTTCAGTTTTGCATGAACTTGCATTTAAATAAATAGAAAAAGTTCTCCTCTCAATTAGTTGCCCATTCTGTTTCTCAGAGGTTACATAATATTAAGGCAGTAGACATATTTGTTACTCTAACACTTTTATTACCAGAATTCATATGAAGGGGAATTTTATTCAAGTCAAAGACATTATGCCCAGGACTCTGCCAGACACTTGTTCTCTGACTTCTGGAAAGTTCCTCAACTTTGCTTATCTCAGACTACTCTCAGTGCACACATGGGGATAGAATTTGTCATATCATGTTTACAAAGTAAAGGAATGATTAAAACATGTTTTATAAACACTCATATCTGTTTATTTATATAGCAAATATTTAATAAGCATCTACTATGGAGCAGGTCCTATGCTGTGTACTAGAGACATTTTAGTGAGCCAAAGCAGATGAAGATCCTGCTTCTTATGAACTTATATCCTATAAATGAATCAGTAAATAACACAAATATTGTGTTTGATGGTATCAATATAGAGGGCAAGTTGGGAAGGACAAAAAAAATCTCAATGACATGTTGAGATTCAAGTAAAAAATCAAAGGCACCATGAACTTACCTTGAGGAAGAACATTCCAGGAAGAAGAAACTGCCAGTTCAAAGGTCCTGCGGTCACAATGTGCCTCATGTATTCTAGAAACCAGGAGACTCATTGTGGCTGAAGCAGACAGTGAGACTTGGAAGAGTTGAAATATCATCAGTGTAATAACCATACGGGTGCTAAGGGCCACAACCGCCCTATGTTAGGTGTTGTGTTCAGCTCATTGCACACATGTTGCCCACCAGGAGTGGTATTGCTGGTTTGTAAGAGGTGAGCAGCTGTGGTTTTCTAGATAACCCCCAGTTGTCTCTAACTGGCACCTTTGTATTTTCATGAGCTTTTATTTGAGTTCTTTTTTATTCCACACCTTTACAATTCTTGACATGTCTGAAAAGACTGAAATCTTTGACCATCTGAAAGGTGGGAAATGTAACCCACTGGAACTGCAGTGTGTCGCCGGGTGCACCGCTGGGGTTATGGCCTCACATGCTGCTGAGCTTGAAGGTCTTTTCTCTGCTATTGGCTATTTGTGTTTGTTTAATCAGCTTCTACTTATTCATATGTTCTGAACAATAACTGACAGTTAAATGCACTGCTACATATTTCATTTCTCCAAGCCTGTGGATTCTGCTAGCATCATGGATAATTTGCCATAGAGTTAAATTTTAAAAAAAACGGATTCAGATTTGTTAGCCTTTGTCGTAGTATTTTCTTTCTGTGTTCCTGTCTTAAGAAATTCTTCTTTTTGGGGGCTTGAGAGATGGTCAAGGCGGTTAAGGGCACGACTGCTCTTGCAGAGGACCCAGATTCGATCCCCAGCACCCACATGGCACCTGGGAACCATCTTAACTCCAGTTCCAGGGGAATCTGACACCTCTCTGACCTCCACTGCATTGCACAAATGGTGAACAGACCTTCAATGCAGACAGTACATTCGACACATAAAAAAAATAAATAAAATTTTTAAACAAAATTAACGACTTCTTTCTTTTACATACTAGTTATTCACAATCTTTGTTGAATTTCTCCTAAAGATATAAAATTTTAGTTTTCATATTTGAGAATTGTGTCTCTGTGGAATGATGTGAGATAAGAATTTTTTTTTTCACATGTCCAACCAACTGTCCTAATAACCCTTTCCTCTTTATGTAAGGTTCTATATTTGTGTGGTGTTTTATGGAGTCCCCTGTTGGCCATGTTTTCTTGTCTTATAATAGTACTACAGCATCTTAACAGCTACTTAGAGAAAAATGTGAATATATATGTAATTCATATTTCTTCCGTTATTTTTTATATATCACTGAATTTGAGCACAGTGGGCATTTTCACCTTATCCTGCCCTTCTTTGTACATCACAACTTCTTTGGTTTTCAACAGCTCTTGTGCTCTCACATAATTTTCAATAATCATTTTTCCTGTACCATAGGAACACCACTTTGAGAATTTACTGGAACTACACTGAATATAGGTATATTAATGCCCTTCTAAAAGTGTGTGGACAGATTTTAAAATGTGTATTTCATGTGGTTAGGGAGTTTAAAGTGCAACTCACTAAAGCTTTACAGTTTTACCATATACTTCGTTTGCATCTATCCTTAGATTTTTTCCTAGGAGACAGTTTTGCCTCGGCCATTGTCAACAGCACTTCTATTTATGTTTTTGCATTTTGTCAACATTGATTTCTGGTAAATAAGAAATGCAATGTTGTATTGATCTAATATCCAGGAAGCTTGCTAAATTCTTATTAGTTCTAATAATTTGACTATAGATGTTCTTGGGTTTTCTATGTAGAAAATTGATATCATCTGAGAATAAGAACAGCTATATTTCTTTCTTTGTGTTTCATAGGCATTTTTTTCTTTATCTCATTTTAATCCACTGGCTAGGCTGTCAGCACAATTTTAGAGTACAGATAGGATCATATTGCCCATTGTTAAAAAAAATTTTTTTGCTCATTGTTAATTTTAAAAGAAGAACATTCGAACATTATTAACAACAACACTCTGCTCACTATAAGGGCTGTTCTTTCAGTTCTTAGTTCACTAAAACTTTTTAGAACTAATTGTTACTGAATGTTATCAAATGCCGTATCTTTTATGGAGAATGATTATACATACATAGGGACCTTACGAAATTTTCTTAAGGTAATAATCATTAATACTTTTTCTTGAATGCGGTAGTACAAAAACGTTCTAATGGATGTTTGGGTGTGATTTGCGAATGACTGAGGTCAATTTTTATTTTTAATGAAAAAAGGAATAGTGTTTTCTGTTTTGTGGGCGCATGTTTGTCTGGTATGTACTCGGGTATTATGCAAATACTTATGCAATAGAGCAAAGCTGCTAATTATGGCATTGAAATTTTCTGCCTTATCACCAAGATTTTGTCTTCATTATCTGCCAATTACTTAGCATAATATGTTTAAATCTCCCTGGGAAATGGAAGATTTGCCATTCTTTCCTTACAAATATGCAAATTTTACTTCTGACTATTTTGTTATTGGGTATATATTAATTAGAAATATTATCCCTTTCCAGTAAAGTGAGCCTTTTCTGGCTATGTTATGGTCTTCCCTAATGCTGGCAATGCATTTGGCCCTAGAAACCATTTGATCTCATATTAGCACAAACTCTCTTTGAATTAGAATTTCCTCACAGTATTTTGATGCATCTTTTTCATTTTAATCTTCCTAAGCCTGGTGTCATAGGCATAGAACTCAGACTGTGTATGAATTCTCCTAATGCTCAGACAGAGCTCTTTTTTTTTTTTTTTTTAATTAATTTTTATTGATGCTTTGTGCATTTCATACATTTTTCCAATTCAGTTCAGGCTATTTTCCCTTTTCCCCCGCCCCCCCACCCCCAACCCCCATCCCATATCAGGCATTCTGCCAGGACTACTGCCCTGCATCTTTCGCTCAGTTTTTTTTGTTCATGTTTAGCTATAAGGATAATCCATGAGTACAAGCATACTTCATGCAAAACCTTCTGCAGGCTGTTTGCCCAAACACCTACAGCCCCCCAAACATCCAGTGGGGGGGGTGACAGGTTGTTTGTTCAACTCAAGTTGATCAAATGAGTGTCCAGACTACATTGCTGTAGTTTCCACTTCATCAAACACACCAAAAATTCAACCCCAATCGCAGCCCTTGACATCTACCAAACCACCCCCCGTCTTCGTCCGCAGTTTTGTTCCCTAGGATTAAGAAAAGGGGCACAGGTTGATGAGAGGTAAAAAGGCCACTCTCTCTGGAGCTGTTTGACTTGGACTCTGGTCAGTTCTGGCGGTTTCCTTTCATGGGGCGGATGACATGTTGTCCAGGAATAACCTTTCGGATATACTAATGAAGAACAAGCAATTAGAATTGGTTTTAAGCAGACTAATTGTTATGGTAGGTAACTTTAGCATAGACACATGTTTGGATATGTTCATCCATGAATGTAAATTTCCCCCCCTGTTTAAAAAAATTATGACAGGGTCTTACTGTGGCTTATACATCTCCTAACCGGTAAGGGATGTAAGCTTGTGGCATCAGCCCATGGGTTATTCTTCCAAAGGGGAAGAAGCCCAATAGCCAATTAGATTTGGATATACAGCCATATGGCTTGCCTCTGGCTGCACAGTATTTCCAGGCCAGTGAGGTGTATCTGGTGCTGAACGGTGAGGTCTTGCTTGACTCAGGGAGACCCCCATAGTTGCTTTATATTGGTTTAGGGGCCTTTGGTAACTCTCTCTGGCATGTCCAGAGGCCATCTGTACACTTGCATGTGTGGTCTCAATACCATCCCTCCCAGTGTTAAACGTCAGGTCGTCGGCAGCAGGGTCTTATTGCCTTTCTTCCTGTAGGTATCCCAACTTAAGAGGCAAGGAGCCCTTACCTTTTGTGGGGCCCTTGGATCCCCTGGCCAACATCCACCTGGTAGAACAAATCCAGGTGCTGATGTCAAGAGCTCCTGTATTTATATATTTTGCCTGAGTGCAGAGCCCTAGGACTTTAGTATTATAATTTGGTTCGGAAACAGAGAGTAGTCCCGTCCACAGTTCCCATGTCTAAGTAGAGCATGAGAGAAAGCGCTGTGATTGTCTCTTAAAATTTTGAGTTCAACCATACTGTTTTGTGGTAGTCATCCTGAAGATTTCTGCCACCACGCCCCCACAAGGTTTCTATCTTTTAAAAGATAATTTGATTCCCTCAAAAACACTCCGCTCTTTCCTCTCCTTTGCATACTGTTGATTTTCACTGTTTTCCACTGTTTTTCTTTATCACAACTTAGTCATTAATGTCATTTTCTCTATTGATTTATGCAACCAATATTTGCCTGTATTTAGCCTCATATTTCTGATTACATAGTTCATTAGTCTTCTCTGTGCCTCAGATTTGCTCTTTGGGGTTCATTAATATTTTCAGGTAGTGCAAACCCTCCGGAGGTTTCATTCAGTGATTGCCTGTGGGTGGGAAACGACATAGAGTATCTTTTGCCATAAAATGACTAGTCCATTTTTGAATGATAAGTTGACAGATGTTTTCCCTTAGTACCTTGAGCCCAATCTGAACATTTCTATCTTTACTATAAAAAAAAATTTGGTTATACAAAAGTAGAAGGGGAACTAGTAGGAAGAGGGGAGGGACCGAGAGGGTAATGGGGGTGATATATCAAATTTAAACTATATACCCCCACTAAAAATGTCATAATGACTACTTTGTTAATATTATGTACAATTAACAGTATGCTAAGAAAAAGTTAATAAAATTCCATCATCAATCTGTTTCTATTTACTATTCTCAATTTACTCCTGCTTTTGTGGTGCTAGGATTGAAACCAGGGATCCATCGGATGCTAGGCAAGCACTTCACACTGAACGCATATTATCGAGCCTTTTAAAATAATACCATTTTCTCTCATCAGATTTGTAGTTTCCATCTTTCAAGGTCTTCTCTTCGCCTGCGTGCTCTGCAGTTGCACCACTCTTCCTCCCCACGCACTTGCCTGCTTGGAATTTGCTGTGCTTTCTCATTTTGAAAGTTCCACTGTTCACCAGTTCTGCAATATTGTCCATCAATGTCTTTTTAAGAATATTTATTAATTTTATTATTTGCTGTTATGAGTTTATGTTCTGCATGTGTGTTAAGTGCACCCGATGTTGTGCAATGGCCATGGAAGGTCATAAGAAGGCATTGGATCCCCCAGAACAGGAGTTTACAGACAGTTGTTTAAACTACACCAATGTGGGTACTGGAAATAGACCCAGGTCCTCTGCAAAGAACCGTGCTTTTAACACTGAGCCATCTCTCCATGCCCCTAGAGTCAATTTCCTTTTTAAACATTAATTCCTCCCAATTCTTTCTCTTCTAGGGACGTTTTTAACATCTTTTTCACCTATAGAGTGAAGCCTTTAGTCTACTCTTGCATCCGAGTATGAACTTCCTATGATCTCAGCTTTATGAAGTCTCCATTTCACCTCTTACCTTAGGATGCCCCAAAACTCCTCTCTCTCTCACTCTTCTCTCTATCATCTCTCTCTCTTCGTCTCACTCGCTCATTCTCTTCTCTCTCATGCTTCTCACTCTCTCTCTCTCTTATCTTCCTTTCTCTCCCTTTTCTACTCGCTTTATCTTTCCCCTCCCTTGTTTCTAGTCCTATTAAGTCACATACTTTCCATTTACTAAAATAAGCAAATTCCTAAAAGCCTCCCATTCTATGTGCCCAGTGACCATTTTGGTTTGGGGTTTGGATAGAGGGTTTACATTCCTGTGGTATCTATCAGATACACCTTGAGTGTTATTCAGCACCTCTAATGTGTGTGTGTGTGTGTGTGTGTGTGTCTGTCTGTGGTGTCTTGTGCATGTGTGTGTGTCTGTTGTGTATGTATGTTTTTAAAAAAAAAAAAACTGCTATGGGGATGGAGAGATGGCCTATTTGGTTAAGAGCAAAACCCGACTGCTTTTGCAGGAGGACCAGCCGGTTCGATCCCCAGCACCCAATGGCAGCAGAGAAAACATCTTAACTCAGCTCCGGGTGAATCCAAACGCCCTCTCATTCTCTGACCTCCGCGCAATTGGCATGACAGGGTTGCACGACCTACATGCATGACGAGTACATTCATACGTGAAAAATAATAATAAAAATTAAAAAAACAAAAATAAATAATAAAACAACTGGCACAGAGTGGGCTCTCATTCTTTTAACCATGTGGGTCTAGGGTGGAACTCAGGCCATAGAGTTTGGCCCAAACCACTTTGTCCTCTCAGCCGTCCCATTGGTTTCAGAACGCTAAGCTCTTTCGTCATAATTTTCAAATTCCTCCAACTTTTCCACTGTCACCCAAGCATCATCGAAGAACATGCATTTCATTCTTCAGGGTGTAACTTTTTGCAACTTAAAAATGTTACAAAATTGTTTTCTCTACTGTCGAGCTGAGGTATGAGCCATCTGAGTTTATGCTCGGACCTCCTTACCTCACCCAGTTGCTGAAGTTACCTGAGGATTTTTTAAATGGCCTCAATTTGGTCCACATGATTCCTCTATCATTTCTGAGCCTTTACTGTATTGTTTGCTGATGAGCTTCCATCTCAAAATGGAATATCATAAAATTCTGTTGCAAAGCTGCTAGTCACTCTGAGGAACTTGGAAAAAACACCCCCATCTCTGCTGTCTCATCATTGATGATTTATGGATATGAATGTGCAGTAGGATTGGAATACAGAGGCCATGTCATAGATTTAGCACTGACTATCTGGGCCATTATGGAAAACAGATGATTTGGTATATGTTCTTGTGCTTGGCAAAGGGTCTACACAGAAAACACTAACATTTTTTCAAAAAAAAAAATTGTCCTGGGGCTGGAGAAGATGGCTGCCAGTGATTAAAGAGTACTGGCTCTTAACTTTCCATCAGGACCCATTCCATTAACAAGCAGTTCTCACATGGCATCTAAAACCACCCATAACTCCAGTTTGCAAGGGATTCCATCACCCTCTTCTGACCTCCACCATATCACTGTTGTGTCAGATGTGTGTACATATTACATACACATGCAGGCAATCATTCATATATATATATATATATATATATATATATATATAAAAATAAAAATAAAAAATATTCTATTATTTATGGGCAGGAGTGTTTGGCCGGCAGGAGGAGTGTGGGGCAGAATGAATTCCTAAAGAAGCCAGAAGAGGCGAGGACCCCTGGACCTGGAGTTACAGACAGTTGCCAGGTGCCATGTGGTGCTGGGAACTGAACCCACGTCCTCTGGAAGAGCAGCCAATGCTCCTGATCACTGAGCCTACCAGAAACACTTTTTGAATAGACTTAACCTACACCTTGTAGGCGCTGGATGAAAGACCAAATTACTGCACTAAGGGTCTCTCCCTCCAAAGGACAAGATGAAGAGCAAGATTCTCCAAGGAAAACCCTGCATTTTCCAACAGGGCTTAAAATTCTGCAAAGAAACAGCCATAAATTTCTGATTATTAGGCAATGAGATGTTTGAAACAAAATATTTAAGTAACTTTTATATGAATAATGGAAGCAAAAAGTTTTATCAAGTATTTATAGCAATGCTTCTCAACATTTAATAACCCTGGGAATCACTCTAGGTTCTTGTGAAAATTAAAATTCTGCCTCCTGCTGTAGTGCTGAGATTTTGTCTGGCAAACTCACTGGAGCTGTTTATGCTGTCGGTAGCCTCACTTGAGTGGCAATTACTGAGACGAAATGAACTGTACTGAAGAAAAAATCAAAACAAAACAAGTTTGGGCTATCCTACATGGCAGCCACCAGCCATAGGCAGCAGTTGAATACTTGAACTGGATGGAGCAAATGGAAGTGCACCATAACTGTCAAGTGCACACTGCAGTTTTAAGAGTTAATAAGAAAGAAGCAGAGCGTGGTGGCACACGCCTTTAATCCTAGCACTTGGGAGGCAGAGGCAGGTGGATCTCTGTGAGTTCAAGGCCCGTCTAGTCTACATAGTGAGCTCCAGGCCAGCTGGGACTAAAGGGAGACCCTGACACAAAAAGACAAAAAAAAAAAAAAAAAAAGGTTAATAAGAAAGAAATATACAAGTTGTTTATTTTTTAAATATGATTTTTTTTTTTTTATAGTTTTTTAAATTAATTTCACTTTTTGTTATTCTACTTTGTTTAGCCTGACTACTAGAAAATGTTTAATTGTGTACTCAGCTAATTCTTGTGGTTTACATTATGTTACTATAGTAGCTTACCATGGATGCTGCAACAAATTACCATAAACTTAGAGACTTAAACCGACAGAGATTTACCCTTTCATAGTTCTGAGAGTCAGAGGAGCCCTTTCTTCTCCTGCCCTTGTTCTTTGGCTTGTGCTTCTTATCTTTATCTTTGGAGTCAACAGCACAGAGCATTCAAATCTCTCGTTTTTATGTGCTTCTGTCTCTCTGTGTATGTGTGTGTGTCTCTTCATTTATCTCTCTGTTTCCCTCCGTCTCTTTCTGTATCTCTCTCTCTCTCTCCTCTTTACTTCTATCATAGATCTCCTTCTCTTTCTCACTCAGCCTCTAACCTCCTTCCTTATAAGGAACCTCATGATTAGCCTACCATGATTAGTCATCCAGCATGATGTTCCCATCTGCAGATCACTAAGTCCATCAGTGAAGTCTCTTGTGCGGTTGAAGTGAGATTAGGGTATGACATTTGGTGGGCATTTTGCCTCTTATAGTCTTTATTGGACAGCATGGATTTGAATTATTCATTTGTGTTTCCCTGTGTTATAATTCTTTAATTATTGCATAAATTGACTCAGGAGTAAGAAATATATGATTTTATTATTTTAGTATCAACCGCGGTTGCCAAACGTTGGTCCAACCATTATTAAATAATATTATATAGAGATATATAGATAAGATAAGCAATCTGAGGCATTTCTTCCCTTCAATGCCCAGAGGAGTCAATCCTTCTGTTGGCACTTTCTGGTACATCCTACTCACTGCAAAGCTGCATTTTCTTTCTCAGCCATTAAGTTGGTGATACTTTTTTTCAAAGCCAATTTTTATTGAAGCTTTGTGCATTTCATACAAAATTTCCAATCAAATCTAGACCCGTGCACCTCTCCCTGCCCCCCCACCCCACCAGAGCTCATGCATTCTGCTAAACATGTTTTCCATCTTTTTCTCAGTCTCTTTTAAAATTTTCAATGCAGAAGTTTACTGTTTCGAGCAGAAATTCACCGTTTCGAGCAGAAGTTCACCGTTTCAGTCAGTTCTTTGACCCAGTCTTGATGTTGTTGTTATTCCTAGAAATTTGCATCACTCCAAAATATGCACATAATCATGCCACACATATCATAGGTTTTAACATCTTCAGCTTATGATTTTTTTATTAGGCTGAAAGATGTCATGTTTGGAGGCTCCTCCTTAGGAAGCCCAAACCACCATCAGTTCTGCCCTTGTGGTCCACACTCGGGCTTTCCCTTCCCGTGGTCACCAAATGAGCCTAACAGAATCTCTCCATATCTCTTAATGCTCCATGATCTGGCTCTGATATCCTCTAATTCTGTGAGTGCATAGTTTCCTTCCAAGTCACATTACCTTCCTCTTTGGCACTTTGATAGGCCTGAGTATGAATTCTAGCTCTGCTATTTAAGCCTGAGTGCTTTTGAACATTATTTGTCTTGGAATCTTAACATAACCTGGGAACCAGCGAGAGTAGCTTCCAGTTTGAGTCATTGAGCTTATGACTAGCTGAATGACAGGGCTTTGAAGGGTCCCAAGATTCAGGAAGAAAGAAGAAAATCTAAGGCTAATATGTTTGCTTTTTCATTGTCTTCCAAGTCAGAAGCACCTACAGGTGACCAGAGAGAGAATATACCTCCTCCAGCACCAGGGCCACACAGTTCTGTTTGCTTGGCCCTCAGTTTCTCCTACTGAGTCACAGATGAACTGAGAGGACTTTAGCTATTATTTGATTAGAACTCCTCATCTTGACAGAAAACAGAAACAGGTTCTAGGTGGGGAAAAACTTGACTGTAGCTATTAAGGGCACCAAGCAGAAGATCTCCAACTGTCATATGCACTCAGTCTTCTATATTCATATATATATATGAATTCATATATATATATGAATGCATTATTTATATATATATATATATATATATGAATGCATTGCCTGCATGTGTATAATTGAACACATGTCTTGCAATACTGGTGGAGGTCAGAAGAGGGTGATGGATCCCCTGGAACTGGAGTTACAGATGGTTATTAGCTGCCATGTGAGTGCTGGTAATGGAACCTGGGTCCTCTGCAAGAGCAGCCAGTACTCTTAATCACTGAGCCATCTCTCCAGCCCCCAAGGAAAAAGAATTTTTTTGAAAAAATGTTAGTGTTTTCTGTGTAGACCCTTTGCCAAGCACAAGAACATATACCAAATCATCTGTTTTCCATAATGGCCCAGATAGTCAGTGCTAAATCTATGACATGGCCTCTGTATTCCAATCCTACTGCACATTCATATCCATAAATCATCAATGATGAGACAGCAGAGATGGGGGTGTTTTTTCCAAGTTCCTCAGAGTGACTAGCAGCTTTGCAACAGAATTTTATGATATTCCCATTTTGAGATGGAAGCTCATCAGCAAACAATACAGTAAAGGCTCAGAAATGATAGAGGAATCATGTGACCAAATTGAGGCCATTTAAAATCTCAGGTAACTTCAGCAACTGGGTGAGGTAAGGAGGTCCGAGCATAAACTCAGATGGCTCATACCTCAGCTGACAGTAGAGAAAAACCAAATTTTGTAACATTTTTAAGTTGCAAAAAGTACACCTGAAGAATGAAATGCATGTTCTTCGATGATGCTTGGGTGACAGTGGAAAAGTTGGAGGAATTTGAAAATTATGACGAAAGAGCTTAGCGTTCTGAAACCAATGGGACGGCTGAGAGGACAAAGTGGTTTGGGCCAAACTCTATGGCCTGAGTTCCACCCTAGACCCACATGGTAAAAGATGAGAGCCCACTCTTGCCAGTTGTTTATTTATTTATTTTTGTTTTTTTTAATTTTTATTTATTATTTTTCACGTGTATGAATGTACTGTCTGCATGTAGGTCTGTGCACCCATGTCATGCAATGCCGCGGAGGTCAGAAGAGGGCGTTGGATTCCCCGGGAGCTGGAGTTAAAGGCAGTTCTCAGCTGCCATGTGGGTGCTGGGGATCCAACCCGGGTCCTCTGCAAGAGCAGTCGGTGCTCTTAACCACTAGGCCATCTCTCCATCCCCCTGCCAGTTTTTTTTTTAAAACATACATACACACACAGACACACACACAGACACAGACACACACAGACAGACACACACACACACACACACACACACATTCAGAGGTGCTGAATAACACTCAAGGTGTATCTGATAGATACCACAGGAATGTAAGGGAAGCCTCTATCCAAACCCCAAACCAAAATGGTCACTGGGCACATAGATGGGAGGCTTTTAGGATATTGCTTATTTTAGTAAATGAAAGTATGTGACTTAATAGACATAGAAACAAGGGAGGGAAAGGTGAAAGAGAGAAAGGAGAGAGAGAGAGAAAGAGAGAGAGAGAGAGAGAGAGAGAGAGAGAGAGAGAGAGAGAGAGAGAGAGAGAGAGAGAGAGAGAGAGAGAGAGAGAGAGAGTTTTGGGGCATCCTAAGGTAAGAGGTGAAATGGAGACTTCATAAAGCTGAGATCATAGGAAGTTCATACTCGGATGCAAGAGTAGACTAAAGGCTTCACTCTATAGGTGAAAAAGATGTTAAAAACGTCCCTAGAAGAGAAAGAATTGGGAGGAATTAATGTTTAAAAAGACATTGACTAGGGGCTGGAGAGATGGCTCAGTGGTTAAGAGCACCGAGTTCTTGCAGAGGACCTGGGTTCTATTTCCAGTACCCACATGGTAGTTAACAACTGTCTGTAACTCCTGTTCTGGGGGATCCAATGCCTTCTTATGACCTCCATGGGCATTGCACAACATGGGTGCACTTACACACATGCGAACAATAAACTCATACACAGAAAATAATAAAAATTTAATAAATATCTTAAAAAGACATTGACTGACAATATTGCAGAACTGGTGAACAGTGGAACTTTCAAAATGAGAAAGCACAGCAAATTCCAAGCAGGCAAGTGCGTGGGGAGGAAGAGTGGTGCAACTGCAGAGCACGCAGGCGAAGAGAAGACCTTGAAAGATGGGAAATACCAAATCTGATGGAGAAAATGGATTATTTAAAAGGCTGATAATATGGTTCAGTGGTGAAGTGCTTGCCTAGCATCCATGGACCCCTGGTTCAATCTCTAGCACACAAAAGCAGGAGTAAATATGAAAGAAATAGAAACAGATTGATGATGGAATTTTATTAAGCTTTTTATTAGCATATGTTAATTGTACATATATTAACAAGTATCATTATGACATTTTATGGGGGTATATAGTTTAATTTGATATATCACCCCCATTACCCTCTCCGGTCCCTCCCCTCTTCCTACTAGTTCCCCTTCTACTTTTTTGATAACAAATTTTTTTTTTATAGTAAAGATAGAAATGTTCAGATTGGGCTCAAGGTACTAAGGGAAAACATCTGTCAACTTATCATTCAAAAATGGACTAGTCATTTTATGGCAAAAGATAATCTATGTGTTTCCCACCCACAGGCAATCACTGAATGAACTCCGGAGGGTTGCACTACCTGAAAGATTAAATTGAACCCCAAAGAGCAAACTGAGGCACAGAGAAGACTAATGAACTATGTAATCAGAAATATGAGGCTAAATACAGGCAAATATTGGTTGCATAAATCAATAGAGAAAATGACATTAATGACTAAGTTGTGATAAAGAAAAACAGTGGAAAACAGTGAAAATCAACAGTATGCAAAGGGAGAGGAAGAGCGGAGTTGTTTTTGAGAGGAATCAAAGTTACTTAAAAGATAGAAACCTGCTGGGCGTGGTGGCAGAAATCTTCAGGATGACTACCACAAAACAGTATGGTTGAACTCAAAATTTTAATGAGACAATCACAGTGCTTCTCTCAGGTCTCTTTTTGCTAGTTAAGAGTCTGTTCTTAGATTAGGAGAATTCATACACAGTCTGAGTTCTATGCCTATGACACCAGGCTTAGGAAGATTAAAATGAAAAAGATGCATCAAAATACTGTGAGGAAATTCTAATTCAAAGAGAGTTTGTGCTAATATGAGATCAAATGGTTTCTAGGGCCAAATGCATTGCCAGCATTAGGGAAGACCATAACATAGCCAGAAAAGGCTCACTTTACTGGAAAGGGATAATATTTCTAATTAATATATACCCAATAACAAAATAGTCAGAAGTAAAATTTGCATATTTGTAAGGAAAGAATGGCAAATCTTCCATTTCCCAGGGAGATTTAAACATATTATGCTAAGTAATTGGCAGATAATGAAGACAAAATCTTGGTGATAAGGCAGAAAATTTCAATGCCATAATTAGCAGCTTTGCTCTATTGCATAAGTATTTGCATAATACCCGAGTACATACCAGACAAACATGCGCCCACAAAACAGAAAACACTATCCTTTTTTCATAAAAATAAAATTGACTCAAGTATTCGCAAATCAATCCCAAAAATCCATTAGAAAGTGTACTACGCAATCAAGAAAGTCATTAATGATATTTACCTTAAGAAATTTAGTAGGTCCATATGTATGTATAATCATCTCCATAAAAGAACAGGCATTTGATAACATTCAGTAACAATTAGTTCTAAAAAGTTTTAGTGAACTAAGAACTGAAAGAACAGCCCTTATAGTGAGCAGAGTGTTGTAAAATGTTGAATTTCTTTCTTTTTAAAATTAACAATGAGCAAAAAAATTTTTTTTAACAATGGGCAATATGATCCTATCTGTACTCTAAAATTGTGCTGACAGCCTAGCCAGTGGATTAAAATGAGATAAAGAAAAAAATGCCTATGAAACACAAAGAAAGAAATATAGCTGTTCTTATTCTCAGATGATATCAATTTTCTACATAGAAAACCCAAGAACATCTATAGTCAAATTATTAGAACTAATAAGAATTTAGCAAGCTTCCTGGATATTAGATCAATACAACATTGCATTTCTTATTTACCAGAAATCAATGTTGACAAAATGCAAAAACATAAATAGAAGTGCTGTTGACAATGGCCGAGGCAAAACTGTCTCCTAGGAAAAAATCTAAGGATAGATGCAAACGAAGTATATGGTAAAACTGTAAAGCTTTAGTGAGTTGCACTTTAAACTCCCTAACCACATGAAATACACATTTTAAAATCTGTCCACACACTTTTAGAAGGGCATTAATATACCTATATTCAGTGTAGTTCCAGTAAATTCTCAAAGTGGTGTTCCTATGGTACAGGAAAAATGATTATTGAAATTTATATGTGAGAGCAAAGAGCTGTGAATAACCAAAGAAGTTGTGATGAAAAATAAGGTCAGGATAAGTGAAACTGCCCACTTTTGCTCAAATCATTGATATATAAAAATATATGAATTAAATATGAATTACATATATATTCACATTTTTCTCTAAGTAGCTGTTAAGATGCTGTAGTACTATTATAAGACAAGAAAACATGGCCAACAGGGGACTCCATAAAACACCACACAAATATAGAACCTTACATAAAGAGGAAAGGGTTATTAGGACAGTTGGTTGGACATGTGAAAAAAAAAATTCTTATCTCACATCATTCCACAGAGACACAATTCTCAAATATGAAAACTAAAATTTTATATCTTTAGGAGAAATTCAACAAAGATTGTGAATAACTAGTATGTAAAAGAAAGAATTTCTTTAAATTTTTTTTAAAAATTTTATTTATTTTTTATGTGTATGAATGTACTGTCTGCATGAAGGTTTGTGCACCCATGTTGTGCAATGCCGTGGAGGTCAGAGAGGGTGTCAGATTCCCCTGGAACTGGAGTTAAAGATGGTTCCCAGCTGCCATGTGGGTGCTGGGGATCGAATCTGGGTCCTCTGCAAGAGCAGTCGGTGCCCTTAACCGCTGGACCATCTCTCCAGCCCCCAAAAGAAAGAATTTCTTAAGACAGAACACAGAAATCATTAAGGAAAAAGGACTAACAAATTTGAATCCGTTAAAATTTAAATCTAGGCATTATCAGATTCTAGAAGAATCCACAGGCTTGGAGAAATGAAATATGTAGCAGTGCATTTAACTGTCAGTTATTGTTCAGAACATATGAATAAGTAGAAGCTGATTAAACAAACACAAATAGCCAATAGCAGAGAAAAGACCTTCAAGCTCAGCAGCATGTGAGGCCATAACCCCAGCGGTGCACCCGGCGACACACTGCAGTTCCAGTGGGTTACATTTCCCACCTTTCAGATGGTCAAAGATTTCAGTCTTTTCAGACATGTCAAGAATTGTAAAGGTGTGGAATAAAAAAGAACTCAAATAAAAGCTCATGAAAATACAAAGGTGCCAGTTAGAGACAACTGGGGGTTATCTAGAAAACCACAGCTGCTCACCTCTTACAAACCAGCAATACCACTCCTGGTGGGCAACATGTGTTGCAAAAATGAACACACACACATACATAGGGAGGAGTGGCCCTTAGCACCCGTATGGTTATTACACTGATGATATTTCAACTCTTCCAAGTCTCACTGTCTGCTTCAGCCACAATGAGTCTCCTGGTTTCTAGAATACATGAGGCACATTGTGACCGCAGGACCTTTGAACTGGCAGTTTCTTCTTCCTGGAATGTTCTTCCTCAAGGTAAGTTCATGGTGCCTTTGATTTTTTACTTGAATCTCAACATGTCATTGAGATTTTTTTTGTCCTTCCCAACTTGCCCTCTATATTGATACCATCAAACACAATATTTGTGTTATTTACTGATTCATTTATAGGATATAAGTTCATAAGAAGCAGGATCTTCATCTGCTTTGGCTCACTAAAATGTCTCTAGTACACAGCATAGGACCTGCTCCATAGTAGATGCTTATTAAATATTTGCTATATAAATAAACAGATATGAGTGTTTATAAAACATGTTTTAATCATTCCTTTACTTTGTAAACATGATATGACAAATTCTATCCCCATGTGTGCACTGAGAGTAGTCTGAGATAAGCAAAGTTGAGGAACTTTCCAGAAGTCAGAGAACAAGTGTCTGGCAGAGTCCTGGGCATAATGTCTTTGACTTGAATAAAATTCCCCTTCATATGAATTCTGGTAATAAAAGTGTTAGAGTAACAAATATGTCTACTGCCTTAATATTATGTAACCTCTGAGAAAATGCATAATTTGAGAGAGAATTTTTCTATTTATTTCATAAATGCAAGTTATGCAAAACTGAACTCAGGCATTTCTCAGTCAGGCTTGGTCTGCTGTGTGAAGGGGAATGAGTTCCCTACTGGGAGTCTTTCTAGGAAGGATTTTAATAGCAAGATGGGGACAGTAGTGCGTACTGCGTGCTTTTGCCATAACCATGGAATATGGTATTATTTTGTCAGTCAGGACTTTCTACTCCACTTTGTTTAGAGTCAAAATGAAGGAAAGGAATAAAGTACATACTAAGCAGAACACAATTTAGCTTTTCCTCACAAAATAGGGAAGATAAAGAATGTGTAATGGCTTTTATTATCAGTGGACTTTATAAGACACTGGAAAGATGAACTCTGTCTCATGTGGAGACATTTAAGCACATTATGTCTATGTCTACAACCATTGTCTCTCCTCCTCCTGGGAGAGAATACAGACTCTATAACCGACATCAGGAAAGAAGAACAAACCTGAGCAGCCAGAAAGAAAGCTATGTAGCCATGGCTCAGGGGCAGAGCAGGTGAGTGAGATATCACGTTACAGATGTCTAAGGATGTGTACTCTTGAAGAGCTCGAGCACACACAGGGTGTGCTGAGGAGGAGTTCTAAATCCAGCTAGGTGGCTGGCTACACGATCTTCACAAAGACCAATAAAAACACTTATGTTTCACCAGCTGGGGCAAGAAGATGCAAACCATGTTAACTGGTTCTTAAGGTGTGGAGTGGTGATGTCTCTTACTACTAAGCTGAGCACTGAAAGTCAAGCTTGGCATCAAGACTGGATGCTTAATCTTGACAGATCTGAGGGAACTTCAGCTTGAGAGAATTTCAAAACACAACCTAGCATGCTTAGAAAAATAGCTGAAACCACCTCTTTTTATTTATTATTTTATGTGTATGAGTGTACTGTCTGCATGTAAGTAGATGCACCCGTGTCTTGCAATACTGTGGAGGTCAGAAGAGGGTGTCGGATTCCCTTGGAACTGGAGTTAAACACGGTTCTTAGCCACCATGTAGGTGCTGGGAAACGAACCTGGGTCCTCTGCAAGAGCAGACGGTGCTCTTAACCACTGAGCCATCTCTCCAGCCCCTGACACCACCTCTTAAAGCTGCCCATATGCACCCACATGATCCAGCAATTCCCCGCACAGGTACATGCCTAAGAAAAGAGTGTGCTATGTTCTCCAACAATGTAAGAGAGTAACCATGTCTGATGTAGTCACAATACCTCTGAACTGGATACAGACAAGATAACCATAAAAATCCACATAGATAGGAATAAACATTTGATAGAATATTATGTAGCGATGAAAACGAGCAAAATCCTGCCATATGGAACAATATAGGTAATGCTGAGTGAAATCAGCAGACATCTGACAGAAGTAGTGTGTGGGGCTAGAATTTGAAAATAGTGGTACCTGTTGGTTAAGGTGGGGGAGGATTCACTGAAATAAAGCATGAAGAGAGTTTCCTGGTTGCTGATAGCACTTGTGGTTAGGATTTCCCACTGTGGAAACCCATCTAGATATGTACCCAGGGTCCATATGCTTGCACTTCAATGAACCAGCTGCATCCAAAACATGGTATGTGAGCAGGTGTCAGAGGGTGCAGAATGCAGAGGTTGACAAAGTGAATTTGGAGATGGGGCTGATCAAGGACCATGACTGAAGAAGTTTAGATTTGGATGAACTGTCAAAGTCAAGAAAGAATACGAGTTGGCTAAGAGCAGGAGGCTTAAAGCAGAGAGGAATAAATATGTACATATTAGGGATGGGCAAAGATGGATGGATAGAGGGGAGAAAGAGCTTTGTTCAGACAGAAGTCCAAGGACTGTTATCTACAAATAAGATTTCGATGCAGAAGGGACAGTAGCAAAGGAATCATTTCACCAATACTAAGAAAACATATAGGCAGCATATGTGTTTTATATTTATACAGAAAGATAAGTATAATGGTAGAAGCATTTCCTTATAAATATAGGTGAATGTGTATGTCATATACTACATTTGTATATGAATATGTGTCTAGTTGTATACATGTGCATATGCACAACTGTATAGGTAGTATAGGTTATTTGTGGACAAAAATAAAAAAATAGCAAAGTACAAAGAAAACATTACTTCTAATTCCAGATATGATTTTGTAGAACTTTTCTATATAGGAAGCTGTGAAGATATAATTTGTGAATCAGTATTAATTAATCGTATGGTGGTTTACAATGAAAAGAAAATGAAAAGCAAGCTCTAGTCAGATCTTCAGACTTGGTGCCCTTGTCAATACCAACTTCCTGGCATCATCAGGCTGTGGGGTGTGCTGATGCAGCTTTCTCTTTCCTCTCTCAACTAAATGAGTTATAATATTGTTCCAGTAGCAAAACAGCCCCTGCAGAGATAACTAGTCAAGAGAACAAGAATCTCTGGCTTGGGTGGAACCTCAAGTTGCCAGTTTTGCCTGGTCAGTCATCCGGTCACAGGACCTCCCCAGGAAGTCAAGTTCACCGTGTTATGCTGAAGGGATTGGTGGATCACCTAGTGTATTAATGAGATGGTGAACTTTCCTAGCCTGGAATCCTTGCCCCCCAATGCAGTTGCTTATGGCCTAGGCTTTTCATAAGTCTGCTAACTTTTCTGAGTTCTTCAAAAAACTGTAACCTGAGGCTGGAGAGATGGCTTAGTGGTTGAGACCCTGGCTGTTCTTACAGAAGACCCGGGTTCAAATCCCAGCACCCCATGAAAGCTAACAGCTCCAGTTCCAGGGATTTGATGTCCTCTTCTGTCTCCCACAGGCAGTGCATGACACAGGTGCACTTACATACATGCAGGCAATACTCATGCACATAAATTAATTTTTTAAATTAAAAAATAAAATCATAACCCTTACTATTCTTCTTTTCACCACTTTTCTAAGCGTGTTTTCTGTAAAGCTCCGGGCTGCTCCCACATTTTGGGTTTCTTTACTTTTTCCTTAAAGCTCTCTTCCCCTCCCTACCCTGTGGCTGCTGGTAGCCACGTGTCTAACCTCCTGGCTCTAAACAGGCTTTATACATATTTTTCCTTCTCCCCTCCATTCTCCCGCTCAGAACACTGCTGAGAACTGCAGCTTGCCTACTCTGAGGATTTTCACTTAAATTCTAATAAAATTGTCCCAAAGCTTCCGTTTGAGTCCATTCTTAAATTCTTTTATGAATGAGACTAAGAACCCTGAAAGGGGATCCATTTTGCCCATATCAGTATTTCTAATAGTACAGGTGTGTCTAAAGGTGTCTAACCCAGTGGCAACATCCACCCTGCCCAAATAAAGGCACCTCCTGGGAAGGAGGAGCATGCTCGTCCTTTCCAATGGAGCCTGTCAAATCTGGAATGTGGGATTTTAGATGTTTAGCATGAAGAACAAACGATTTGGTCTTGGTCTAGCTGAAAGATCTAAGAGTGGGTTGAGGTCATAGAGCAAGACAGGATAATATTAATTAACTGGTCAACCAAGTCTATTCATTCTTTCCCATTACGACCTTCCCGCTTTCTTCCATGTGGCTGCATTTGGTGGTGAAGAAATTGAGAACAGACTTCAGACTTGTGAAGTTTCAGTAAGTCAGGAACTGTAGAAAGTCTTCATGGGGTACATTGTGACCTGACCATCAACATCTCTGAATGTGTGACAGTCAAGGAGTCTCTTTCTTGACTAGTTCTACCACAGAAACCAGAGATGTTGGCCTCGAGGGAGCCTGGTTGCCAAGACAGCTTTACTCTGTCATCGGTCACTTCTGCACTTTTGTCGGTGGGTGATCAGTGGGGTCCTTCCTTACCTGAGCTCTGATGTTTTGGGGCTGGCTCCTTGGGAAGGACATTTACTTGTTATGAAAATGAGAAGATTGTCTGGAGTACTTGGTGACCATACACTGTGCTTCCTCCTCAGGGAGCACTTTGCAAACAGCTTTCCAATCAGGTGGATGATTTTCATGTAATACATCTATCTATATCTAATCTATATCTATATCTATATCTATATCTATATCTATATCTATATCTATATCTATCTATATATCATATAGATTTGTATCAATGTGAAGTTCTTTTTTTTTTAATATACTACTAAGTATTTTATTTATTTATTTATTTTGTATGTGTATGAATGTACTGTCTGCATGTAGATTTGTGCACCCGTGTCGTGCAATGCCACGGCGGTCAGAAGAGGGCGTCGGATTCCCCTGGAACTGGAGTTCTCCTAGAATTGGAGTTACAGATGGTTCTCAGCCGCCATGTGGGTGCTGGGGACCGAACCTGGGTCTTCTGCAAGAGCAGTCGGTGCTCTTAACCGCTAGGCCATCTCTCCAGCCCCATCAATGTGAAGTTCTTTAGTGATGATGACGAGAAGAAAGAATTAAGAAGTCCTGAGGCCTGGTGGTTTTTTTGTACATGAACTAAAAGTTGAACAAAGGATTGGCTGGATTTAGAGTTGATTCCAAGGTGTGAATCAGGAGTCAGCAAAGCTTGCTTAAGGAGTACCATAGACGTCCAGGCTGAAGGCAGCTCAGGAGATGTAGGAAAAGCACTCTCTACCCTTGTTTACTCAGTTCAAGGGTATCTGATGCTAGTGTAGTTGTTAAAATGAGAATTCCTCTGCTGTTCACAAATAGAAAGCTTGAGTTTACCCTAAGGAAACAATTACTGGGCAAGGGGAAGCCACCTTGGGAGAGAGGAGGACCCCACAAGCTCTTAGGTACACATATTAAGAATAATGACAGAGCTGCATTGTTCCAAAGGGATTAATTTGTCCCTTTGTTTCACTGAATGCTTGCTGGGGTCCCCTGGGTAGTTCAGAAAAGTGTACCTGGGACCACCATCTACCTAACTCCATTAAAATTGATGTGTCCTTCACTTCACACAGACTCGTACCTAGAGCCCTAAATTTACAAATGAAATATAGTTTATTCATGGGATGAGAGAATTCCTTACACAAAGAAGAGCTACAAGATTCCTTTAAGTAACATATTTCCCTGGTGTGTTTTACAATACAATTGCAGGCATAATGATTTGATCTACATACAATTTTTCTAGAGGCACACCTTCAGGGTCAAGTGTGGAATACCTGGATATTCATGATGGTTGTTGATATGGAGAAGTGTGTTGGGTTTGAGTGAGTTATTGGAGCAGCAAGTTCCTGACCACCTCTGGCACAGACAAAAGCTCGCAGGAAGGTTTATTTTCCAACTGCTGATCTCATGCAGGAGAGCAGAAAGCACATTTTGCATTTGCTTTCTAAGAAGAGGTAATGTCTTGATTAGTTTCTGGATCATGCATAGTGATTTGGAGTCATTCATTCACTGTAATACATGCAGACAAGTTTGACTTAAGCTGAAAATAATGACGAGGGTTGTTATTATACACTAATGCGACAACATATGAGAATGCATTTTATAGAGAATGCTGACATACAAGTATCAGTATTTATTGTTCCACTGTCTCCTGCTAGTCATAACAAAGAGCTGCTGATTCTGATGGATAGAGCAAATAAACATCGAGTTTAGGTCTGTTTCCAAAAGATGGCACCAAAAATAAGGCCTCGACAACGACAAAAAATATTTGCCAAAGTATCTAACTCCAGTTTAAAAAAAGAAAAAGAAAACAAACAAAAAAGATGGGAAACACATAGGTTCATTAAGCACGAAGCTGATGGAATGTTACAAGGCTCGCACATCACAACAGGGCAGTTCTGTGACAAAATGACTGGAGTCCCACTTCCATCTGCTCAGGGGCACTTGACACGCGCCAGCCCAATGAACTGCCCAGAAGTGCTGCCGGCCCCTCAGTATTTTGAGCACAGCTTATCGGCAGGAAGAACCATTACGCAGCAGGACAGAGAAAGGGTAATAAGCTAAGCGAGAGGGGGTGACTGGAGAGAACCGGAGGGAAGGGAGTGGTAGGAATTTACATGAACAGCAAGTTCAGTGATGGGAATAAGACGGAATGACATGAAGGAAGGCAAGACGGGGTGGGGGTGGAGAGCAGAGAGCGAGGGTTGTGGTGAAGAGAAACAGAAGGGTGATTCGGAAGATGAAGGGGAAGGGTCAGAGCTAGCAGAAACAACGCACAGAAAAAGCAGAGCAGACCACGCGTGGGAAGCAAAGACCACGCGTGAGAAGCAAAGACCACGCGTGGGAAGCAAAGACGCCACAAGGCTCAGGAACTGTCCTTTCAGTTTGCAAAACAACGGGCCAGAAAGCTACTTCCTGCACGCAGCTGCCGTATTAGAACTAGAATTCTCTCCTCTGAGCCTATGTGATTTCTGGACAAGATGCAACAGTAGCTTCCTTCTCAGCCCGCTCCAGGCCTGTAAGAAGAAATCAACCTTCATGGCTTTTAACTTGCACCACAGAACGGCTTATTAATTTAGCAAGATGTATTCTTGTATTTACCTGTTTCTTCTTCTAGGACACTGTGGTATTATTGATGAGGGATTATAACCTACTGAGACTAAAACACCTTCTTGGTGGCATTAAACTAGTAGTCATGCGGGGACTGTACTCAAAGCTGAAGAACTTCCTTGACCAGCCATCATGAGACAAAGAAAAATATTGATGCAGGCACAGACAACATACTTCATCTTTTATTTAGAGTGTTAGATCTGAATGGGCAAGATGTGAAGGTGATTTCTGTTATAATGTCCCTCCTCTCATTAACAGGCATTTGAAAATGTTGACTTTTTCTGGCTGGAGAGATAGCTCAGCCATTAAGAGCACCGACTGCTTTTGCAGAGGACCCGGGTTCGATTCCCAGTACCCACATGGTGGCTAAGAACCATCTTTGACTCCAGTTCCAGGGGAATCCGACACCCTCTTCTGACCTCTGCAGCATTGCATGACACGGGTGCACAAACCTACATGCAAACAGTACATTCGTATACATACAAAAATGAATAAAATTTAAAAAAATTAAAAAAAGAAAGGAAAACAGGGGGCTGGAAAGATGGCTCAGCGGTTAAAAGCACTGACTGCTAGTGCAGAGAACTTGGGATCGATTCCCAGCACCCACACACGGCGGCTAAGAACCATTTTTAAGCTCCATGTGGTGGTGCGCCTTTAATCCTAGCACTCAGGGGGCAGAGGCAGGCTGATCTGTGAGTTCAAAGGCCAGCCTGGTCTACAGAGTGAGTTCCGGGTCAGCTGGGGCTATAGGGAGACCCTGTCTCAAAAAAAAAAAAAAAAAAAAAGGGAGAACAGATCAGATCTCATGAGGTTTTTTTCTCTGATAGAATTTGGAGGGTGGTTATTGACTAGGAAGGGTGTGAGGGACACTTGGAATGATGCTGGAGGGCATAATGTAGCATTAGACATTGTACCTCGACAGGGGTAGGGTCACATAGTGTATACCTTTGCTCAAACTGAGGAAATAAACTTAGCAGAGCGACTCTTAGGGTCTGAATATTGTGGGTTATTTTGGGGGGGGTCTGAATATTTTATCACATGTAAATTTAGCATTACAACTGTAAACATTAACTTGTAACCGCTGATCTCCATGCTAAAGCCTTTAGGTGAGGGTATTTTGGCTTTGAAAGGCATATAGCAGTAGCTTATCAATGACTAGGAGGATGCCCAGATGTGTAGACTTTTGAAAGCAAGCCCAGTAATAGATATATGGTGGGGGATATGGATGTTCACTCTAAAATTCTTCTAATTTGTTGTATACCTGAAATTTTCATAATAAAATATTGGTGTTAGAATACTGTTATCTTGAAAATGATTCTGTACTGAAGGTATTCTAATTAGAATGAAACTGGAGTTGAGACTTGGGCCTCAAATGCACATTTGAGACCAGGGCAGGAATTCTCCATCTGAGTAGAGTATCTCCAATTCTTCACAAGTTACTTAGGTCCTGAGTGTTTAATTTTTTAAAAGAATGCACCACGGCCTATGGGGTTGGAAAGACAGCTCAGTGGTTAAGAGCACTGGCTGCTGTTGTAGAGGACCTGGATTCAATTCCCAGCACCCGAATGGTGCTAACACCTGTCTATAATCCTAGACCTGGGGGAATCCGATGCCTTCTTCTGACCTCCAAGGTATTGCACAGCATGGGCAAACTTATATACATGTAGGCAATACACTCATACACATAAAATAAAATGAATAAAATATATTAAAAAAAGAATGTACCAAGTCCTTGCTGTCCTAATCCACCTTGGCCCCTCCTGTTTTTCTGTTCTTTGGGATCTTTCTCTTTCTATTCCTGAGGGGTGGCATGAGAAATAGCTACACTATGTTCATGAGAAGTGTGGGTGCATAGTTATAAATAGTGTGGATTGGAAGGCAAGAAAGGCGGGGGTCACATGTGCTCCAAGGGAATTTGTGATGGGACAGAGGAAGTGGTTTAGAAGATAAGACAGAGCGACTAAAAACCACTGGCTTGGAAAAGAACTGTGCTGAGTTGGAAAGCAAGGGCTTCCACTTTGAGCTCCTTAGCACCTGCTGCTTTCCAAACACGTCAACCCGCTTCTTAGCGTCTTTGCTTAAATATCAGGGATTTCTTTTCTTTCCTTCCCAATCCTCACAATTCCTTCTGCCTAAGACAGGATGTAGAATCAGATGTAATCTTCTAAGTCCTCTTTCTTCTTGTCTCCAGGACAAGATTTTCTTTCAGGCATTTAAGTCGGTCGCAGCACTTCTCAAGGTCAGAGTTCTTCATTCATGGTTTTTGTTTTTCATTCTGGCTGGTGTTTAGAAGCTTTGAGTCGTATCCTGTTTTCTTTTTTACGTTTATTCTGAGACAAGATCTCGCTAAATTGCCCAGACTGGTTTTGACTTTAGGATCTTCTTGTTTCAGACTTCCAAAGAACTGAGATTACAAGTCTATGCAATGAAGCTGAGCTCTGTTTTAGTCTTGAATCTTTTTACAGCTCTTGGAGCTGTCTTTCGACTTTTGAAACCTGGTTCCAGGTGCTCCTTCCTTTTTTTTTTAAATTTATTTCTGTATGTGTATGAATGTACTATCTGCATGCAGGTTTGTGCACCCGTGTCGTGCAATGCCGCAGAGGTCAGAAGAGGGTGTCGGATTCCCCTGGAACTGGAGTTCTCCTGGAACTGGAGTTTCAGACGGTTCTCGGTCGCCATGCGGGTGCTGGGGATCGAACCCGGGTCCTCTGTAAGAGCGGTCGGCGCTCTCAACCACTAGGCCATCTCTCCAGCCCCGGTGCTCCTTCCTATAGGCCATCCCAGGCAACAGTACAGAGAGAGCCTAGAGTGGTCATCCATACCCGTGAGGCTCATGTGATCCTCAAATGAGGTGACAACCTCAGGGCTCTCTGCTCAGTGATTCCTCTTCAACAGCCTTTGTACCCAGGCCCAATACCTACAGGTGATATCCAGGGGAAATACTCAGGGGTCATAAATGGAAACTGCTTCTTTAAACATTTTACTTGGAAAACATGCTTCACGAAAGTCCTGGCTATGATTGTTTTGTTTTTTGTTTTTTGTTTTTTTTTTTTGGTCTTTTTGAGACAGGGTCTCCCTTTAGTCCTAGCTGGCCTGGAGCTTGCTATGTAGACCAGGTTGGCTTTGAACTCACAGAGATCCACCTGCCTCTGCCTCCCAAGTGCTGGGATTAAAGGCATGCGCCATCATGCCCTGCAATGATTTGTTTTTCATCCAGAGTTTAGACTCATTTTGAAGAAGAACAAGTTTAAGCTTCTTTCCTAGGGAAGAGGCTATCTTCTGTGATTTGTTTTTCTTCTTAAGAGCTTTTTACTGTGGTTCAGAATAAGGAAGGTGGGTTAAAGAGTCAGTCCTTGGCTTCCAATCGTTTCTTTTTTCCCACACCAGGTGGCTCACCTCTGTCAGTAACTCCAGTCCTGGGGGACTCAATGTCTTCTTCTGGCCTCCCCAGGCAATTCACATACATGGCACACATATAGACAAGCACACGCACGCACACACACACACACACACACACACGAAAATAAATAAAAATTTTAAGTGCAATTACGGGGCTAGAGAGATGGCTCAGTGGTTAGGAGAATGTATTGCTCTTGCAGCAGGCCTGAAGTTTGGTTCCAGGCCTCCATTGTGGGCAGTTCACTGTACTCTGTGGGCACCTGCACTCTCCTGTGCACATATCTCCCTCTCTATATATGACTAAAAATAAAATAAAAATTAAAAAATGTAATTATGAAATGTGCCTAAGACATGATTGAAATTTTATGCCCCTGGAAGAATGGTTATATCAGTGCAATTTAAGAGCAGTTCAAAGGTAGTTCTTTGTCATAACACAAGATTCATATTTTGATTTAGAAAACACAAGTATCGTATAGGAAGAAACATAACACCCAGATCACAGCAACATGTTTTTGATTTTCTAGTTAGAATTATAACAAAGATTACTACCTTTTTCCTTCTTATTAAGGTTGGTTATGATCAATCCACGCTCTTCGACAGAGAATGAAAGTCAAAATTTAAAGACTACTCTGGGGGCCCAGACATTTCCAGCCTGCCTGAGAGTACCTGAATCTGGCCTCCTGGTGGTGATGAGCTTCCCCACATTGAGTCATGCCCATCCCCCTACATGGGACCATCTGAAGCCTCTCCCAGTGCTTCAGGTTTAGACTTCTCTGCCCTTTAGTAGAGGTCCAGGCCTTCGCAGACTGGCCTGAACATGCCTGAATTCAGCCTCTGCCTAGTGGGCATCCCAAATTGCGCCGTGCCTGCTGACTAAGTAGAAGCCCAGACTTTAGAAGGAAGCCTGAGAGTATCTGATTGGTGTCGGACTTGGGCCTCTGCAGGAGCCATCTGCTCCTTCCAATATAAAGTCAAAAGAGAGACCCTGAAGCCTAGACCAACCAGCTTTTCACACCTAATAAGAAAACAAGCGAGACACATCAAGAATACAAACAAATCAGTTTTCAACTCAACAAAGGAAGACTTGAGTTTCATATAAGAATCACAAACAACGAAAGAAATCCACATGCTAATATCACAATGAAAAACTGATAAAGTGAAAAATCCAAATAATATGTCCCCACCAAATACCACCAGTCCTACAGAAGAGTTCTACGAGAAACCCCCAGAGGTAACCCAGGACACAGAATTCAAAAGAACAATCATAAACATGATCAAATTCAGTAAATTTAAAGAACACATAAACAAATCAAAGAACTAAAAGAAGATAGGGATAAACTTCGACTGAATTCACAGTAGATAGAGAAATATTGAAGAAAACTCAGGCTGAAATGAAAACAGAAATGAAATACACAATAAGCCAATTTAAAGTGACAGGAGAGGGGGTGGAGAGATGGCTTAGTGGTTAAGAGCGCCGACTGCTCTTGCAGAAGACCCGGGTTCGATCCCCAGTACCCACATGGTGGCTGAGAACCCTCTTTAACTCCAGTTCCAGGGGAAATGGATGCCCTCTTCTGACCTCTGCAGCATTGCACCACACAGGTGCACAAACCTACATGCAGACAGTACATTCATATACATACAAAAATAAATTTAAAAAAATTTTAAAAAATGACAGGAGAAAGCCTCACCAATAGAATGAATGAAACGGAAAACAGAATATCAAGACTGGATGATAAAGTTGGAGAATTGGACCACTCAAACAAAGATTATTAAAAATTAAAAAAAAAAAAACAGGAATGGAATATGCAGGAGACGTGTGACACCATGAAAAGGCCAAACTTATACATCATAGGCATAGAGGAAGGAGAATCTCAGGATAATGGTATTGAACAGATAGATCTTCAACAGGATTGTAGAAGGAAATTTCCCTAAATACTATTGAAAGGGTTTATTTGACTTACATGTCCTGATTACAGTTCTTGGAGGGAAGCCAAGCAAGAACTCAAGGCGGAAACTTGGAGTCTGGAGACAAAGCATGGAGCATGCTGGAATACTGCTTATTGGCTTGCTCCTTTCTGTGCTCGGTCTGCCTTCTTATATAACCCAGGACCACCTGCTCTGCTGTGGCTCCACCACAATGGTCTGGGCCTTCTCAGATTAATTAGTCATTAAGAAAATGACTCACAGACGTGACCACAGGTCCATCTGATGGACGAAATGCCTCACTTGAAGTTCCCTTTTCTCAGATGTGTGAAGTTGTGGTGGTTTGAATGAGAATGTCCCCCATAGGCTCCGAGTATTTTGAACATTGTGTCTTCAGTTGGTGGAGCTGTTTTTGGGAGGTCTTAGACGGTGTGACTATGCTGGAGGAAGCTTGTTACTGGGACAGGCTTAGAGAGTTCAGAAAGCCTTGCCAGTCTCCAGTTTCTCTCTCTCTGCTTCCTTTGCCTGCTTGAAGATGTGAACCTTGGCTTTCTGCTTGGGCACCTCTCGCCACTATGCCTCCCCACCATGATGGACTCTAATTCCCTTGGAATCATCAAGAGTAATTTCAAATAAACTCTTACTTCTATAAGTTCTCTTGGTTATGATGGTTCTGTCACAGCAACAGAAAAGTGACTAATACAGAATTTGATAACTGAAGGTATTCAGCACAGATGGAAATACGATCATTCACATATCCATTGGCCTTTTGTATTTCTTCTTTCAATAACTGCAAGTGCTATTCACAGTAGCTAGCATATGGAATCAATATAGGTACCCATTGACAGATAAAGAGAACAGCATAGGCACACACTGGGTTGTTATTCAGCTTTAAAGATGAATAAAATCCTGTACTTTGGAATTTAATGAGTGGATAATGTGTTAAGTGACATAAGGTACACTCAGAAAGATAACCCAAGTTCTTTCTCTCTCTCTTTTTTTTTTTGTATTTTTGAGACAGGGTCTCCCTGTAGCCCCAGCTGTCCTGGAACTCACTCTGTAGACCAGGCTGGCCTTGAACTCACAGAGATCCACCTGCCTCCGCCTCCCAAGTGCTAGGATTAAAGGCGTGCGCCACCATGCCCGGCCCTCCAGTCTCTTTAAATATTAAATATTTTATTTATGATTTTTATTTATGTATATGAGTGTACTGCTTGCATGTATGTAAGTGCATCTCTGAGCACAATGCCTGCGGAGGTCAGAAGAAAGTGTTGGATCCCCTGGAACTAGAGTTGTAGACAGTTGTTATCCATCACATTTGTGCTGGGAAAAGAACCTGGGTATCCAAGAGCAGCCAGTGCTCTTAACCACTGAGCTATCTCTCCACCCGCCTCTGAATGTCCCTTTATAAGCTCTTCGAGGCACAAACATGCCAGGAAAGACATGCTCAGTACTTGGAGTGCCATGCCCGACTTCCCCTGTAGTCTTACAGCACGTGGCTTTCATTCAGAACAGCATAACCAGGATGTAGCAGATGTGCAGAATTCCAAGAAAGCAAGTTGACAAAACACAATTTTTGTATAAGGTGGAGGAGAGCTTAAATAAAACACATACACACACATACCACTAAATCAAAATGAAAATAAATTAAGTTCTATTATCGAATTTTTATTTTTTTGTGGATGTGTCCCCCTGAATGTACAGTAAGTGCACCAGGTGCTTGCTGTGCTCAAAGATGGTGGACCCTCTGGAACTGGTGTTACAAGCAGTTGTGAACAGCCATGTGGGTGCTGGGAACCAAACTCTGGTCCTCTATAAGAGCAGAAAGTGCTCTTAAATACTGAGCCATCTTCCCAGCTACTTTATTATCAATTTTTAAAAATTGTTTTCCCCTAGGAGAGTAATTTAGTATGCCTTCAAAATATCATTAAAGGCTATAGTGTGCACATTTAGACAATAGCTAGTTCTTGCTAAGGAGAAACATAAAAGTTCTCTCATTACTGAATATGAAAATGTTTGTGTGGGAGAATAAAATAAAAAGGTAANTTTTTTGTGGATGTGTCCCCCTGAATGTACAGTAAGTGCACCAGGTGCTTGCTGTGCTCAAAGATGGTGGACCCTCTGGAACTGGTGTTACAAGCAGTTGTGAACAGCCATGTGGGTGCTGGGAACCAAACTCTGGTCCTCTATAAGAGCAGAAAGTGCTCTTAAATACTGAGCCATCTTCCCAGCTACTTTATTATCAATTTTTAAAAATTGTTTTCCCCTAGGAGAGTAATTTAGTATGCCTTCAAAATATCATTAAAGGCTATAGTGTGCACATTTAGACAATAGCTAGTTCTTGCTAAGGAGAAACATAAAAGTTCTCTCATTACTGAATATGAAAATGTTTGTGTGGGAGAATAAAATAAAAAGGTAACCCTCCCATTTCTCATGAAATAAAAGATCAAATTTGTTCTTTTCTATGACTATTTTTCATCTTTTATATTTGGATGAATATTTTTCATAAATAAATCCATTTTGTTCCCTGTCATTAACCTAATTAAGCTATGAACAGTTGGCTGCAGCACATATCCAGATAATTCTTATTTGTCTAAAAATTTTTGTAATGGGAATATTGGTTTATTGGAAAGAAAATTATTTTTGTTACCTGAACTTAATAGATCTTGTCAACCATGCATTATCTTTCTGGTTTCTAATTTGTGAGGTGATATGGTGGCACTTTTTGACAGTAACTAAAATGATGGATGGCCACAAAAATATAGTCTCATGGTGATAAGAAAGATTTATGATTTTGGTTATAAAAGATATTTTACTCCTCAGCAACATTATAGGCATGGTTGAAAGCCCAACAAAATCGAAATAAATGTCCAGAATGAGCAAGCTTGTCAGGTAATAAAGGAAGTTCTTCAAATCAATGGTTACATAGGAGCTGGAGGCTTTGTTGTGGTAGTATAATATTAGTGCTATTTAATAATTTTATCTCAACATTTCTAGTCACGTGTCTGTTTATATTTAGGAAAGCACTTTTCCTATTTAAAAAAAACAACCGAGAGGCAAAAAGATATGTTAAACATTTTTTAAATGGAATTTTTTAAATGAAACAAATTCTAGGGCATTTCTCTGCCCTAGAATTTGTTTGGGCATTTCTCTGCCCTAGAATTTGTTTCAGGTATATAAGCAAAGTATGTTTCTGGAAACTGCCTCTATTCAAAGCCTTTGCTATTTGGCAGAATAGTCTTAAAACTGAGTGGACTATAATTAAATGTAGATTTAACATCACATTTAGAATCAAGCTTGGAAACTTAAACTAACCCGTTTGTTGATGCAAGTGCTGATTAGGATACTCAAGGTAAGCTGAGTTATTGCATGGTCATTGTTCAAACTTGAAGAGTTCTAATTAGAATGCAGTGTGGCAGCCTAAAAGCTTGTCTGTTCCCGCAAAAGCACTATTCCAATGGCAAATGCAAATTGGGAGATCCCACATTTCTGCTTTACCTAGTACTATGGAATGTCTATTCAACAGCTAATTGTGTAAATAATTTTAATCCTGTAGAATGGTAACCCACCCTGGGGATGACACCTCCAAGCTGAATTCTGGGATCTCTTTAATGTAGCTTCACAGATTGACATAATGGAATCAATTTGACCTCATGATTATTTTTAACCAATTTTATTCAAATTTATTAAATCTTTTAAATGGAAATGACTAGGCGATCATAAATAACATTTTAGTGGAAGTCTAAAAATAAAATCTCTGCCAGGCGTGGTGGTGCACACCTTTAATCCTAGCACTTGCGAGGCAAAGGCAGGCGGATCTCTATGAGTTCAGGGCCAGCCTGGTCTACAGGCCAGCTGAGACTAAAGGGAGACTCTGTCTCAAAAACGCAAAAAAAAAAAAAAAAAAAAAATCTCCAAGGTGGTACACATTAACAATTGTCACGTTTAAAAACTCTAAAAATATCAGAGATTTTATTCAGCAAAGTGTGGGTTTTAAAATGGAAGTATCCTCTAGTAAGTCATTATTTTAAAAATGAGTGGGGATCAGAAAATATTTTATAAATGTATTGGAAGAAAAATGTTTCCTTCATAATTAAAGCCTTCATATTTTGATTCCCCCCCCTTCACTAAAGCTGGCGATGTGAGAAGAAAAGAGAATATATTCATAAAACACAACAGAAAACTGTGACTCTAGAGGCCATTTGAGGTGGCTTGGTTAGGCAGAATACTTGGGACGAGAGGCATTGTGGCCCATGTGGCTATGTTCCATTGCATAGTCTGGCACACTGTTTGAGAGCAAATTGTGTCAAGACAGGAGTCTGTAAAAGAACCATTTTCTCTGTTTTATTAATTTGGGGCACTTGGATTCATATATTAGCAGACTATCAATGTTCTTAAAGTTTGTGGATCTCATCAACTCAGGAACAGATAAAAACTTTAGAGCCCCATCTCTAGAAAAACATTTAGCCAAACATCCATACAAAATCCAGTAAAAAGTTTCACGTTTTCCAGTCCTAGGGAAGGGAGTTTGTAAACTTCTTGTTCACACCTCTGTTAGTGGTTCTTTAAGTGGGGACTTCTGTTGTTTTATGGACACAATAAATATCCTCATTGAAAACAAATAAATATAATCTAAAGACTAAACATAAGGTGACTCTTCAAATATAACAATTTTGCTCAAGAAATATATATGTAAACATGTAGTATACGTGGGAGTAATACTGATTTCAAATGGTTGACTGATGTGGTCTAGATTTCTTTAATAACTAGGTCTTGGTCTATGCCAAGTCTTAGACTTGGTAGATACTGACGTCTGTCCCAGTGTCATTTCCCGGTAAAACAGTTTCTCTTGAAATAGTTAAGTCTGCCTCTCCAATTGTGATTAAATACAGTTCACCCTAAGGACAGATTCTGCCTCAGCATTATACTTATGAGATAAAGAAAGGCAGGTACCTTACAAATTTGGACACAAATAAAAGCAGTTAAATATATTTTTTTTTAAATTTTTTTTAATTTTATTTATTTCAGTATGTGTATCAATGTACTGTCTGCATGCAGGTTTGTGCACCCGTGTCGTGCAATGCCGCGGAGGTCAGAAGAGGGTCTCAGATTCCCCTGGAACTGGAGTTCTCCTGGAATTGGAGTTTCAGACGGCTCTCGGCCGCCATGTGGGTGCTGGGGATCGAACCCGGGTCCTCTGTAAGAGCAGTCGGCGCTCTTAACCGCTAGGCCATCTCTCCAGCCCCAGCAGTTAAATATATTAAAATGAATCTTTTATTTCCTATCAGAAATGGAATGTAAAATACCAAGCAAGCAGTAACCTAAAAGAAAATGGGCTAGTTGCAGAATCACAAACAATTCCATATTGAAAGCAAGAAGCATTATTGGAGATAAGGAGGGGTAGTTCATATTATTAAAATGAATGTTTCCCAGTTTCCCAGAATATAGAACAATTAAAATAAGAAACAGTTAAATCTAATAATATATTGAAAATATATGAAGAGATGCTCACCAAAATAAATAGCCAAAGAGCTGAGCTAAGGAATGATGTAGGCATTTCTATAAGGAGGGTCTGAAAATTCAATATTCTTTCAGGAAATAATGATTGGTCAGAATTAATGAATAATGCAAAAGATGAGGAAAACACAATTACTATTATCAATGTTCTAAAAAGGAGGTGAAAAAAATTCAATGATATAAGTCCATTTCAACAACAAGAAATACTCAGTAAATTAAGCCTCCTACACACATAAAAATACAAAAGATAACTGTTTTAAAGTACATCTTAAGGTAAAAATAGCAATTATTGCAAGAGAAAAAAATATATAGTGGAAAAGTATCAAGAGATGGTTCTTTAAAATTATAAATAAATTTGACAAAGTACTTCTATGACCAAATAAATGTGTACTGTACCTGACACCAGAAAACAAGTATAAACTTTTGGAAAAAATTTAAAAAATAACAAAACAAACAAAAGCAATGGCAACAACAAAAATAACAGATGTGTCGAACAGATCAAAGCTCCTGGACAGTGAACAGAACCAGGCAGATTCTGGAGGAGGGACTGACTCAATGAGAGTGTCCTGGTTTTATGTCTTCTGACCAGAAAACTGGCCAAGCCAGGGTCCCAGGAATATGCTGGATGGCTCAGACAACCATAACAAATATCTTGGGCCAGATAGCCGAAACAGCAGAAATGTGTTCCTCAGAGCTCCAGAGACTGGAAGTCTAAAATCAAAGTGCCCGCAGGGTTGGTGTTAGGAGGGCTTTCCCTTGGACTGCAGGTGGCTGCTGATACACTATGTGTTCACATGACTTCTTGTGCATGTATGGACAAAGAGGAGCCAAGCCCTGAGAGGTTTCATCTCCTAGGACTCTAATTTGATAAGGGCCTAACTTTATAACTCATTCAACCTCATGAACTCCCTTAAAAGCCCTCTTTTGAAATACAGCCACACTGAGCTTCAACACAGGATTCTGGAGGGATGAAAACATTCAGTTTATAAAAATGGAGCAGGTATAATTCTAATACAAAATAGCCTTTCCCCTGAAACATCAGAGTTAGACTCCTGCAAATTCTGTAGGCAATCATAGAAAGATGAGTGCTTCTGTGCAGAAAGCTCAAATTCATGTGTGAGCTTTGCCCAAGTTTCTAGCTAGTAGATCATGCCTACATGGGAAAGACTCCAGGTAGAAATCAAAATGTTGAACTGAGCTCTGAGCTGCCACCCAAGAAGAAAAGTTTCAGTTCCAGAACAACAAGTTAAATGATTGTTAACATGAAATTATCAGCCTACCTCTGAGGAGCAAATCAGAATCAAAGTCTCACAGTGTCCAGAATGCAATTCTTATTTATTATATGAAGAAACTAGACAGCACAAGCCAAAAGAAAAGAAAATCAGTGGAGTCTAAATCTGAGATATTCAGATGCTGAAATCAGTGGCATACAATTTCAAAGCTGCTGTACCTGTGCTTAAGAATGAAAAGGAATATGCTCACAATGAATAAAATGATTTCAAAACTTCAGCAGCAAAATAGGAGCTGCAGATAATCAAATGGAATTCAAATACAAAAGATGACAGCATCTGAAATTTTAAAAGGAGGCATACTTAACCAAGAAAGGGAGATGGCAGATGAAAGTATAGATGAACTTAAAGAGAGAGAAATAATCCAATGGAAAGAAAATCGAAAATGATAGAGCCTTAGAAACTCATGAGGTATTACCAGAAGGTTTTCACTAGAGTTCCAAAAAGGCATGGAGAGGAGGATAAAAATGACTTGATCTTTGGTAGAGGAGAGAGAGGGAGCAAGAGGGAAGAAGTGTGCATGCGTGTGTGTGTGTGTGTGTGTGTGTGTGTGTGTGTGTGTGTTGGGGGAGATGGAGGGGAGGGAGAGAGAGAATATAGTATCTTGATCATCACAAATGTCAGTCCTGATAGATTACTGCTTTAAGTGGAATAATAAAATGTCATCATCTCTCACATATAGCATAGAGTGTCTTTATGATTTTGGAGTAGGCAAAGATATCCTTAACAGGAGAAAAAGGAAGTGAACTATATATGGAAAGATAGAAACAATGACTATATTAAAATTATAAACTCATCAGACACATGTACAAAGTGAAAAAGCCATTTATGTTGTGGGAGAAAATATTTGCAAAACATACAGCTAATAAAGGACATCTAACATAATATAGATGTGAGAATAATTCCTTGTGAATCAATAAAGAAAAAAGCATAATGAGACTATTGGTGAGAAACTTAAACACAGACTATACGAAAGAGAATATTCAAATTGCCAGTAAAGGCCAGTATGGTGGTGCACACCTTTAGTCCCAGAACTTAGGAGGCAGAGAGAGGCAGATATTTGTGAGGTGGAGGCCAGCCTGATCTCCATAGCAAGTTCTGGGTCATCTGGGGCCAGGGAGACCCCTTCTCAAAATAAATAAATAAATAAATAAATAAATAAATAAATAAACAAACAAATAAATTTCAATACTTGAAGTGACGCTCAATTCTATCAAGCATCAGTGAAAATAAACCAATGAGTTATCACTAGACACTTGTCAGAATGGCTAAAACAGCAGGAACTTAGCCATATGATAATGTTGAGTAATAGGAATTCACATGCTGAGGGTGGAATTGTAAATTGATACAATCCATGTTGGAAAACTGTCTGACATTATTTACTGTATTTTAGTTTTTTCCTTTTTCTGGTATTTTTGAGGCTCTCCCTTTTAGTACCAGTTGTCCTGGAGCTTGCTCTGTAGACCAGGCTGGCCTTGAATTCATAGATGAGATCCACCCACGTCTACCTCCTGAGTGCTGGGATTAAAGGCGTGCACCACCATGCCCGGCTACTGTATTTTAATAAGTGCTACTGTATTTTAATAAGTGCATACCTTGCTGGGATTAAAGGTGCGCATCACCACTCCTAGCTACTGTATTTTAATAAGTGCATACCTTGTCACTCATCAGTCCTATTCTTAGGTATATGTCCAATACATAGAAGAACATTCTTGAAACATTGTTCATAATACTGTAATAGTGGTGGCACCACAAGTGAACTCTAACACTAGTATGGTTAAAGATTTTGTAAGCTGGGCATGGTAGCACACACTTTTAATCATAGCTCTTGGGAGGCAGAGGCAGGTGGATCTCTGTGAATTCAAGGGCAGCTTGGACTACATAGCAAGCTCCAGACCAGCTGTTACTAAAGGGAGACCCTGTCTCAAAAAGACCCCCCCAAAAGAATTTGTAATATAGTCATTCAATAGAATGTATATAATGATGAAAATGTCTGGAGTGATCTTATGAACATAATGTCTACTGATAGAGTTTATGTATAAACACATATAGGGATATATAATCTGCAATAGAATTGATACAAAGTTCAAAAACACAACTAATATATTGTGATAGAAGTCAGACTAGTGGTTACCTTTGGGATGCAGGTTGGTAATGATTGGGAGATGACTTAGAAGAGTTTCTTGAATACCAGTAATATTCTATTCCTAGATCCAATTAGTTGTAAACGTATGTTCATTTTCTTTATAAAGCTGTTCACTGGAGATTTGATTTTTTTCTTTTACATATGTTCTTTTAAAAGCACATACATAAAAGCACATAGATAAGATGCAACCAAAAAGGAGAACTATAGACCCATCTCCCTAATGAACACAGATGCCAAAATTCTAAACAGGATACTGGTTAATCACATACAGACACACATCAAGAAGATCATCCATCATGACCAAGTTGGATTCATACCAGAGATGCAGGGATGGTTCAACATACGAAAATCAATAAATATCATCAAGAATATAAATGGACTGAAAGACAAAAACCACACCATCATCTCAATTGATATGGAGAAAGCCTTTGACAAAATTCAACATCCCTACATGTTTAAAGTCCTGGAGGGAATTGGATTGGAGGGATCATTCTTTAATGTAATCAAAGCCATATACAGGAAACCCACAGCCAATATCATCCTAAATGGGGAAATGACAGCGGCATTCCCTTTAAGGGTAGGAACTCACCAAGGCT